>CM028347.1:47252211-47852211 GCA_016618105.1 Dendrobium huoshanense
AATTGAGACGCCTAGGTGTAGCCAAACTCTCAGTCAATGTTGGCACCTAAACTTAACCAGATGCATTAATTAGGCATCACAATAGTATATCCAAAATCCAATTAATTATTTCTTTTTTGTTTATCAGTTTGTTTATGATAAATAATTAAAAGTTTTATTTAAGTTACTTTTTTCACTAAGTTTTCCAAAGAAACCCATGAATTTTATGTCTCTATTAGACAAAAGTTTTAGATAAATTATGCAATATAATCACTTTATTAAAATACAATTTGACTATTTAGGATGCATCAATAATTCTATTAAATAAAATGAAATGAGCTATAAGAGAACATAACATGTAAGAAAACCTGCAAGATGAATAACAACGGGAGAATCAAGGATAATCACGAGTCGAGTATTGATGCTATCAAGCTTGGCTCGTTAGTCAGAACATCAGCTAGAGCTCGAGCTTTAGTTGAGCTCGAAAGGCGAGCTCGAACTCGAGCTCTTCCCATTATAAACAAGCTAGAACCAGCTCGCGAGCTCGGCCTAGGTCCGCGTCGTCCGCAAATTTCGTGTCATCCGCCCGTTTTACGACCGCGTTGTCCGCCGTTTTGCTCGATTACGCAACTCTCCTTGGCCTATTGGTTGCGAGCTTAGGCTTCCAACTAAGAGGTTCAAGGTTCGAGTCTGTGTATTCGTTGTGTGTGTGAGTTTGTCTTAAATGGCCTAAATGTTCCGAAAAAAAAAAAAAAAAAAACTCCGGTCATTTTGCCCGTTCTGCCCGACTGCCCATTTCTTCACGGGATTTTGAATTGTGGAGGCGGGGACTCGATTCGTTTTCCAAAAACAAATGGCAGGATTGCTTAAGTATTTAATATTTAATATGTTGTTATGCTGCGTTTGTTCTCAAGCCCACCCGATTCCTAAAATTTGAGTTAAGCAAGTTTTAGGCTGGCATATTTTAATAATATATATTAATATAATTTTAAAAATATATGTTATTTTTTAATAATACTCAAATTTCATAAAAAAATATATTCGAGCCGGTTAGCAAGCTCGAGAGCGGAACATCATCTAGCTTGAGTTTGAGCTCGAGCTCGACGCGTGAGCTCGAGAAGCTCGGCTCACGAGCCCATAAACGAGTGGAGCTCTAGCTAGCTCACGAGCCGTATTGGCTTACTTACACCCCTAACCACGAGAGAATCATAGGTTTCCAATCATGCTGCAACAAATCGAAAAATCAAAACCATACATATGATAACCACAAGAGAATTAAACAGCATCAAGTATGAAATCTCAAACAAAAGGCCACCATTGTCCAACATAAATGAAAGAATCAATCAATAGAAATAGAAATGAGAAATCCATACTCACCAAATTATTTGCAAACGACGTGTGCACGAAAGAAGATGTCGTTCGTCTCTCCCAGTCTCTCATCTCCACTTCGCTCGTTCCAACTTTCCTGGGGTTTGTGAGAAAGAGAGTGTCTGCAATGCGTAAAATGAGGTTTCGGTTCACCCTTATCCGCACTAAACCCTATTTCAGCAGTTAGATGTACGATCACGGCTCAAATTAGACAATTTCGAAACTGGCCGATTCTTTCAAACGTTCAAATAATTATGATATATGGCTAATAATAATAATAATAATAAAGAGTTAATGATATATAAACTGTTAGCAATTGTTAAAATTATTCATTATCATATAATATTTATAGTAAAAAAATCATATTTATTCATGTAATATATTCTCATTATTGAGGATATTCTATTTTATTATATTTCCATTATAGTTTTATTCTCTTGCCTTTATATAGGCGTATTTGTATTAACACAAAACCAATTGAACAAAAATATAGCTTTTAAAATTTCTATACACATACTATGTACAAGTTTATACACAATACGTACAAATATTATACAACCATTGTATACACTATATACAAGCATTATACACACTATGTATAAGTTTGTACATACTATGTAATAGCTTGTACATACTATGTACAAGTATTATACACACTATATATAAATTTATACAAGTCTTGTAAATACTATGTAAAAGTTTATACAAGCTTTGTACTTGCATGCTATATCTCTATACAAGTATTATACTTACTATGTATAAGTTTATGCACGCTATGCCCAAGCATTATAACATAATATATAAGTTTATACAATCTATGTACAAGCATTATACACACTATATATAAGTTTATACACGCTATTTCAAAAATAAGGGTCATTCTAATAGGAGATTTTGATGGATTAGAGCTGCAGAATTTTCAATAGCCCATACAAGCACCTAGCCGACAAAAAAAAATTTTGAGGAGATTTCCCACTTGTTTTAAACTCTTTGACCACTTTAAACTCTCGACCGCCGTTTTCAGGTCTTGGAATTTTCTAGCCTACCAATTTTGAATTATATTGTCTCATATTTTGTGTTAAAATTTATGCTTGATAAAATTTATTATTTTTTATAACCCCAATACTTCTTATAGATAATATGTTATTATATGCGATGGTCCTAATTAAGTCAACATACTGACATATGGAATCATCCGCTCAAAATTTTAAATAAATAATAAAATTTAATATTATTAACATATTCGAAATCCAATGCTATATTTAACTTCAAATATGAGATTATTATGGTTCTACTTCTACTCCCTGTGAGTTGCCTGGGTTGCCTTTGGTTAATCTGGGTCCTATTTTGTCTATGGTGGAGGATGCTGTTATTGCGAAGGTGAATGCTGAATTATTTAATAACATAGCGAATGTTAAGTCTGTGGAAACTTTGGTTGCTATCTGTGATGCTAGTCCCTTGGCTTTGGTTGTTGAAGGCCCGTCTGTTGGTATGTTGGTTCCCTCATCATTTGTCCCTATCGAGAATGCTTGTCTTGTGGTGGGGAGTGTGGAGAATTTGAGGGAAGTGCCTTTGGTTCCTTCGTTTTCTGCACCTGAGTTTGGTAAGGTTGGAGATAGGAATTGTCACACTAATATTAAAGGTAGCTTATCATGTGGGGATGTTGTACATGCCCCTTGGGACCCTGTGGTGGATGTTTATGATGTGTCTTCTCCTATCAATGCTATGGTTCTTGTGCAATTGGTTGGACCTTCTTGTGTAACTCCTATGCAGTTGGAAGTTGAAGGCTCTGTTACCTCGTCCCCTCTTGTTCCTATGCATTCGTCTGGTAAGCATTTTATGGAAGTCCCTATTTCCCTTATATATAATGATGAACTGAAAATCCATTTAAAGTCTAATTTGAATCGTAGCTATCTTGAGCAAATTGATTGGTTGGAGGGGTCGGATTCTTCAAGTGGAGATGATGAACCTGGGGTTGATTTTGCTTTGCATATTGACCATTATGTTGTTTTTGTTTCCTCTCGTGGGAGGGGTAAATGTGGTAGGAAATAATTTTATGGATGTGTTGCTAGTTTCGGTTGCCTTTGGTTGGTTTCATAGTGGTGGTGGCGATTTCAGTCGATTCTTGGGAGTTTTATCCCTTTGGGTAGTTACTGTGGGCTGCATTTCAACACTCATTGCCTTTGGTAGTTGTCGTTTTGCTGGAGCTTTGTTGAAATTTTGCGGTTGTGCTCCATTGTTTTTGGGCAATGATGTGGCTATGGCTCACTACTCTGAAGCCATGGCTCGTGGCAACCTTTGATGGTTCGTTTCTTACTCGGTTGGGATCTTTGTTGCAGTCATTTGGTTGACTTCTTGGTCCGTTACTGCTCTCTCTCCAAGCTGGATGGTGTGCTTGATTTCGGAGTAGTTGGAAGCCTCTGCCAAATACTAAGCCAGGTGGGCTTTAACGCCATTGTATTTTTGTACCCGTTTAATTGTTTCGTTTATCTACTTGATGTAATAAATTCTGTTCTTTAAAAAAAAAGAGACTATTATCTACTCCCTACTCTCATATCTATGTCAGAGCAGCTAAATTTATGTTTCACTCTCAGTTAATGAGTTCCAGGTGGATTGACAGTGAAGAGACAGCTTTTAATCACATTTTAGGAGGTTTTTAACTGTTAATCACAATTAAAATGATATATTAGCCTTAAATGGGAAATAGATTCGGATTAACACGCCGCCATAATTAGCGCTAGACTTTAATCACTTAACTACCATTACAATATCCAGTTAATTAATTAATTAGTTGGAAGCTGTTGCTATTTGTTTTTATATCTGACGTAGACATTACACCCAATTGATGTGAGATGTTATACCTTACTTCTGAATTTTTTACCGTAAATTTGTTGAAGCTATTTTTTTTTTTTTGGTTTTTTACATAGCTAACACTTATAACAAGTCTATTTATTCATTTAACATCTAATTTTTTCTATTTACCTATATACCACCTTATTTAACATCTAAACTTCCCTATTTATCTATAACAGACAAATAACATAAATTCTGTATATAGCCTCCTGTACTTCCTTTTCTTGTTTAGCCTATTGTGTAACAGGATGTCTAACGCCTATATATATAGGACTGCTCTGTATTTGAAAACACGAGAATATAATATAATTTTCCCTCTATCTTGCTTCGTTCATTTCTGCTCTGTCATCCTCAAGGCGTGCTTCTCCACATGGTATCAGAGCGGTGATCTAAATTCCTGGCCATGACAGACGCATCTTCGTCCTCTCAAACTCTCGAGAAAATGGAGACTACGAGCTCCGCTCAGCCCTGCATCTCTTCCTCCCTCAAATTCGTTATTTCTAATCTCAAGAACTTCGTTCAATCTCCCCTCTCGCCCGATAATTATCCAATCTGGCGATCCCAAATCATCAAGATATGCTCCGCAAACGGCTTTGAATCTTTCTTAGATCTCAAATCCGTCATTCCTGAAGAACTGAGTCAGGACTCCGACGACAAATTTAGCCCCAATCCAAAATACGCCCAATGGCGACTCACCGATCAAAATCTCGTCGCCGCCATCTGTTCTACCATCACCGCCTCGATTCTTCCGTATGTTCTTGATCTCGCATCCACCGCTGCTATTTGGAACGTTCTTGAAACTAGATTTCAAGCAACAAATCGATCCAAAGTTATTCAACTGAAAAACGAGCTCCATAACGTTTCGCTCAAGAACTCCTCCATGACCGAGTACCTCACTACAATCAAAATCTTGGTTGATCGAATTGTAGCCGCTGGATCATGCGTTGACACTGAGGATATCATCTTATATATCCTCAATGGTCTTCCGCCCTCCTACCAGTCGTTCAAGACTTCCATCCAAACCATGATCACCCCAATCAATTTTGATCAATTATATTCACTTCTCATCAGCGAAGAAATTCACGTCTCATCTGATGCTGCTAGGGCCTCTACCATTGCTTGTTTTCATACCGTGGCCGCGGACGTCGTAGCCGCGGTCGTTCTTCCTCAAGTGGACCACTCAGCGATCGGCAGCAAACAAATCCAACCATTTGTCAGATATGTCTCAAGAAAGGTCACTCGGCGGCAGAATGTTGGCACAGGCTCAATTCGAACTACGTACCAAGAACGCCAAGATCAGTACCCCACTGCTCTTGTCGCTGCACCCACCGACGCCTACAATGATTGGTATTTGGATTCGGGAGCCTCCTCCCATATGACACGCTCGCTGGATAATCTCTCAATCTCCTCACCTTACACCGACAACGACGGCATCACTCTTGGCGATGGGAGCTCAGTTAGCATTGCGAATTCCGCTAAAGGGTTGCTACCGACTCCCTCTCGTAAGATTAATCTATCTAAAATTCTACATTCTCCTCATCTTAAATATAATCTGCTGTCCATCTCTCATCTCACCAAGGATAATGATATTGAAATTATTTTGATTCCTCTGGTTTTACCTTCAAGGACTTGACGACTCAGGAAATCATCCTCAGAGGACCGTGTCGTAATGGGCTGTATACCATCGCCAACACAGCAGCATCCTCTACCAATCAAGCCTTCAACACCAGAACTCAAGATTCTCACCTCAAGATCAGTCCGCCAATTATATCGTGCTCTTCTTGTAACACGTCTAAAAGTCACATATTATGTTTCGATCGTTCCACTAATAGAAAACAATCTCCTCTTGCTTTAGTTCACACTGATGTCTAGGGTCCGGCACCTACGAAATCTAATACTGGCTATCTTTACTATGTTCTATTTGTAGACGACTACTCGCGGTTTTCTTGGCTATTTCCCATGCATAACAAATCCGACGTGTATAACATCTTTATTAACTTTAAGAACAATATAGAACTATTAACCAATCATAAAATTCAATGCCTTAGGACCGATGGTGGAGGCGAATATCTTAATCATAAACTGTTAAACTTTCTTCGCTCTCAAGGTATATCTCATCAAGCATCATGCCCTTACACTCCGGAGCAAAACAGCGTGGTCGAATGTAAGCACCGGCACATCGTCAAAACTATGCGCACTCTTCTTCATCAGGCGTCGGTTCCCTACAAGTTCTGGCCGGATGCGGCACTCACTGCAGCGTATCTCATAAATCGCACGCCCTCCCCAAACACCGATCACAAGTCTCTGTTTGAACTGCTATACCGTAGCAAACCCGAGCTCAGTCATGTTCGTACATTTGGATGCGAGTGTTTTCCTCACATCCTGATTCAGCTTCGTCACAAACTACAACCAACGGCGAAATCCTACATTTTTCTTGGATACTCCGACGCATACAAGGGATACCGATGTTTTGATTCAAAAACTAATCGCATCACTACCTCTCGCCATGTTACGTTCAATGAGCTCTCCTACCCATTCTCTCACAATGCTGCTGTTCATACTCCGACTTCCGGTGACATATCTCCCTCCCTCTTAATACCAACACCTGCTGCTCACAACCCTCAGGTAAATTCGTTTACACCCTACAACAATCTGGAGGTTACAGCAGCTATTCCCACCGCAAGCACTACTCCACTAACTGGACCCAGCATTCTTCCAGCCGTCTCCACACCCGAATCCGTTATTCCCTCGGCTACGCACAAGGAACACCCTATGGTCACGCGTACCAAAACTGGATCGTTAAAACCTCGACAACGTCTCAATCCCCTTCATACTGATTTTTTTGTTGATCCTAATGCAGATCCCATAACCTTCAAAGATGCTTACAAACACTCTCATTGGAGGCAAGCCATGGCCTCTGAATTCTACGCTCTACAACAACAAGGGACGTGGAGTCTCATACCACGTCCCCCACAATCGTCTATTTTAGGATCCAAATGGACATTTCGGACAAAACGTCATGCAGACGGCTCCATCGTCAAACACAGGGCGCGACTCGTTGCTCTCGGAAATCACCAGGAATATGGTCTGGACTACACAGAGACGTTCAGCCTAGTTGCCAAGCTTCCCACCATTCGCATTCTTCTCACTATTGCCCTCCACCACGCCTGGCCGGTACACCAATTAGACATGGCTAATGCTTTCCTTCATGGTACGCTTTCGGAGACAGTATACATGCAACAACCCAAGGGGTTCGAAGACTCCACGCATCCAGATCACGTATGTCTTCCTCCACAAAGCCATCTACGGACTCAAACAGGCCCCGCGACAATGGTACAACACGTTCACTTCTTATCTCGTATCGATTGGCTTCTCTCATAGTACTCGGACCCGTCGCTGCTCGTGTTCCGAAAATTGCAAACAAAAATCTACCTTCTCTTCTATGTCGACGATATTTTGATCACAGGTGACAAGCCGAACGTCATAACTGATATACTGGATCAACTTAGCAGCAAATTTGCCATGAAGCAGCTCGGAGAGGTTCACTCCTTTCTCGGTATCCAAATTGACCGAACCGCTCAGAGCTATTTTCTGTCGCAAAAGGCATACACGACGTCTATCCTCCACTCCGCCCAACTCCTAGACTGCAATTCTATTGCCAATCCAACATGCACTAAATTATCGCAGGATATACAATCCGATCCAACTCTGTCCGATCCCACGCTATACCGCAAGATCATAGGATCTCTCCAATACTTGACGTTAACTCGCCCAGATATCTCGTACAGCGTAAATCGTCTATCTCAATATATGCATCAACCTCTACCGGAGCACATTTTTCTTCTCAAGCGTCTCCTTCGCTATCTCAAAGGTACTCTCGACTTTGGCATTCCTATCAAAAAGTCAAATTTGTCCCTCAAATCCTTTTCAGATACGGATTGGGCGGGCGATCCTAGCTCACGGAAATCAATGTCCGGCTACTGCTCCTACCTCGGTGACACGCTCATCTCCTGGACCGTCAAGAAACAAACAACAGTTGCCCGGTCATCCGTAGAATCCGAATATCACTCCTTGGCAGCACTTGTCGCTGATGTTATCTGGCTCCGCCGTATTCTATCCGATTTCGACATCACTCAAGTGCATCCCACAGACATTTTTTGTGACAATACGTCCGTCATAGCCCTAGCTAACAATCCTGTGTTTCATGCGCGTACCAAACACATCGAAATTGATCACCGTTTTGTCCGCGATCATATTCAACAGCAAAGCATTCGTCTACTACCCATCAGCACCGTTGATCAGGTGGCCGATATCTTCACTAAATCCCTGTCTACTCCTCGATTTCAGACTCTTCGCACCAAACTGAGCGTTACACAAGGCCCATCAGTTTGCCGGGGGTATTAGAGCATAACAGACAAATAACATAAATTCTGTATATAGCCTCCTGTACTTCCTTTTCTTGTTTAGCCTATTGTGTAACAGGATGTCTAACGCCTATATATATAGGACTGCTCTGTATTTGCAAACACGAGAATATAATATAACTTTCCCTCTATCTGCTTCGTTCATTTCTGCTCTGTCTTCCTCACGGCGTGCTTCTCCACAACAATGACAATAGGTTGGACTATCTTGGTTTATGTTTGATGACGTTGAGCAGCTAGAATTCATATAAAAAATCCAAAATTACTGAAATCATATCACAAATCCAATTCATAACAAGTTTACACAGAAAGGTATAATAAAAACAAATTTATATAAAAATACTGAAAAGATTTCTTTCGATTTATGCATATATTTTTATGTACAAATTTATAGCAGAAAAATGTAGCATAGATTTTGTGCTTGCCCAAGCGTCGCTTTCTATGAAGTTTCAAATACTATCACAAATAAGTATAAACCCAAAATCATCTGCTTGCCCAAGCTTCGCCTTGAGAGGATCAAAGCATCTCAGGAAAAGCGGTTTAGGAAATCGAACTAAGATGCTACAGGTAAATTAAACTTTCACTTGAAAGGAGTTTGTTGGCTTAACTAGAGGCGAAGTTTCAGGTGGATAAGATACTGGTGAAGTTCGGGCTACTCTAAAGATATGCACGAGAGACCAAAGACAATTGCAAGCGAAAGAAGCTATTCGAACACCAAAATGGCATTGCAAGATGGAGAAGAGCATACCAAGCGGAACAGATTGATGAGCTGACCGAGCGAGAGGAAGAGAAGGTGAAGGCGTAGTGAGCCGACCGAGCAAGAGGAAAGGATGCGAAGGCGTAGCAGACGGTCAGGTTTCGTGTTGACAAAAGAGAAATTGAATGTTATTTTTGATGAGGGTAAAGGTTTTAAGGTGGTATATAGGTAAATAGGAAATTTTAAGTGTTAAATGAGTTAATAGGCTTATTTTAAGTGGTAGCTATGATTTTATGTAAAACTACTAAGCTACCCTTCTTTCTTTCTGTCTTCGATCTTTTTTAGTAATTATACTCTCTTTAGGTAGCATAACTTAATTTGATTAATTGTCAGTTAATGCATTCCACGTGGATTGACAATGAAGAGGTGCTTTTAATCACTTTTTTAGGGAGTTATTAGCTCTTAATCATAATTGAAATGAGATATTAGCCTTAATTGAGAAAATAGATTCCAACCAACACGCCACCTCAATTTTAATTGTGCCAGACTTTAATCACTCATTCTCAACTACCATTAGAAATTATAAGTAGTTAATTTATTAAATAATTTAATAAATTAACTACTTATAATTTCTAATGGTAGTTGAGAATGAGTGATTAAAGTCTGGCACAATTAAAATTAGTTGGCTTGTTCTAAAAAAAAAAAAAAAAATTTATAGGATTAATATATATATATATATATATATATATATATATATATATATATATATATATATATATATATATATATATATATATATATATATATATATATATATATATATATATATATAAAAGAGAGTAAAAAAAAAAATTTTACCCCTCCTAAATTTTTTTTTTGCCCCCCCTAAAAAACTATTTTGTTCTAACTTGCCCTAAAATATCTATATATTTCTTCACATTTAGTTCTAATATTCTCTTTCATGCTTTTCATGACAGTTTAATTACAATTGTTTTCTTTATTTTTCTTGCTTAATTTTTTTAAAAAAACTTTTCGCAATATATAGACATATAATATTATTTATTTAATATTTAATTATTTTTATGTTGTATTTGCCCCCCTCAAAATTGAACCTGGTTCCGCCCTTGGTCATGTGTCACTTCACAGTTTTTTACCGTAAATTTGTCCAAGCTCACATTTTTCTTAATTTTTTGTAAAACTACTAAACTACCCTTTTGTCTGTTTTTAGTCTTTTTTAGTAATTCTGCTTTATTAGAAATAATCAAAATTTAATTATAATTATTTAAATAAAAGGGGATTTACAAGTATAGCTTCTAAAATATTATGATTTCAATATCTAAACTTTATTAGGTATGCCATCTCATCGAACATAATTCTTGACTTGTTGATGTCCTTGTTTGAGAGGTCACTAGCTAGACAGATTGCTTGGACCCAATAATGGCTTGATCCACCAACAATATCTCATCATCATTACGTTTGTCAATATCTTTTAGCACCGCCTCGTCACATCGATACCCTTGCTAATGAGCTCTCATGCAAGATCAAGAGAGAAGGGATGAGAGAGGAAGCACGAGGGCGAAGGCTTGGTAGCAACTAGTGAGTCTAACAACTACTACAATGGTTAACAAGATTGGTAGGATGGTGATGGGGTAACAAAGATTCTAACACATGGATTTTGTTTTTATTGGAAATATTGAGTGTCATGAATGTAAATAATAAAATTTAGGTATTAGATATGATATATCATCAAAAAATTATCTTGATCGGGCACGAATCTTGAGACAAATTAAAGTTGGAAAACTTTAAAAATTAATCTGGAGACCATCTCAACTTTGATTTCAATAAACTTACAGTCGAACTGAACGTCTCGGAAATACGAACCCAACGACACCAAATTCGAATCAATCCGAGCCCAAATGGGTCAAAATTAAGGGTCCGAAGCACTATTGGAGGGTTTGAACCACAATTTGAATTACCAAATGGTTTCCAAACATGGCATGCTTATAATCTAATCAAGCGGCTCGACGAGACGAATACAACGAGCTCAAGATCACCGAATTCCTACATCACTAAGACATTCAAATGTCTGTCAAACGGTCCATGATCAAGGGATTCAACATCGGCCGTCCATCCAACCATTCCCCATTTGCCCTTGATCTCCCACTTATTTACGGACCATGTCACTCCAAAAATCTATAAATGGAGCCCCCTTTTCTCTTGAAAAGGGAACCCAAGCTAAAGGATTCAAAGAGAAAGATCGTAGATCGCTCTTACCTCCTTGCTCCTCCTCGACAACCGCTTGAGTTCCACCGGACCACCTCCTGACGTCGTTGCTTGGCCATACCACCACTTGAGTCCCTCACCTCCGCTGGACCACCACTTCAAGCCCTCACCCTCGCCGGACCACCACTTAAATCCCTCACCTTCGCCAGACCACCACTTGAGGCCCTCACCCTCGTCAGACCACCATTTGAGGCCCTCACCTTTATCGGACCATCATTTGAGACCCTCTCCTCTGCCGGACCACCGCTTGACGTCATTGCTATGCCGGACCACGACTTGAGGCCCTCACCTCCGCTAGAACACCGCTTGACGCCGTTGCTTCGCTGGACCACCACTTGAGGCCTTCACCTCTGCCGGACCACCGCTTGATGTCGTTGCTCCGTCGGACCACCACTGAAGGCCATCACCTTTGCTGGACCACCACCTGAGGCTTGGAGTTCCGCCGGACAACCACATAAGTCCCAGAGTTCAGCAGGACTACCACCCGAGGCCCGGACTTCCGCCAGACCACCAATTAAGGCCCAAAGTTCTGCCAAACCACCACCTGAGGTCTGGACTTCTACCGGACCATCACCTAAGCTTGGACTTCTGCCAGACCACCACTTAAGGCCCGGAAGTTCCGCCGGACCACCAACTGACACTCGGATTTTCAAGTAGCACCGGACTTATGCTAGTCCACCAAGTGACGCTATACTTTCATCCCTGTTTGTCACTAGATTTCAACAAAACGGTTGACATTTATAATATGATCGCCCTCAGTGACGAGTTAGCATATTGTAATCTACCCAAATACTGGTGGAATCATTTCAGACTGGGCAAGGCCCCGTGGTTTTTCCCTTTTCCAAGCTTTTCCACGTAAAAACATCTTATGTTCTTTCTGTGTGAGCTGGATATTTGTACAACAATAAGACGCAGTTTTTAACTCTATCGCCACGTATATTCTAGCTAGCCAAAAACAAGATATATAAATTTTAATATTTGTGAAGCTATGTATAGAAATCTGCCTTTTTTTTATTTTAGGTAAGTTAGCTTAAATATGCTTTAAATAATAAGTTAAAAATATGTTTGGATTATATATAAAGACAAAAGGCAAAAATAATTTTCATAGTAAGCAAAAATATTTATTGAGGTGAAGGAATAGTTACGTGAAATATGATCAAATTTTCATGACTATGTGAAAAATCAAATATTCTCAAACTACCAAATATATTTTCTCTAAATAAAACATGATACTCAAGTACTCAAGAAATCATAAAGAAAAAAATGACAGTTTTAATTCCAATAGAATCTTAATCTTATTGTCGAGGGAATCTAACTTGTATCCTCGCTTCTGTTTATAGTTATGATCTAATTTGAATACCTAGCGGCTTCTTTTTTTTGGAAAATTTTAAATTTAAATCCTCTGTATCAAGACACATTTATAAATATTTCACTACTATTATAAGTGTGGCTTGAGTTTTCTTCCCCATCAAATATTGATTGCTAATTTTATTCATTTAAAAATTATCTTGACCCTTCATTTCATGTAAATATTTTTAATAATATAATACATTTTTATATAATAAATACTTGACACACATTTTATTAAATACCCTTTATATTCCGCTCTCTATATCCCCTAAATAAATGAAGTCATTATTTAAATTATCTAATACTTCTTAGTATTCCTTCATATTAATTAAATACACATTTATATTATGCTATTCGTATTCCCTACTCTTCATAAACTAAATCTCAACCTCATTTTGATTATTTTGACCCCTGGTTAACTGGGGGTCAAAATGGGTCCCCCAAATATGGTTTAATATTCAATAAGTCATAATCAAGGGTTTGGAAGTGATTGGATGGTTTGTAGAAGACTCTTAAGTTCAGGATCCATTGGGTGGCACTTCAGTGACATACTGTAAATATTTGAAGGTTTTACAGCATTAGGATTTCAATTCAATTTTTGAGGTTAGAGACCTCAAAATGGGCTCAAATTTGAAGGGTTGCCTTTAGAGACATGTCCTATCAATTGCATAATATGCAATTATTCAATTGATAGACTCTGAATCAAAGGTCATTTGATTAGATTTCGAAGTGTTTAAAAAAATCCTTAGAAAAGAATTTCAGGATAAGGCCTTTAAACTTTGGATTTTGGTTTTGAAAATATAGATTTGAACATAGGGTCTAGATTAGATCCTAAGATCTGGATTGGTCCTAGTGACCTCATACAAAAATGAGGTCAACACTGTTAAAAAATAATGTTGTAGTTTAATTAAAGTCTTAAAATAGTATTCTGCATTATCTTTGATAATTGGTTATTTATAGAAAATGTGCATTTGTTTTTAGCAGGAATTTCTATTACTTGCATTATTGAAAACCGTGCAATTCTGACACATACTAAATTATATTTTAATTGTTATAATATGATGAAAAATTTGCATATGTGATAAATTTATATTTGCTGAAGGGAGAGATAAGGGGTCCGAATCATTTGAGATTTTGTGTCAGCGAATATTTTGGTACCTATAGGGTATATTTTTGTTTTTGTAGAGTGATTTATTATCTTGCATTAATTGTTTTAAATATTAAAAAAAAAGTTAATAAACAAAATTGACAATTTAAATAGATTTGTATTGCCTGCTGAGTTGTTATAACTTATTATAATTTTGCTTCTGAATTGTAGAATATGGGAAATAGAAGAAGTTTGCTGATTAAAAGTTCATGATCATTTCTGAGTTTGTAGGTATTTCTCTATTTTGATTTTTGTACAAAGATGGCTGGTTTATTATTTAGTTCACTAACTTCTACTTATGGTAGTAAATTGTAGTTTATATATATTGATGACATGAAAGAAACTTAATGGCTAGGTAGGTAGTGAGTTTTGTGAGCAATTATTACGTCCGGTCATCGACGCATCCAGAGACAAATAACCATGTGCCACATCACCTGGGAGCTTGGTACCGAGCACTCGGTATTGCTCGGTATACGTCCCGATTTCCGATTTTTTGTCTGGACATAATAATTATTCAAGTTTTGTTCTACTATTTATTGGCTTATTCTATCCATCTAGACAATGGCAATTTGTCTATCATAAACATTAGCAGTGACAATGAACTTTATTTTTTAATACTTGACCAAAAAAGAGTCATTATAATTATTCATTATAATATAATATTTATGGTAAAAAATTTATTATATTTATTCATTTAATATATCCTCATTATTGAGGATATTCTATTTTATTGCATTTCCATTATTATTCTATTCTCTTGCCTTTATATATGAATATTTGTATTAGCACAAAAATCATTCTAACAAAAATATAGTCTTTTAAAATCCACCAATAATTCTATAATCCTTTTTGGAGCCTCTTTTCAAACCTTCAATGTGCATAAGATATCTATATAAACTTATAAGGTTAAGACACTTTTTTCTTGTAGTTGTTCTTATACTTATCTTGTAATTCAAATATTTTTACGAACTAATTTTATCAGTTGACACCTAAACTCTTTTGGATTTTAGTAATCAACTTTTTATCACATCATTATCATTTGATGAGACATTATTTTAATGGATTTTTTTTCCCTAATGTTGGACATATTACTATAACTTCTCTATAGCTTTAACTCTACAAGAAAATGCTCTCAATTTATAGTTCTTTACAATATAATTTTGAAATTTTTAATAAATTTTGAAATGTAACCATCATCATTATAAAAAATAATTATCTTGTATATATTTTGTATTATCTTATAAATCATAATACAAAGCATATATTACATATAATAAGAAAATTTCATAAAAATATTTATGAATGAAATTCATATCCCAAATCAATAATAGTAATGTATTATAAATAATAAATTCTCCAAATGCATACTATTTCTTCATCAGGTGATTCCCTTTTAATGAAGAAATAGTATGCATATCGCCTCAATTTAATGATTCTTTCTATCATGATGAAGAGAGCATTAAAATAAAAAATGGGAATCACCTGCTCAGGCGGAGGAGCAGCCGAGGCTTTGGAAGTGTCGAGCGTCTGAGAGATTATTAGGTGCGGAGTGCGGACGGGGAGAACCGTCAGCACACAAGTATAGGGTACCAAGTTAGGTGCCACTCGGTACCGTTGGGTACCACTTGATACCCTGTGCTTGTGCGGACGGTGTGCGGACGGTCCACACTCCGCACCTAATAATTTTTTTGAGCGTCGAGTAGATTTCGGACAGAGTGGCTGGGGCGCTACCCGCGAATAGGACGGATAGGAGCCTCATTGGGAATAGGGCGGCTGCCAGCTGGGTCGAGACCGTCGAGCGTCGAGCAGTCGAGGCATCGAGCAGATGATTCCCAATACTCTAGCCGGTATGAAAATACTGTAATAAAATAGTTAGTAATTAATGAAAGGTAATTAGATTAGAAATAATTAAATGAAGACAAGCATCGAGATAGTTCTCCCCTGAGTGGAAAAAGTGGCATGTGATAGGAAGTAGAAGCGATTTTGGTAAAATCAATGAACGACAATATGAAATTCGAAAGAAATGATATTTAATCGCATGAGTAATAATTTGTATATATCATGTGATTATATCTAGTTATCCAAATATTAAAATCACCAAGCATATTGAGCAACATTCAACAGTGATCTCAGGCTGAAGTGGATCGGAGGGGGAGCTGTGGAACGTAAGTAGAATAAGTAAAAGATGAATGTGATGACGGTGAAAGGAAGAGGACGAATGTGATGACGGTGATAAGGAAGAGGACGATGATGGTCATGGCGGTGTCGTAGCTCGTTTAAATAATCTCTTGAGTGCTTGATATCCTGTTGCCAAAAAAAATTATAATAATTGATAATATGATTAATAAGAAAAAATTTGATAAATAATGAACTTTAACAAGTTGATTAATATAAAACAATAATGGTAAAAGAATGAACTTTAACAAGCTGATTAATATGAGTTGTTCTATGATATGAATTTTAGTTTATTTAACGGCTCAAACTCCTAAGCTTTTATTACTGCATGATGATTTATTTAGATAATTATTTGTGATATTAATGTCTAAATAGTGTCAAAGATAATTAATTGTGATTTTAATGTCTAAATAATGTCAAATGGTTTGAAATTAAATCATCATGCAATAATAAAAGCTTAGGAGTTTGAGCAGTTAAACAAACTAAAATTCATATGATAGGATCATATTAATCAGCTTGTTAAAGTTCATTCTTTTACCATTATTGTTTTATATTAGTCAACTTGTAAAAGTTCATTATTTATCAAAACTATTTTCTTTGCGTATCAAATCTTTTCTGATTAATCATATTATCATTTGTTATAAATTTTTTTGGCAAGAACATATCAAGCGCTCAAGAGATTATATAATCGAGCCACGCCACCGCCATGACCATCATCATCCTCTTCCTTATCACCTCCATCACATTCATCTTTTACTTATTCTACTTTCGTTCCACCGCTCCCCCTCCGCTTCAGCCTGGGATCACTGCTGAACGTTGCTCGATATGCTTGGTCGACTATGCTGATGAGGAGGAAAAGGGAGGATAATCAATAAATTAGATAAATTTCATAATCTTTCTTTATTCTTTATTCTAATTCATACATATAATATATGATAAAGCATATGTTTATTATGCAAATATATCTATTACGTAAATCACTTTTTTTTTGAATTTATTTATATTGATAAATCATGTTTCGTTTCTTTCAAAGTTTCTAATCTTTATTTTGGAGATGCAGAGTGCTAGCGTCAGACCTGCTTTTGGTCGTGGTGGTGGTGGTGGTTATGGAGCACCTCCATATCTTTTTCAAGTATTTGAAAGACGTGTTTTGTTGGAAAAATATTCTAAAATTTCATGACATTAAGAAGTTACTATTATTATTAAAATTATTTAGGGTTTTTGTTGTTTAAAGGTAAGAACATTTAAGAAGTATCATTTCAATTTTTAGACCTAAATCCTTTTATGAGAACCTATGAATGATTATTCTGAATTATTCTCATTGATTGCATTGATCTTTTAAAGGTCAGAATAATTGTTGTAGAGTCCAATTTTAGATCGTCAGAATGAATATTTCAAAAATGACAGTAACTGCCAGTTTTTGGGGCTCAGTGATTTTAACATGTATTGTAATCACAATACTTGGATAAGTAAATATAATCACATGATATATACAAATTATTACTCATGCAATTAAATATCATTTCGTGACAATATTAGATCAAAAAATATTGGCAATGATTGGTCTATATTGATGTGAAACTAAATGCGATGACAAGAATTGCAATTAAGAGATTAATAAAAGTTATAAACTTTGCGTACTACCCATAAAATCTAGTTTACTCAAGTGGAAGTCTAAGAAGATAGCATGAAAGATTAAGCAATAGCAATAGATTACACATTGAGATTACTAGAACTTGCAAAATAACAACCAAAGATTTAGGTAATGCAAATAGCCAATTATAACAAAGCCTCAAATTTAAAATCTTGATCTTTCACCTCGAGGTCCTTCACTCAAGTGATGTCGAGAGGACTAGTCGCCGAGGTCCTTCAGTGGAGGCTAGCGGAGGAGGATTGCAAGCACGCTTAGAGATGCCACTATCACACAAGTGATGTCGAGAGGACTAGTCGTCGGTGAAGAAGCGGGAGTTGGGGAAGAGGGTGGGCGTCCGAGAAGAATCCACGGAGTTCTTGGTCATTGAAGCTCGATGATTCCGGCAAGGCAATAAACGATACGATTGACGTATCGTTCTACGGTGACGTTGTACTCCCAATCCAACTCATAGAAGGGGGAGAGGAAGATGTCGATCTCCCCTTGTTCGGTGTATGTGAAGCTGTGATCAACTTTCAGATCCGCTATGCATCCTTACCGGGAGATGAAGTAGTCCAACTTGCATTAGATGTAGATCACATTGAGCATTTGTTAAAAATAGAAGTTCATGGGTTGACATATCAAAACAACATGTTTAGTGAAAGAATCAAAGAACTAGAAAATGAAATTGCATCACTCACAGGCCAACCTAGAAAACCACCAACACAACTTGCATCACATAAATTTAGGAAGAGGCACCACCACCCACATAGATCAGTAAACCCATTTCCTGGTGTTAGGTGCTTCTCTTGTGGCATGCTAGGTCACATAGCCCGCACATGCACAATTCACCGTAAGACACACTTAGTATGAAGACCTAAACTGCATCCATCACAGTATAGCATGCGTACATCTCATTCATGCAAGCATAAGGTGGAACCCAAACTCACTTGGGTTCCCAAATCTAATCTTTGAGTGAAATTGTAGGGATGCTCTCACAAAAGACCTAGTGAAAGCATGTGGTACTTGGATAGTGCCTGCTCGCGACACATGGCTAGAGATATGAAGAAGTTCATCCTACTGGAGACCAAAATTGGAGGCAAAGTAACGTTGGGAGACAACACTACCAGGAAAGTGATAGGCTCAGGTATTGTTAGTAATGCTAAAAATTTTTTAATTGAAAATGTCTTACTAGTCGATGGTTTGAAGCATAATTTACTTAACATTAGTCAACTGTGTGACAAAGGTTTTGATATTAAATTTCTATCTGATAAATGCCTGATTAGTTTATTTGATAAACTAGTTTTAGAAGGAAAACGAATGAACAATATTTACATGTTAAACCTTGATTGCATTGATAGTTCAAATTCATTTTGTTTGAAAACAATAATTGATGACTCATGGCTATGGCATTGGAGACTATGCCATGCTAGTATGAAAACTCTTAGAAACATCACCTAGTTAGAGGCGTACCTATGTTAGATTTCATAAAGGATCATTTATGTGATGCTTGCCAACTAGGAAAACAAGTCAAATCATCTTTTCATTCTATTAGAGATGTGATCACCGCTAGGCCACTAAAATCCTATACATGGACTTATTTGGACCTGTTAGTACAACCAGCCTAGGTAGGAAAAATTATGGATTTGTGATTGTAGATGACTTCACTAGATTCACTTGGATAAGATTCTTAGCACATAAAAATGAGTCTTTTGAAGAATTTAAGGTTTTCTCCACATGGATTCAACAGAAATTAAGTTGTGAAATCTCAATAATTCATAGCGATCATGGTGGAGAATTTCAAAATGATAGATTTGAATTGTTCTGTCAAGAGCTAGGAATAGAACACTATTTCTCAGCCCCTAGAACACCATAACAAAATAGTATAGCAGAAAGGAAGAATAGAACCTTGGTAGAAGCCGCTAGGAAAATTTTAGCAGAGTACACCCTTCCTATATACTTTTGGGCAGAAGTAGTCAACACAACATGTTATGTTTTAAATAGGGTGAACATTAGATTTAAGCTGAACAAAACTCCTTATGAACTCCTTAAGGGTAGGATACCAAACCTTTCACAATTACATGTCTTTGGGTGCAAGTGCTTCATCTTGAATAATGGTAAACATCCCTTAGAAAAATTTGATCCCAAGTCTGATGAGGGTGTCTTCTTAAGTTATTCATCTGTAGGTAAAGCCTATAGAATCTTTAATAACAGAACCTTAGTAGTAGAAGAGTCCACCCACGTGGTATTTAATGAATTAGATAAGCCCTCTGAATCTAAAATTAAAGATGATGAAATAGAGGCAATTCAAGGAGTAGAGATTATGACCTTAGGAGAAAGGGTCGAACCTCAGGAAGATTTGCCTAGAGAATGGAGATATTCTTCTAGTTATCCTAAAGAATTAATTTTAGGAGACCCTTCAGAAGGTGTAAGAACTAGGCATGGATGTAGGAAGGAGGTTAGTCATTCAGCATTCATCTCTATGATAGAACCTACAAGTATAGATCAAGCCTTAGGAGAAGAATTTTTTATTCTAGCAATGCAAGAAGAGCTGAACCAATTCACCAGGAATGATGTTTGAGAGTTACTCAAGAGACCTAAAGAACAAAGTGTTGTTGGAACAAAATGGGTCTTCAAGAATAAGGTGAATGATTCAGGAACAATAATAAGGAATAAAGCCAGACTAGTAACTAAGGGGTACAACCAAATTGAGGGAATAGACTTTGAAGAAACCTTTGCCCCTGTTGCTATACTAGAAGCCATAAGAGTGCTCTTAGCTTTGGCTTGCTTTAAGAACTTTAACTCATATCAAATGGATGTAAAGAGTGCATTTCTGAATGGGGTAATTAAGGAAGATGTCTATCCCCCGGTTTTGAAAGTTCACAATTTCCAAACCATGCATTCAAATTAAAGAAGGCACTTTATGGATTAAAGCAAGCACCTAGAGCATGGTACAAAAGACTTAGTTCATTTCTATTGGATAGATGATTTAAAAAAGGTAGTGTAGATACTACACTCCTTTTACAAAAGGTCAAAGAAGAAATTCTCATTGTTCAGATATACGTGGATGATATTCAATTTGGATCTTCAGATAAAATGCTATGTGATAAATTTTCAAAAATAATGAGTAATGAGTTTGAAATGAGCATGATGGGAGAACTTAATTACTTTCTTGGCTTTAGTGTAAAACAAATGGATAATGAAACTTTTCTTATCCAAATAAAGTACATTAAGGACATCTTGAAAAAAATATGAAATGGATAGTGTTAAACTCATGAACACCCCAATGAACTCAACAATTCAATTAGACAAAGATCCTAGTGGAAAATCAGTAGATTAGAAGAAATATAGAGGAATAATTGGGTCCCTTCTTTACCTGACTACCAGTAGGCCGGACATAATGTTTAGTGTGTGCCTTTGTGCCCGTTTTCAAGCTGATCCTAAAGAGTCTTACTTAACTACTGTCAAGAGAATTCTTAGATATCTACTATGCACCCCAAACTTAGGAATTTGGTATCCTAGGCATAACACTTCCTTTGAAATCATAGGGTACTCAGATTTTAACTTTGTAGGATGTAGGATAGATAAAAAAAGCATCTCTGGTACCTGCCAATTCATAGGACAATTATTAGTTTCTTGGTCCAGTAGGAAGCAAAACTCAGTAGCACTTTCCACAGCTGAGGCATAATATATTGCAGTAGGAAGTTGTGTTGCACAAGTACTATGGCTAAAACAACAAATTCTTGATCTTGGCCTACCAGTAGGAACCATTTCAATCATGTGTGACAACACAAGCGCAATTTGCATCTCTAAGAACCTAATTCAGCACTCTCGAGCAAAACACATAGAAATTAGATACCATTTCATTAGAGATCACGTTGCTAAGGGAGATATAAAATTGCATCACATCGCTACAGGAGAACAATTAGCTGACATATTCACAAAATCTCTAGCTTTCGACACCTTTAGCACCTTGAGGACTAGAATAGGTGTCATAGATAACTGCATAAAAAAAAAAAAATAGGACTGCTCCTGATCATCACACACTCACTACACATAAAGCACTAACCTTGACTCTATAATATCGTACTGTATGATACACATATCGTACTGTACGGTATTACAATAATCTACACAGAACACACCAAATGATAAATTTTGTCTCTGTTGATCGTACGGTATGACTTACATCATAATGTACGATAAATTATTGGTCATCATACGGTACGATATCTCCTCTTCATACTGTACGTGCCATATCAGCGATCAGATTGGGACGAATTTAAGAGTGCTGGTATGTTATTATTATCGATCGTACTGTACAAGATACACACATCGTATCCACATCAGCAAATGGATGAGAATGAAATAAACGAGTTTGGTACGATATTAATGTCATTCGTACGATACGATACACATGTTCGTACTGTACGATACTTTTGGTCAAAAGTCGTACTGACGACCCTCAGGATGAAAGATATTCCTCTGATCGTATTGTACGATCTATATCGTATGGTACGCTTTGACCACCTTTTCATGAAATGATCCTTTAGAACAATTAATACCATATCGTACTGTACCATACACTATCGTACTGTATGATGTTGGGAAAATTCTATAAATTGCCCGGCTAGGCAGCTGTTTTCACTCACACTTTCCTCACTTCACTCACACCTTGTCCTTCTCACATTTCACACCTTCCTCACTTCACTCTACACGATGTCAAGATCCAATAAGAGAGGCCATTTGGAAACTGGAAGTTCGTCTTCTTCAAGCCATCACAGCGCTCGGTTCTTGAGTGCTGAAAATGAGGAAGCCTATCATAAGTATAAGGCCCGCAAAATTACTCCATCCAAAATGCTCAATCAGGCTGCACTGAATTTTGAGGTACTGAACCTCTTTGCTTCCACCACCTTTCAGTTCCTCCTCACCCTGGTATTTCCCTACATCTCCAAACTCTTATAAAAATTTCTAGCAAATCTCACCTACACTGTCGACGACACAATTTTCCACTCCTTTGTTTGTCGTCAAAACATAAAAATCACCAAAGCCAACATCGCCCAATATATTGGGCTATCCACTGAAGGTCCTAGGGTTCGTTCCTTCCTCACAAATGAATTTGATTGGAGCGATGTTATTCGAGTCCTTAGGAACACCTCTTTCTATCAACACCAGCCCATCGTCCAATAACTAAATTGGAATGCTAGAATTATTCAACATGTCCTTAGAACCTCTATAATACCTAAAGCTGACGACCAGATCAACATGACCCCTATTTTATTTATCGCTACCTATCTCATCATGTCCAACACCAAATTCGACGAGGTCAATTTAACTGTTGATTACATTCATCATATGACCTTCGTTCGTCTCCCTACCATTCACCGAAAACAAAATATAGCTCTTGGTCACCTTATAGGATATATTCTCCAAAATAAATATCAATTGACTTATCCTGGTGAACCCGACAATCTTCCTATTTTTTATACGGATGCCTCTTTCTATATTTTTTCCATCGGGGACACGAGTCAGAAGAACCTATTTTGACGAAGAAGAAGGAGAAGATGCCCCAGCTGTAGCTCTAGCACATCCACGATGATATGCACCACCTCGAGCACCTGCACTAGCACATGATGATTTTGTCGAACGCTTCGACCAACTTTAGACTCATCTCGATACTCACATTCAAGAACAACATCAGCAACATGAGACATATATGCAATGGTTTGGAGAACGCTTTACTGCTATTTATCACCACTTTGACGCTCTCTTTCAGTACTTCCAACCAAATTCACCTCCACTACCGTCTGATCAGGATCCTCTACTTTAGATTGTCTTTGTATTGTAGCTTCTTTTTATCTTAGTGTTTGCTCCTCTTTTTAGTGTTGTCAAAAGGGGGAGAAGGTTGTTGTATTTTATTTCTATGGTTCAACGCATATTTTTTTTCTTTCGTACTACATTTTCTTTTATTTCATTTTTTCTTGTTCTTATGTTTAAATTAAATTTTAAAAAAAATGCCTTTAACACTTGCTTATAACAAACATTATTTGACATCATTAAAAATGGGGAGATTATTGCAACCCATGATCCCGAGTTTGAGATTTTGATGATGAAAAATAATGTCGTTTGAATTATCTTGAGATTCATTGAATATTATTTGTTATTGTCCGTGAGTACTAACATTTCAGGAAGATCAACAGCAACTCAGGATGATAGGAAGACTCAAAAATGGGTAGATTAGGAGTATGAGTATGCAATGTATTTTACTATTTATTTTATTTTTAGTTTCTTGAGTCTGGCCATAAAATGCATAAAAGTCTGAGAAACCATGCACACACACAAGGGGAGAGTGTTTTTAAATGAAAATTTTAGATTTTATCATTATCTGTAGATCGTACTGTACGATGTTATTTCATACAGTATGATTAGAGCTTTGTAGGACGATTCTGTGAATAGATCGTACCATACGAATGTAATCGTACTGTACGATATGTTCAAATCCAAAACCCTAGCCATCATTTTAACTTAAGTAAGTTATTTTGCTCCGCTCGTACTGTACGAACACATTCGTACTGTACGATTTATTTTAAATACTTACTTAATTTAACCCGTGATTAGTGCAAGAAATTTGAGCTTAATTATAATTTCAACATCGTACTGTATGAACCAGTTCGTACAATACGATGAACATAGATGAATTATAATCATCCCAAAGATTGTCCTAGATGATCTCTTGGATTTTGTCTCATCATACGGTTCGAAATACATCGTACCATACGATGAACAGAGACCAGGATTGATCATCCTGATTATCGTCCTATACGAATAGAATTATTGTGGATCGTACCGTACGATTTAATATCGTACTGTATGAATGTTTTTGAACTGTTCGCACCACTTCGTACCAGGATGAAGTCTTTTTATACATGTCGTACTGTATGATTATAAACCATACTGTACGATAGTAACGGCTACTTTTGAAATCACAGGGATTTTGGAGCCCGTTTTATGTGTAAAACTTGTCATATTTTAGTGTGTGAATCAGAAAAAGGAGAACATGGTTAGAGAGAGATTCTGAGGGAGAGAGCTCTTGAGAATTTTTTTAGGGTTTGAGAGAGGAAGGAGAAGGTGAGCATTGTGAGGGAGAAGAGGTGTGAGGGAGATCACACGGTTGCTCAGAACTTGCTGCATCTTGCTCTTCCTGTGGCCCTAGAAGAATTTGTGGGAGGATCTCCAAGGGAAAAAGCTCTTCTACATCTGTGACCTTGAGGTACCTTGCCTTCTCCACGAGGGAGAAAATTGAGAAGGTTCGCTGCCGTCGCTAGGAGGGTGAAAACAAAGTTTGGCACTCCGCCACGCCGGGTTGGTGAAAGGGAGTATTGTAAGGGCTTCTCCGCCTTGCCAAGGGGGGCAAAAGGAGAGCTATTGCTTGTTGTGAAATACCTAGAGCGGAGGACTCCAAGGAGTGGACGTAGGTCATGGTTTGACCGAACCACTATAAAAATCTCGGTGTGCTTTTTCTTATTGTCTTTCATTACAGCATGCTTCTTATTTTTTTTCTTTCTTTCAATATTTGCTTGAGAAAATTTGTGAAAAAATGTTGTTTAAATTTTCATGTTAAAATTTTAAAACATCAAAAATATTAGAACTCCTTCTTAGGTTTTAACTATTGTCAAAAAATTTTCACAATTCACCCCCTCTTGTCCATCTAGTAATTTCATAAAGTAGTTATTGATGGTAGCTACTTGAGTGTTGATTGATTCAAACTATCCTTTAACTCATCCCATATCTTCAATAGATTTAGCATCCTGCTGGTCCATTTGAGTTTTGATATGTTCAAATTGTTAATCAAAGTGTGACTCAAGATGATCAAATCTTTAGACTCTTTCTTCATAGAAATGATGCTCAGGTCCAAGAGCAGGTGCAAGAGCTTGTGTTTCTTCTCCACCAATCTCATCTCCCTCATCTCTTGATTGCAATTGAAAAGAGCATGAAAAGAAGCATTTGTAAAATAGATTGGAAGATTATTTGGTGGATTGGGATGAATGAGATAAAATTTCTTTTCAAGGACACAGGCAATCAAGTAAACTAAAGATACATTTTTCTTTCCTCTAGTGGAAGGGAGTTTGATGTCAGTAAGATAATCGATGTAGTCTAGAATCAAGTGGGCTTCATCAAATGAAGTGTTGGTCACAATGTAGTAGGTTACTATTGAGAGCAAAGGAGAGATATTAATTTGATTACCAGCTTTAGGAATAATAAAAGTTCTTCAAACATGCTGAATGATTCTTGAATTTTGATTTAAGGTATGAACAAGGGGAAACGAGAGGCTGAAGGTATTCCCCTAAGTGTTATATTAATAGTTGTCCAATCAAAATAACTTCTTAATAGTATAGAATGAACCCTTAGTCCCTCAGTTCTAAGATGTAGGAAAGTGCCTAAATCCTCTTTAGTGATCTCTACCTTTGGTAATGAACATAAGATGACAATATGGTGTGGTTTTCCTTCATTCTTAGGTTAGCGAGAAAATAGTAAAAAGTATTATAATGAAATGTGTAGATTATGGTGTGAAAAAATTTATATCTTCTTGGATAAGAAGATGAGATGGAGTGATTTTTGCCTCAAAGAAATATAGGTAGGCTTCTTCATTTTATTTAGATAGAAAATTATCATCTACTTGATTAGATTGAGATGAAGAGCCTCTGGTATGTCAAACCCTCTTGCTATTGCTAGCCAATGGAGAGAATTGAACACAAGATGATTTGGAAGTGAAAGAAATTGTGAAGAAAACTCAATGAATATTTTCAAATTTAAAGAAATTGGGCATGATCATATAGTACAATATTACGATCATATAATATGACACTACATTTGTACGTATGATTCAAAACTTCTTACAGTACAATAAAAGGTTTGTACATACAAACAAAAAAGGTCAAGAACAGTTTTTGTTGTGTAACGTCTTTTTGATAAGATGAAATTATGATGAGTCATTTCATACAACTTTTGACTAAAATAATTGTATAGACAAATATGTGTTCATTTAGGATGTTATGGAAATAATGATCGTACCTGGCAATTAGGTCTGTCTACATACGGATTGACAACACCATTGTACAGACGAATAGATCTTCATATAGATGATCACTAAAAAAATAACTATGCTTAAAATTCCCTTCATTTTCATACATACAAAAAATGAACAGTTTGTACAATTTGATGGTATTTTCATACAGTATGATTTGTTTATAAAAACACAATTTTTCTTACAAACTTTGAAAAATTATCATGTAAATTATAGTGATTTCATTTAGTACAAAAGTGGTTTGAACAATACAAAAGGAAAAGGAATTTTTAGATTTGCACATAATAATCAATATTCTTTTCTAAAAAACAAATCAACAAGATCCATGAGACATAAAAATGTGAACAAAAAATAATAAAAATGAGAAATAAAATATTAAATTAAAAAATCAAACAAAAATAAATCACAAAATAGAACAAGACATAAACATCAACAAATATATACATCACAAATGGAATTTATAGAATTATAATTGCCAAGCAGGAATATCAATAACACCCAATTTGCTTCTTAAGGTTCTAAAAATTTCAAAAGCTAATGATTTTGTGAAAATATCTGCAAGTTAATTTTCAATAGATACATGATTTAGATCAGTTTCTTCTTTAGTGACATGGTTTCTAATGAAGTGATGCTATACGCCTATATGTTTGGTCCTAGAGTTTTCTATATAACTCCTTGAAATGCAAACGGAACATATTATTGCAAAAAACTAGAATAGTATCAATTGAAAAACCTAAGCTCACTACTTGTTGTTTTAACTATAGAACTTGTGTCATACAACTTCCTAAGGCTATGTATTCTACTTTAGTAGTAGAAAGAGCTACTGAATTCTATTTTTTGCCAGACAAGGAGACTAAGGAGTTCCTTATTAATTGATAAGTTCTAGAAGTACTCTTTCTATCAATCCTAGACCTTACAAAATCTAAATTAGAATATCCAATTATTTCAAAAGAGGAGCTATGCCTAGGTTATAAATCCCTAAATTTTGAGTTCCTAATAGTTATCTCAAATTTTTTTTGACAGCAGACAGGTGAGATTATTTTGGATCAACTTGAAATATAGCACATAGAAAAACACTAAAAATGATATCAGGTCTACTTAAAGTTAAATACAGTAATGATCTTATTATCCCTCTATATTTTTTTTATCAATAGATTTGCCTTTTAAATCCTTATTTAATTGACCTGAGGAACTCATGGGAGTATTTATTTGCTTAGCATTATCCATTTCATATTTCTTAAGGATGTCCTTAACATATTTTTACTAACTAAGAAAGGTGTCATGCTCTCTCTATTTTATGCTAAAACTAAGAAAGTAACTCAAGTCACCCATTAAAATAATTTCAAATTACTTACTCATTGTTGTTGAAAAGTCATCATAAAGATTTTTATCAGTGGAACCAAATAAGGTATCATCAACATAAATTTAAATGATATGAATGGCATCTTCTTCCTTTTTTATAAAGAGACTTGTGTTAACAATTCTTTTGATAAAAGATTTTTTTAGTAAGAAAATGCTTAACCTTTCATAACATACCCTAGGTGCCTATTTTATTAAATACGGTACTTCTTCAATTTAAACATATGATTAGGAAACAATGAATTTTTAAAACCTGGAGGTTGTTCAATATAAACATTCTCTTTTATCACTCTATTAAGAAAAATACATTTTTAATATCCATTTGAAATAATTTAAATCTTTTAAAATAGGCAAAAGCTAGAAATACTCTTATTGCTTCAAGTCTTGTTACAGGGTCAAAATTCTCCTTAAAATATATTCTAGGAGCACGTGCTTCTACATTTTTTAAAGAATCATTCTTTTTTATTCAAATCATCAAATTCATCAAACAAAGTCATGTGGTTGCAATCTATAGATACATGAGCTTTCCTAAGATTTTCATTTCTTTTGTAAATTTAAATGCTCAAGGTTAATATTAACATTCAATTTTTTAAGCTTCCTATAT
This sequence comes from Dendrobium huoshanense, assembly GCA_016618105.1. NCBI lineage: Eukaryota > Viridiplantae > Streptophyta > Magnoliopsida > Asparagales > Orchidaceae > Dendrobium > Dendrobium huoshanense. Next base: position 47,281,163 of record CM028347.1, read on the forward strand.
ACATTATGAATTTTCTTAGAAACTTCAAATAATTCATCGTAGGATATATCACATACGACCTCTTGATATGAATGATCAAGTTTATCTACTATTAAGTACAAGTTTGTGACTTCCTGTTATGCTTTTATTTCTAAGAAGTTCAAAGTTGAGTTTGCCCAAAAAGCTCTTTGTGATCTTTTCTTTCCCTTACTAATGTTACTTTTCTCCTCAACTTTTTCCTTGCTAGGATTAGCATTGAGATTTGGGCAATCAGTCTTTATATGTCAAGGGTTTTTGCACTCACGACAAATAACTTCATTTGTGACTTTTGCATTCTTATTAAATTTTCCTTTGTTCTAATGTTGACGTCTTTGTTGCTTTCATCTAAGGAAACTTTTGAATTGCCTAGTCATCATCGAAATATCTTATTCATCCTTAGGTATTAATTGATCACTTTCTTAATCATCCATTTTTAAAGCAATATTCTTCTCTTTTTTCTTATCACCTGCATCAAATTGTCTTTGATTCACTCCTTACTCATAAGCAATAAGAGATCCAAGAAAATTTATAGAATATACTTTTAAATTTTTTTACTTAGTTATGGTAGTTATCTTTGTATCATAACTAGTAGGTAAACAACATATAAAGTATTATGATTTTAATGCACAAAAAAACTTGCATTTTTCTATGCTAATTCCCTTTCTTCTATATTATATTCAATGAAAGGTGTTTACATTCTAGTAGGTTTGATATAACCTTCTTGTAGTAGTATCCATATGTGATAGTTAAGTAATTGCAATAATGTAGACATGCAAGTTTTTCAAAAACCAAATAAAATGTTATAAAAAAGGTAGTCTAGTGATCAAGTATCCTTCAAGAGAATTTTGGTTTCCAAAAGTAGCCTTGATCATCTTTCAAAAATTAGTATAAACCTTAATTTTTTAAATTGGCTCTGATACCACTTTAAAGTTTGTGTAGTTTGTTAGACCTTATATAATTGTCCCAAGGCTAACTAAGAGGGGGGTGAATTAGTTATTTTAAAAATTTCTCAGATTTTCAAAAATCATTTCTAGAAACTTTATGTAATGATCCTTGAATATGATGTTTTTTAGATATGATTATCTTAAAAGATTTTTCAACCATAAAATTTTGAAGTGTGAAAAAATAAAAATATAAAAAAAATAGAGTTAACAAATGAACACTAAATTTATAGTGGATCAATTCAAACTTCACATACGTCTACTCCCTAGAGACTCCTTCTCTAGGTATTCCACTAAATCAAAGTGACTCTCCTTTTTCCCCCACAGCAAGGCAGAGAAGTCTTTATAAATTATATTCCACCAATCCGGTGTGGTAGAGAACCAATGCCTTTAACACAGTTCAAGTGATAGCAGCGTACTTTCACATCCTTTTCACTTTCCTAATGAAGGAAGAGAACCATCATGTTTTTTTTCACCCTCCTGGTGAAGGAAAAGAACCTTGGCATAATGCTAAAAATCTTATCTAAAGAGTTTCCATATGAGTTGGGCAGAAATTTGAAAAAGACAACGAGATCTTTGCTTTGGGCAATCTTGTGAATCCCTAAAAACTCCCCCTCACTAGATCTCTCAAACTTCACTCTCACAATCTCTCCCAAACACTCACATTCAATAAACAGTCTAAAGAGAAACTCACAGCAAAGGTCATAAGTGTCAGTTTTGAAAACTTCTTATATATGAAACACAAGAAAATTGGTCCAAAAACTGAAAAATACAAGGGAACCAACTTTAGATCGTACAGTATGATCGTGGATCATTTGTACGAACAGTTCAGAAAATCCTAGTACGAACCTATATGAACCTAATTTCATACACTGTTAGTCTTCTATAAGAACTAACAAAATATTATATAAACCATTCAAAACTGAGCCCAATCATTCGGTACGATCCTGTACAAACCTTATGTTGTACACTATTATTCTTATGTATAACTTGAGATTATAATGTATGAAGTTTTAAGCAAATCAAGCTTTTATTTTGTATAATCTTGGATGAATTGTCTTAAAAACTCTATTAGTTGTCTATATAACTTGAGATTGTACAGTATGAACAATTAAGCAAATCAAGCATCATTTTATATGATCTTGGATGAACCCATTTTCATACTCTGTCAGTCGTCTATATGAATTAAGATTGTACAATTCGAATAATTTAAAAGTACAATCTAATATTTAATTAACTTTATTTTTTGAGGAAAAACGATGACAAATCATATTGTACATTTAGAAGTCATATAATATTATTTGTTTTAAAATTTTAAGTTTCTACTCTCTCCTCCTATGTGTGTACAAGGTTACTTAATTACAATCACACTCTCTGAGACTCAAGAAAATAAAAATAAAGATTTACAAATTTTATTACATGAAATTTTATTTTACTCTTATCTTGATGTCTTCAGTAGTCTAGAGTATGATTTACCTGAAATATTAGTACACACAAAAATGAATAGAAATACCCAAAACATGCCAGGAGAAATAATAAAATTAATAGAATAATAATATTTTTACTATCATCAAAAATCAAAGTCTCAATCTTGATTCCTGTGTTGCAATAATAATTTTTGTGAACCCAGTAAACATTTCAGATATGTTTTCACTAGTTTCATGCAAAAAAGTTTATAATATCGAGCAGAATATTTATCCTAGATTGTTTCACTTCAATTATTCCTTTATAAGTTATGCAGAGTCTATCTCAAATTTCTTTCTCAATTGCGCAAGAAGAAATATACATGTAATCATTAAATTTTAAAGAACTAAAAAAATAGTTTAAACATTTAGCATTCAATTGGGCTAAAATTTTCAATTTTCATGACATTTATTAATTATAACAGTGCAAAATATCCTTTCTGAACTAACATTTACATGGAATAATCAATTTATTGTTGGCATGTAGACATGCAAATTTTCTAAAAGAAATATTATAAAATAAAGGTGGTTGAGTGATTGAATAGCCTTCTGTTGTATTTTGACTTCCAAAGTTAGCCATTGATCATTTTTCATAAGTTTTTTAAAAAAATTATTTTTGAATCCTATAATGATACCATTATTAGTTCTTGAGGGTTGTGAAACCTAAAGAACTAGTCCTGAGGCTAACCAAGAGGGGGATAAATTGGTTATTTACAAATTGTTTTAATAAATTATAAGTTAAAAACCAGTTGATGTAAAAGTATAACTAATTTTACAATAATAAAATTAGATATTTAAAACAGATATGAAATTATGGAAATGTGTAGTTATTAAAATGCAAAAAAAATAAATAAAAATAACACACCAAAATTTATAGTGGTTAGGTCAACCTGACCTTCATCCACTTCTTGGAGAATCCCTCTCCAAGTATTATACTAAACATAAGTGACTATCTATTTGCTCCCACATGAAGGTGGAGAAGCTTGTATAGACACTATTTCTCCTCCTTGATACGGTAAAGAATCGTGACTATAGGTAGAGAATCTCACCTCTATTTTCACCCTCCTATTGATGGTCAGAGAACCAGAACTCTATTTTAACCCTTCAAGTGATGGTCAAAGAACAACAATCTTTGCTGATGAACTTCTTTTACTATGACACAGTGATTCTAGGTACCACAACCTTGTGAATCCCCTTATCACTTCTTCCTCACAAAATCTCCCTCTCTTCTCTCACCAAGCTCTCCTTCTTCTCTCCCTCAAGCTCTCTCTCAGGAAGTTCTTAAAAAACAAGCTTCAAAAAACCCTAAATTTCAATCCATCCATCTTCAGTTTGTACAGTACGATACACGAGTCATGCAGTATAATCAGTTCAATTCATACTTGTCTAGCAAGATCATTGAGATGAATTGCTAAACTTTTATAATAAAATGTACAGTATGCTAAGAACATAGTATGGTACAATCTACAAAAAATATTTTTGTTCATTTAGGATGATCCTTGGGACAACCAACTTTGTAAATGGGTGATCATCTAACACTGTAGACATTGTAAGATATGATCAATACAAAAATTAAGGATTTCACTTAGTACAATTCATAGGACATCAAATTTTGTAAATGGATAATCATACCATATGAACTATATTGTATAGTTTAATCAATCACAATAACTGTCCATGATTTGATTTCATGATATCATGAGATTAATTAAGAAAAATTTTAAATAGGTAGTACAGTACTAACCAAAATTTTATTATATGATTAGTAAAAAATTTGTATCTTTCTTAACCTTTAGGGATAAGAGTTTTGACATAGCACAATACTTGGTACAGTACGAGTTAACATCGCACAGTACGAATTATTTTGCATAATATAAACCAAGATCATACAGTATGAATTACTTATAAACAAACTCTCTCAAAAACACTTTTATCTCTCCCCCTGTGTGTGTACAAGATTACTCTGCAATGATATCCATCCAATACAAAGATATGACTCAAGAAAGGTGAAAATACAGAATAAATTAAAAACTGATTATAACCCTAATCTACCAAGTCTTAAATTGATCAAAATTGCAAGTGAACGGTTGTTTGATTTCATGAAATGTTAGTGCATACAGAACAAAAATTTCACAGAAACTAGAGAAAGTAATAATAGACATAATAATGTTTGTTATCATACAAATCATAGTGTTTAAATAGGGTTTGCATTAAATAATGTTCTGATGGACTTTTCAAATGCTTTAGTATAAAGAATAAGAGGCTTCCCTAAAGTTGGTGCTACAAGAATGGGTGAATTTAATTAGTATCTTTTAATGCTATTAAGAACTTTTTGGCATTTTACATCCCATTTAAAGTAGATATCTTTCTTCATCAACTTTGAGAATGGTTGGCACCTAACCAGCATATTTAATATGAACATTATATTAGTGATGAACAATATATCAAAGAAATTTCCCTTAGGAGACCTTTAAGGTGCATTTGAGAGGGTACATCTTTAGATAGAACTTTTTGATACTTTTAAATGTGACCCTTAGGTCATTTAAGTGGTCCTTTGAATAAATACTCTTGATTATAAGGTCATCTACATTAAACTCAACCTTCTGATGAATCCACTAATTGAATATGCATATCATCGCCCATTGATAAGTAGCAACAAATACTTAAGGCCAAAAGGAATAATCGTGAAGTACAATATACTAATGGGCATTCTCAATAACATGTGATTTTCATCTTTAGGTATTATCTTGATTTGATTATAGCCCGATGATCCATTCATAAATGACAGCAAATCATAGCATGACGCGTTATCCACTAAGAGTTCTAACACTGGGAGAAAAATTATCTTTTAAACATGCCTTTTTGTGGTCCATAAAGTCTATAAAAACATGGATCTGGCTATTATTTTTCTTGATTGGTGATGTATTCAGTTTGATGGCTAGTGAGTAAACTACGACATAAGGGGATAAGCTGAGCATCTAGGCAAAGTAATCCCTAAATTCATAGAGAATATCTTTTATTTCCTCAACATGCTCTTTGTGTAGAAGGGCACTGATGATGGTCAGGAAAGGATCTTCTCCAATCTAATAGGATATAGTTAAAAAGAGATGAGATTTCTTGAATGATTCTTTAAGGTTTCAACCATTGAGAACATTATTTATAGGGGTCTTCATTACAGCCCATTTTTAATGAATTTCTTTAATGGAAATTCTCTAGGAGTTCACATAATATATCACACCTATATATATATATATATATATATATATTCCTCTATAGATGTTGGTCTCCATATTTATTTTCATGTATGTTGGGATCTTTCGGTGAAGGATTCTTGGATATAGTCAGTGTGTCAAGCCCCAGTGTTCACCATACATAACTTGATTCTTACTTTGCTCTACCATCTTAATAGATGATTTCTTTTCCCTCTATCAAGACATTTCAGTGATAGCTTTTTGAACCTAGGGACCAAGTGTCATTCCTGACATTTACCATATAGAGCTCACTATTATAATTTTTATTTTATTGATGTTATTATAGCACTTAGAAAAAGAACATAAGATGAAAAAAAAAACCTCCCAAGCGAAGTCACCAAAAATCTGTGGTCTCTAAAATTTACACCTCGGCCGCCTCTCTTTTGGAGGAGTTTTAACTAATTAAGTTATGAGATAAATTTTCAAAAGACATACTAGGTTCGTAATAGGACATTATGCGGAGATTTCACCCTCATTTTGCAAGGAATTTAGATCTCAATTTAGGTTTCCTATAAGAGCAAGCCCTTATAGTTAATTACCCTTCTTGATAATGTGAGAGAACTTTCAATTAAAGCTAGTTGTGAAACACATACAAAGAGATGCATGGTATCTAGCATATAGTAGTATCATTAGTTGGTATATAACATTTTTATATTTAAAATTTGGAAATTTTACCATCTTGTACTTAAAGCAAATGGGGGGGGGGGGGGGGGGGGGGGGGGGGGGGCTGGGGGGTGGGGAGGGGGAAATTAATGATGGACCACATCAAGATAATATAGTTCCATCATACCGAATCATCATGGTCGCTAGTCCTTAAAGTCAGAGGGGGAAGTCAACCAAACCTAACAAAAGGATCCTAATTAGTAGCCATAGGTTGCATCGTCTAATGGTACCTTATAGACCTATGGTGGATGTTTGTAAATGTGACAAATTTAAATCCTCCCTAGCTAATAGAGGTCTTTATTCACTATCAATTGTATTATATTGGTTCATATACAAAAGATTTAGCTCCGTTAGCGAGCATACGAGCTCTAAAGATGATCGTAATTTAGTGGTTCCATTTGCTAAAAAAACCACTCGGTTTAGGGGGCCATTGTCATAACTATTTACTTATGGTACCATTTTATGGCAAAATTACTGGTTAGAGGACATGTCGCACATCCTTATTGACATAAGACTATTTTAGAATGAATCCTTGTAATATTCTTAGCTAGATGATAGTTCTTTATGAGCTAAAGTGATATCTAATTTTTTTTGTCTCGAAAAACTATTAAGGATGTTGAATCTATTTTACTTTATGTTTATTGATGGTTACTTTTGATTTTAAATTTTTGAATTTTTGGGATATTTTTTGTTTTTTTTTTTTTTTTAATTTTGTAGGCATTTGTGTGGCATTTTGCTTGCTAGGGTACTCCTACAGTTGAGATTTTCTATTAACATGACTATCATTTGGGTATTTATGGGTAGTTTTTATATTATTGATTGAACCTTATCAAATCTGTTAACTTGATAATAATGGATCGTGTTCATTATTGGCTTTATGCTTTTATTAGTGAAATTTCCTAGTTATAAATCTTTAAGGCCTAATATGAACTTATAAATTAAATGTCTCAGTCAACACCACAATTGTAAATTTCTTTGATAGCTCAAGCTATGTCACTACTATCCATTCACATAGGAGGATCATACTCGAATTTAAATTCATTTCTAGACCTATGCAGCATCTTCATATGTGATGTGTGTACCCCAAACATGATCGTTGAACCCCATGCATGTGTATATTTTGGTATGTATACAAGTTAATGTGCTTGGATGTCTACTTATGTATTTTTGTTTATATATAGTGAAGTGCATGTATGAGGCATTTTTAGAATATTTTATACTGATCAATTGTGCGGGTAACTCTCGGTTAAATATTTGTGATGCTTTATTTGAGAGCTCATAGACACCATCAGTCTACTTATACAATTGTTGCAGATCTAGTGGTGTTGCATAGCATTACAGTTATATAGGTAGATTGTCATACTCTAACGAGTCTCTTATAGTGGCACGTGAGTAATTATATTCACCATGAGCTTAGGGCCTTCTTTCATGGTCAAATTTCTTTTCATGCAATTCTTGTAGTGTTGTATATAAGTATTTGCATGTGCTACTGCCCTTCTTTCATGGTCAAATTTCTTTTCATGCAATTCTTCTAGTGTTGTATATAGGTATTTGCATTTGCTACTACATATTTACATTTACTTGCAGATGCCTGCATTGGCTATAGTCCTACATTTTGTTCATCAACATCTATAGGTTTGTTATTGAATGAATGAGGAACCTCCTATGGTGGCTCGTAGGTGTCTTCTAATTTTTTTTTGTAGGTGGTGTGTTTAGCTCATGGAGGGTCTCTTATAGCGACTCGTAGGGACTTGTATTGGTCTCATCCCTTTTACAACATATATATTATAATTTCTTATTCATGGATTTAAGGGTTCATTCATGAGGTAATACTAAATATTAGGTTAGTTGTATTCACTGCTGATTTCTGGACACACATTATCCACAGCTAGCCACATTCATTTGTATGTTGGTTTCCTTATATTTATAAGAGACTTATATATTCACTTGCACATCAATGATATGTTTTTTTGCACATGGGTTTGGATTGCAAGGATATTTTTTCACTTAACACATATCCTTGCATCTATTGTAATTATTTTAAGTCACCTAATTGCAAAGAATTTCATTATCACTTAGGAGTGAATTGTGCTTGCAAGAGTTTGACATATTGTTTATTACAAGTTTTTTGTCACCTTTAAGAGAAACATGCAGCACATATAATGAATTTGGTAATTTTTATTATATTATTCCTTTAATGAATTATTACATTCCTCAAGAGCTTGTTACTGGATTATCATATTCATTATGGGATTCTTTTGTTGGTGCTATCCATCTTATTTGCATGAACTTATAGACCCCCTAATATGGACAATATGGGCCTCATGTTGCTTATTTATAGGTTACATATAGCATTACATAGATCATTGTATTGCAAATCTTTTGTTCATGCTCGTAGTGTAATCATATTAATGACTTATGTATGCTTGTAGGCAAATCATGACAACTATTACAAGCTTTCAAACATCTTTGAAAATAGTTCATGGTTTACATGATAATTTTGTTCATTGACGCTTGTGCTTTGACCAGTCTGGTGATCTTTATTGTTCATTTAAAGATATTTGTATTGTTGCTGGTAAAAAATCCATGTTTGGAGCTAGTGTCACATTACTAGTTCATTGTGTTATGGTAGTAGCTATTAGCATTTATATTTTAAATATCATGGAACATTTATAAATTAGGCATCGGTTCCCCCTATAATTTTTTCAGTTGAAGCCCTCTATTAACGTTCAAATCCTTTACGTCCTTTTATGTTAAAATTAATTTTACAAGTCCCCTATTAAATAGAATTTTTGGTGGCCTCCCGGTGTCTCCCTTATTTAAGGGAAATTTTGGGAGTCATAGCCTTCACCTCCACATTATGAGAGTGCTGCAGGTAGGTGTCACATGACATTGCTGCTACATTTCTTCAATCCCCGCCATGCTATGAGTGCACTTTTAGGTCTTCGGAGTACCTGTGTGAAAATGCATAATTTTCTTTCCCCTTCCATGCCATGAGATCATTTAAGGGTACTTAATTCTATCCTCATCATTCTATAAAAGCGCATCGAGGCCTACCCACCTATTTTGAAGCATCACACCATGTTGCCTCCCATCGTGCTACGTGAGTACATAGGGTTGTCTGCTACCACAAGTGACGAAGATGGGGTTTTGAGTTAGAAATTTTATACCTTTGTGATGCTTGATGTTAACAACAATTATGATGACGATGCACAAAATTCCTTTCTCCTTCTCTTTTAATTTTCTTCTATGTGCCTTTTTTATTTTCCTTTTCCTCTATTTTTTCTTTCTTCTTTTTTTTTTTTTTATGTAAATACATTTTAGGAAGACCTTGCCTATATATTTCTAAGTCTTGAGACTAGAAATAGAAAACAGAGTTCTGGAAACTTTCTGAACATGAATATATATAACGATAAGAGCAACCACCAATATAACTCACATCTATAGTGCTCTTGTAAATATCATTTTATAGCATTGATTTGAATCTTGGAGTCAATGGGAAAGGTAATTTTGCTTTCCTTAAACTAAAAAATAAAAAATTCACCCATGCAAGACTAAGTGAATGGGGTATAATCATTTATAGGTTCCTCGTTTGCCAAGTTTTAATCAAAAATACATTTGTGCTTGAGGATACTGATCTTGGCCTTTTGGGACAAGAAAAATCCTTTTTTCCTCATTTTTTCTAGTAAAAATCTACAAGCATGAAATGACTTCATAGGAGTTAAATCCCTCGCTTCTTTGAGGTTCCATGACCTAAGAATCAACTGCCCTTCTTTGAATACTTTGGTTAAGGGTCTTAGAGGATCTCAAAAGCTTATAAATGAAATAGCGGAGGACACCGATGAGGACCATCACCACCAATAGAGGTACTAGGACCCAATCCTCATAGCTATGTCAAGCACCCGATCTTCTCAAATTGAATCAATCCTGAATTGCTCAAAAGCCAACAGCTAGAAAAAGAAAAGGGAGGTACTGAGAAATATAGGTTATATGAGGTATACTAACTGGATTAAGGTTGGAGCTCACGGAGTTGACTTGATCGTAGAAGGGTGAACGACTGGAACGGGCAACTTGACGTAAAGAGTATTACAAATATGGGACCAAGTCTTGTGATTTTGATGACAAATATTATTGGTTTCTCTATTATGTTATCACATGTAATTATTATTATTGCATATATATTTTCTTGTGTACTAATATTTCTAGTCCACCATACACTTTACTAGGTAGATTAGATTAGGTGTCTTGAAGAGTGTATTTTTAATTTTATTTATTTCTATATTTCTCAAGTCAAGTAAAGTAAAGGGTGGATGCTAAACTTGATGACCATGCACACACACACTCAATGGAGTGAGATAGTGATAAAATTAGAAGTATATTGTATGAACTAATCGTACTATATGATACATATCATACTATATGCTTAACTATTTGAAAAATCATTAAAATGGATAATTATGTTAATTAAAGCCATTTGATGAAATCATATTTCACGATCCTAATCATACAAGAAGATTAGTTGAAATCAATTCTCAAAAGCTAATCATAATTTTGTTAATATTTTGAAATTTAAAATTTTCATAAGTCATACAATACGGTAGGTATCGTACTGTATGATATGATTAAATATTACTTAGATTAATTTTATAATTAGAGAAATTATTTTGGATTAATTGATCCAGATAGATCATACTAGATAATTGGACCAAATCATATTGTATGACCCGATCTTTATATAGGATGATAGTTTTTCGTCACCAATCATATGGGATGATAATTCAACTCATTTGATCTAATCATATTAGATGTTGCTTTATATATATCGTACTTGACAATCAACTTTTTTACCTTAATTGATCGTATTGTGCCTTACTTTCGTACAACACTAGCAAGGCTATTTGAACTAATTATACTGCATAATCTTTAATTAGATTGTACGATCAGTGTTAACAAAATTTATTTTTAGGGCTTTTTGTGAGGCCTTGTATTGATATCTCCTGTTATTATTATTATTGCATATCTATTTTTTTATGCACTAATATTTTAGGTCCATCGTACACTGTGCAAAATTGATCGGCTAGGTATTGGGTAGGATTTTGTTAAGTGTCTTAAAGAGTCTGTATTTTTGGTTTTATTTATTTCTTCATATTTTGAGTCAAGTCATGTTGTTGGTGGAAGCTAAACTTGGTGACTGTGCACATACACATTCTAGGGAGTAAGATAGAGAGAAAATTAAAAGTATAATTTTCTAAACTAATCATACTATATGATATTTATCATTAAGTTGGAAAATTATGAGGATTAAAGCCATTTGAATATATTATAATGTATGATCTTGACTTATAGGATGATTAATTGAAATCAAGATCTCAGCTTCCAATCATAATTAAGGCAATATTTTGAAATTCAAAATTTTCACTAATTGTACAATATGGTAGGTAACATACTGTAAGATATAATTTAATTTTGCCTAAACTAATTCAATAATTTAGGGAACAATTTTGGATTAGATGATCAAATCATATTGTATAGGAAGATTGCACCCAATTGTATTATACGACTTGATCTTTGTATGGGATGATATTTATTTGTCATCAATAACACGTGAAAATAATCCAAGTTGTTTAAACTAATTGTACAGGATGATGCTTTACATTGGACTGGACGATCATCTCTATTACCTGAACTAATCGTATAACGCCACAAAAAACTTTATTTGAACAAATCATACTTTATGATCATGGATTGTACTGTACGATTAGTACCGAAAGAGTTCAATTTTAGGGCTTTCTATGAGGCCTTATTTTTAACCTCTCTAATTAGACTTCTTTCAAGTATTTTGCTGTTTAGGTTTTCTAAAGAGAGAGCTTGGAGAGCTTTGGAAAAGAAAAATTAGAAGTTAAGTGTGAGAGGAGTGTGAGGGCTTTTCATATAATTACTGTGGATGAGCTTATTCTTTGATTCCTCCAAGTGTCTTTCTTAGTTTCTTAGGTTGCTCCAAGAAGAAGATCATCAACTCAAAGACCATTGAGGTTCATTGCTTTCACCAAGAGGGTGAAAAAGGAGGTCAAATTTCTCTTACTAGGAGGGTGAAAATGAGGTTGAGGTTCTCTTCATTGACCAGGTTCTCTACTGCATCGAGTTAGAGAAAAAATTATAAGGGCTTTTAAGGCTAGCAGTGGGGGCTAAAGGAGAGACATAATGGTTTAGTAGAACACTTAGAGAGGATGATTATGTGGAATGTATGCAGATCATTATCTGACCAAACCACTATAAAATTTTGTTATGATGATTCTAATTTTTATTTTCTGTACTTTACTTTTCTGTAAGTTATTATTTAAAAAATTACTTGTTAAAAATCTTTGATTGACATTACATTGTGTTGATTAAATCATTATCACCATTTTTATAACTTTTGATAAGTATATTAGCATTTGCATTGGGTGATAGTGCTACTTGCTTTTTAATTATTAAAAAATTCAAAAATATATTTGTGTTTTTTTATAATAAGTTAAAAAAACCAAATCACCTCCCCTGGCTTACCATGAGATAGTTCACTTAGGTTTAACATCCTACATCAAACTTTCAAAGAGCATGAGATCAAAAGGTCTCATCTAGGCATGAGTTAATGGAAAGAGGAGGCAGTGACTGTGGAATGAAGGTCAAAAGCTGAGTGTCAGATCGACCCCCTAATAGGGAACCTACGTTAAGTATAGGACGATCGACCACAGCGAATATAGGTGTTGTCATGGGTCTAATTTGGCCTAGGGAAGGGAGTGAAGATTTTAATGTTTATGTGAGAGGATGCTTCGGCATAGGGAGCATAGCGTTGGATGAGAATGGAGCTTATAGAAGGGCCAAAAGACTATGAGGAAGAACTCAGATCTCTCTCATGTAGGATAAGAAGAAGGAAAACATTTCACCCTCATTCAAGCTCATTTAATGATCAGTGGAGCTTATTTGAGATGGCCTGAATAAACATTCTACGAGGAGATGTAAATGCTAGGATTTATGAAAAACTCAATAGGATTTACGGGATTTCAACAAATTTTAACAATACGATGTAATTAAGTGTTGATTTTGTTGATACTTGATCAATATGAATTAGGTTGTTAAACCTAAGCTTATGTCCCAGCGGCGAACCAAGAGGGGGGTGAATTGGTAGTTAAAAAATTTTATCCCTCTTCAAAATTTAGAACCGAGAAAATTAGCTTTGGTGAATTTTATAGAAAACATTTTTCAACCACAAGTTAGAAATAGTAAAACAAAAATAAAAAGTAGAGGGAAAAATAAAAGACACAAGATTTATAGTGGTTCGGTCGAACACGACCTACATCCACTCCCTGGAGGCACCCTCCGAGTATTGCACTAATACCACTAGTGGCTCTCCTTTTGACCCACAGCAAGGAGGAGAAGCCTTTATTAAACTCTCTTCCACCACTGCCCGATATGGCAGAGAACCGTCATCCTTTTACACTCTTCCCAGTGTTGGCAGAGAACTGTTCATCCTTTCACACTCTTCCGGTGTAGGCAGAGAACCATCGGCTGTTCACACTCTCCAAGTGCGGGCAGAGAACTATTGGACTGTTCACACTCTCCAAGTGTTGGCAGAGAACCAGATCTCCTTGACACATCTTCTTCAAAAGAAATCTAGAAGGAAGAGAGAAAAGAGTGAAGTAATCAAAAACCAAAAGTAGAGACTCTTACCTTTGAGTACCAAGTGAAACCTTCACACTCCAATAGTAAGAATTCTCCTTGAAACACTCTCTCCTTGACTCTCCTTTCAATTGGCGAGAAGATTAGAAGTAAAAAAGATTAAGTGGCAGTTTATATTGGACTTTATATCGGAAAGACACAAAAAATCATCTAAAAACTGCTAAAATTCAAGTATGGCAGCAGTGGATCATCTAGACGAAAATTTTCCAGAAAGCATTTCGTCCTAGCACGAATATGGATTTAGTATGAATAAAAATTTTCTAGAGGACATTTCGTCCTGGGACGAATTGGAGTTCGTCTGGATGAAAATTTCCCAGAGAGCATTTCATCCTGGCACGAATATGAATTTCATCTGAACAAAAATTTTCCAGAGCCCATTTTGTGCTGGAACAAAAAGGAAATTCATCATGGATGATCAGGACTTAGAAAAATTTTCTTCGCTTCCTGTTTGTTCCATTGCTCTTCCAAGGAGATAATTGACTTAATCGTCCCGTACGAACTGTGTTCATCCTGTATGATCAGTATAGTTTTTTTAAAGATCTTCTTAAGTGTGTGTGTGTGTTTACACAATTACAATCACTCCCTCTCAAATGCAATGCAATGAAAATAGAAGCTTCAATTTACAAACTATCTTATGCTGAACTTTATTTGAAGTCGTCATTAGTCTGGAGTTTGAATTTCTTGAAATATTAGTCCACACAAGAGCAAAAACAAATCTTCCAAAAAGTGTTAGGAGGAAACAAAACTTAAAACAATAATATTTAGAATCATCAAAACTATATGGTGGGAAAAAAAAATTGTGTCACCACGCAGATTTTGATTTCTCCTATTTTATAATCGAATACTACATTGAGAATAAAGTACAGTCTCGAGAGGCCGACACAATATTCTACAATAGAATCAATATCAAAATAGGGTTTTGAAAATTGATATTTCTATAATCAAACACAATTCAAAGAATAACATATCATCTAGAAAAATGAATATGAAATTCTATAGAATATGTTTAAAGATAGAAATACGGTTTTTTTTTTTTAAGTTTATTCATTCTTTTATTTAGATATGGCAAGAAGAATATTATATCATCTTAAAAGATGAACATAATATTCTTCAAGATATCTTAAAGCAAGAATGAGTTTTATAAAATTCATTATTTCTAAAGTTGAATATAACAAGTATAATATTATATTATCTGAAAAGATAATAATAACATTCTACAAGTCTATTCAAAATTAAAAATAAGATTTTAAAAATATCTACGTTCCCAAAGATTCTTCCCTTGTTTTATACGAATAAAACAAGGTTTATTTTAGTCTGGGGTTCTCAAATCCCTATAATAGCAAGCTCCTATAGTTGATTACATCTTAGGAGGAATGCTCCTAAGAAAACTCTCGATTAAAGCAGTGATTTCATACCCTTTTGACTACAAAGTAGAAGACAAGGAAATAGAAGTAAAGATTTTCCAAGGAGAAAGCTCAATGTTGAACATTTATTAGTGAGTCAATGGAGGAAAAGTAGGAGGTGTCGGATTCTGAGAAGCTCAGAGACAACCTCAGTCTATCCTATGTTGGGCGTTACATTTTAAGAGAAAATTTTATGTTTAAGTTGATATTTTATTAGAAATATGGGATTATATTCCCGGAGGGTGAGGACTTAAGATCTAAAAAGAATCTGCCTCAGAACCTAAATCTAATTTGGGTACTACAAAGTAGCGACCCGAACCTAACTAATGAAGTGCAAATCTGGACTTACCCCGGCCTGGATTGGGGAGCCAGCTAACCACCTAGGCGCTTTAAAACCATGTGTCCAGTCTCTTATGAAAGATGGGTAGAGATGTTTTTTAAGTTTTAAGGAATTGGGGCTGACATCTAAGATAATTCCTAATTAGCCCCTCAACTTATGTAGGGTGATAAATGTATAGAAATGCAATTAATATTTTAGACTCTTTTTAGTTTGTATCTAATGCAATGCATGCTAATTGACTCGAATGCATAAAATGATAATGAAGCAGTTTAAAAATTTAGGCTTAGAAAATAGATTTTTCCATAGAGATTGCACAACATCCCCTTGACAGAACTGCACCCTCATAGGTCAAGTGGTCTGCCAGAACCCGCAGGCGGGGAGGTGCCTATCAAGGAAGAGAAAGTATTAATATGCTTATGCTGACTCTCGGCGGTCCCGAGCTTACTTCTTAGATCGTTAGAGTTACTATGTGAGCCTAAAAATTTTTTTATTTAAAATTACAAGTAGAAGAATTTTAAGCGTACCCTTACGAAAAAAATCTCTCCGTTTCAAATCCAGGCTAAAACAAAACATGGCATGCAAGGTCCTAAAAAAAATCTACTGCACAAATAATGTAAACAATCAATTTTAATAATCCAAATATAATGTCCAATGTCCAATGTCCATATTACACCCAGAATTTGCAGAAAAGTAAAGTGGCCGGGCACCACTGACAACAAACCCGGATTCTAATCCTAAGAATGACGCAAGTGATTTTGAAATAGGATATATTGTTCCTTAAATCTTCATTTCTTCCTCTTCTTTCTTCAATCTTCTTGTTCTGTCTTTTCTTCTTCTACTAACTTCTCGGGTCCGTCGGGTTCTGGATATCCAAATGAAAAGAAACTCATCCCTAAGAGGGGTATTTTCTTTTTTATTCGGATATTGAATCATCCTAATTTAGCTTTCCAAATAAAAGAGAATAATCCTTTAAGGTATATTCTCTTTTCTTTGGATTCCAAATTGGATGTAATATCCCACTTTCGAAAAATCACTTTCATATTTATTGACTATTGATATATTATATTTACATTACATTTCATTTCACAGAAAGGGAAGGAAAATCTAGTCCACCTGCAGGGTTATCCTAAGCAATTTATAACAAAAATCATCCCACGCAGTTATATATATATGCAATTGAATTTAAATTATTAAGCCACACTTGGCCACACTCTTCTTCATTTGGGGGCTAAGCAGCTGAAGCACATGTAGCATTTATTTATTATTAATTAATTAGCCCCTCTTTTTCTGCTCTGCATGAGTGTGGCCACCTGCAGAAAATCATATTAACAATCCAGATCGCTCCTAGCCTATGGGTAATCTAATCGTCAATCAAACCAACACAGAGTGCAGTAAAAATAAATAAACAAACACACCAACATTTTACAACCAGCATGCAATAAAACTCGAGAAAAAGCCCGTCACAGTGCAGTAAGGAAATAAACACCGGCCTAACCTAAAACTAGTGTCGGTTGTCTTAACAAACAAATCTAAGTGTGTGCAGTAGGCTGTGAGGTTTTGAAATGTCCTAAGTCAATTATTGGCTAAAGCTTTCTAATTGATTGAATTCTAATTTAAAGATATTTACTAATTCTAAAGTGAGATGTCACTAAATTTTCTATGTTATAAGTTTATATCCTAAAGTGTGCATGCATCCTAAGTCTAGATTTTCTAAGACTCAGTCCTTAATTTTTATCCTTAAGTGTCACTACTGTTATATGGGATAAAAAAATTTGTTATTACTAACCCTTAGAACTTTGCGTATATGTAAAAGGGGTTTAGGGATCTATTAGCAAATAAAAATAAACCTAATAAAATTGAAGTTACTACAGGGACCTAAAAGGGAAGGGTTAACACACACCACATCAAGGGGCCCCTAAAGGTTTTCTAAGTTTAGAAATACTTACAGTCACCGGGGGCTACGACCCGGTGGTTTCGCCCGTAGCACCTCTACCCGGTTGGATAGAGGCGACTGACGTCATTTGCTCCTTATCCTTTTGTTCCCTCGACAGGTATCATTCCTCGTAGTTTATGTCAATATAGAAAAGAAAACAAGGAAAAATAGGGATTAGAAAGCACATTTGATAAATAATAATAAAATAATTGAAATTTTCTGAAAATAAAAGACATACCTTTCTTCGGGCTTGAACATCGGTTCTGTTGCTTACTTTTTGGAACCTTTTCTTTCAGAAGTATACTTTATATCTTTCCAACATTCACTTACATTTTTCCAAATTTATACAATTTTCATAAAATAAACACTTTACCTTTCACATTTGCGTATTTTACTATTTCCAAAATCATACTCTATACTCTTCCTTTTCGAAGACACTTTCATATATTTCAATATTAAAAAAACACCTTTCAACGCACACAAATTTCACCTTTCAAAACATAAACTTTTCACCTTTCCAAATCACACAAATTCCACTTTTACCTTTTCAAAATTCATATACTTCCTTTTTCAAGATATACACTTTTCATCTCTTTCAAAACATTACATTCTTTAAAATGCACATATTATCCAAAATGCATACTCTCCAAAATTCAAAGCTCACATACTCTACCTTTCAAAGCATACATAAGTTCAAATACATATCCAACCCCTATTATGCAAATCACTTTTTCTTACCAAACCAACACTTTAATTTTCAACATATATATTTTCTAACACACTTTTCTACTCTTCAAAACATATAAAATATTTTTCAATATCCAACCATTTGCTTTTCATCATTCTCATATAATACCTTTTGAATCATTCTCATACAATGTCTTTAAATATACATACACACATTTTCCACTACAAAATCATACATTTTATCTCTAACAATTACACACAAGACACTTTACCTTTAAACTTCCACAAGCATCACCCTTCAAAACTTACATTTTCACCTTTCCAAACTCTATACACTTCGTATATTTTCCAACACATATACCCACTACAAGTCATCCACCTCAACTTCCCAAAAAAAAAAAAAAAACATATTATCTTTTTCCACATTTACTTAACTTCTCTAAAATACACACATTTCACCTTTCAAAGTTAAACACAACACAACCTCGCATAAAAAATCTATAAATACTTTCTAACTCATTTTTCCAAAATGATTTACAAGAGACTTCCAATTAGAATTAAATCTACACATTATTAAGAAACTAAACTAATAGAATCGTCAATAAATGTAAGGGTTATGAATTGCATGTGACACGTGTAGCTGTTGAGATTAATTTATATGATTTTGATATAATGCCTATGCATGTATCTGTGTGTGTCTATGGATTTTTGTTCATCCTTGTGTCATAAATACGTTTCATATGATGATATTGAGAAAACAAGTTCAAACAGAATTTTAATAAATAATGAAAAAAAACAAAACAAAACTTCATTTAAGCAATAAATGTGGATAACGTCCCATATTATGCATACACCATTTTTACAAAGAAATGAATTTCAGCCCTTGACTTTCCAAGACAAATCTAGCATATTCACAACTTAGAAAGCAAAATTCATCATTTCTATTCCTTAACAAAATTCACACTCAAATTTCTTTTAAACTCTATGAGAAAGAATTAAATGAACATGATTTCAATAAACAAAAATCTTCTTCAAACAGAATTTTCTCTTGATCCATCACAAAAACTAAACAATAAATTAGAAAAAGATAGAATAGATTAAGGAGGAAGAGCTAAGAAATAATGTACCTAAACTTACTTTAAGAAAGAATGCTCGAATCAGTTTCCTTGAAGCAGAACAAATGGGATTTCGAAAGTTTGGATCGTGAACTGCAGCGACGTCAGAATGGAGGAGTTTGGTCTGTGCGAATGGGGTTCGTCCGCCTGGGTTTCTCAAGCGAGAGAGAGAGAAGAAATTGGGAGATTGGATTTTCTGTGAAGTGTGTATTGTGCGAACTGGAAGGAGACGAGCGGCGGCTTGGGAGCTTCTCACGCGACCAAAGGAGGAGGCTGACTGGACTTCTCACGCGAACTGAGAGGGAGATTCGTTCTCTGTATGTGAATGAGAGAGTGGGAGAGTAGGGGATTTCAGGCTGAGAGCTAGGAGGCGAAGGGGGCTTCATGCGAATGGGGAGGAGTTCCGAACCGGATCTTCTGTTCTCTGTATGCGAACATGAGAGTGGGAGAGGGCTTGGACAGTTTGTGTCATGAGAGAGTCGAGAGTAGGGGATTTGGAACTGTTTCATGAATTGAGAGAGTGAGGGGGCTGTGAGACTTCCGCCAACATAAAAGAGACCGGTTGGGAAGGATTTTGCTTAGGCTTCTCGTAAGAAGGGAGAGAGTAGTTCGCCAATGGCTGAGAGGAAGAGATCGTGGAGAGGAATTTCGTGATTATAGAGAGGAGCTGGCCTGGGAAGTTCCGAACTGCAGAGAGGAGTGGGAAGTTGATCGAATGGGGTAGCGGGTGTTGGTTATACCGGCTCTAATTTCATTTAATTAGTTTAGGAATTAAAATTATTTAGTTTAGGTTATTAATAAAAGATGTGATTTGAGAATAAATTTATTCTATTAAAATTTATTGATTAAAGATATATTTATTTGAAATTTATTCAAATGATTTTAGTATTTTATTATCAATGAAGAATTTAAAGTTGAATTGATTTTGAATTAGATTTATATCGAGTTGATTTAGATTTGGGTTGAATTTAAAAGGGATCAAAGGGCTAATTTTAATTTGATTAAAATTAAAACAGAATTGAGTAGAAAGAATTTGGTGTTTGATTGGTGAATTGATTGAATCCAATGATGTATCAATTTGATCGAAAACGAATTAGATTGTATTAAATTGAGTCGATCAAAATTGACGAATCATAAATCGGGTTTGATTTGGGCTTGTTTGGAATTGAATTGACATTGGATTGAATTGATTTTGATTCGAATTGAGTGATAGGCTCGAGTCGATGCTACGTCAATGGGCGTTCACCTAAGGGAAATCCTATGGGCGACGTCTACACTAGGCTATGAAGACCTAAGTGCTAGAGTCGATTTCTGGGAAATTGACCTCGAATAATGAGGTCAACAAATGGACCCCCAATAGGCATGATAAACTTGCCAAAGTTTATCGTGCGTATTGGCGTTGACCGAAACGATCAACTAGATCCAAAATTTAAGTTGAAGATTTATGAATTGAAGAAATTTTGATGTTTGATAGAAAATCAAAATGAAAGTTGACGGAAATTTGAGTTGATTCAGTGATTTTGAAGTTGATGTCGGCATTGATGCTTTATCAAATAATAACTAATGAAATTAGTATCATTTAATAAAGACAAGATATTGAAAAGTTGAATGTTATGATTCAAATGTAGTTTGGAAGGAATTGAGAGTTTGATTTTGATTTTGATAAAAGCTAGAAATCAATAGGATGCCGTAAGAGCGGGCTTAAACCTAAAGATGGATTTAATATTTTAAAATTTAGATGAAGAGAAGATGCCGCTAGGGATGCTTATACTTCTCTTCGGGACGAAGATTAGGATGCCACTAGGGATGCTTATACCTAACTTAAAAAAAATGTCAATAGGATGCCGTAGGAGGACTTATACCTAGAGACGGATTTAATCAGGATTGGCTGCCGTAAGAGCGGACTTAAGCCAGAATGTCGATAGGATGCCGTAAAAGCGGACTTAGACCTAAAGACAGATTTAAACAGGATTGGCTGCCGTAAGAGCGGACTTAAGCCAGAAAGCCAATAGGATGCCGTAAAAGCGGACTTAGACCTAAAGACTGATTTAAATTGGATTGGCTGCCGTAAGAGCGGACTTAAGCCAGAAAGCCAATAGGATGCCGTAAAAGCGGACTTAGACCTAAAGACTGATTTAAACTGGATTGGCTGCCGTAAGAGCGGACTTAAGCCAGAAAGCCAATAGGATGTCGTAAAAGCGGACTTAGACCTAAAGACTGATTTAAACTGGATTGGCTGCCATAAGAGCGGACTTAAGCCAGAAAGCCAATAGGATGCCATAAAAGCGGACTTAGACCTAAAGACTGATTTAAACTGGATTGGCTGCCGTAAGAGCGGACTTAAGCCATAAAGCCAATAAGATGCCGTAAAAGCGGACTTAGACCTAAAGACTGATTTAAACTGGATTGGCTGCCGTAAGAGCGGACTTAAGCCAGAAAGCCAATAGGATGCCGTAAAAGCGGACTTAGACCTAAAGAGTGCTTTAAACTGGATTGGCTGCTGTAAGAGCGGACTTAAGCCAGAAAGACAATAAGATGCCGTAAAAGCGGACTTAGACCTAAAGACTGATTTAAACTGGATTGGCTGCCGTAAGAGCGGACTTAAGCCAAAAAGCCAATAGGATGCCGTAAAAGCGGACTTAGACCTAAAGACTGATTTAAACTGGATTGGCTGCCGTAAAAGCGGACTTAAGCCAGAAAGCCAATAAGATGCCGTAAAAGCGGACTTAGACCTAAAGACTGATTTAAACTGGATTGGCTGCCGTAAGAGCGGACTTAAGCCAAAAAGGCAATAGGATGCCGTAAAAGCGGACTTAGACCTAAAGACGGATTTAAACTGGATTGGCTGCCATAAGAGCGGACTTAAGCCAGAAAGTCAGTAGGATGCCGTAAAAGCGGACTTAGACCTAAAGACAGATTTGATTTTTAGAATTTAGAAGTATAGTTGATTTATTCAAAGTTTTAAATCATTTCCCTTCGTCACAAATGACATTAACAAATTGCAAATATTCTATTAGAGATTATTACATTTGTATATGTCTTTTTCTAAAAGGGAAGAAAAATGTTTGGAAGAATAAAAATTTTGAAATTCATTGAATTGAAAACTTTGTTCTCTTTTTCAATATAGATGATCCTTATAACATACAAATATTCCACTAGGGATTTTGTTTTTCATATTGGATCATCATATGTGAAAAAGGGAAATGGGAGTAGTTTGATCATCTTTGATAAGTAAAGACTTAACAAAGCATCTCGACCACCAAAAGATAAATGCAAGATTTTGTTTAAAGATTGATTCTATGATTGAATTTGTTTCGATTAACTCAAAGAAAATCATATGAATTTTCTAGAGTCCTCATTTGCATGTTTTAGGAGAACTAAATGCAACATGATAAAATTTTCCTTAAAAAATTTTAACTTTTGCATGAGTTGTTGAAGAACAAGGAGAATATTTGAGCATCCTTTATAGTGAAAGCACTAAGGAATATCAAATTCTCATAATGATTGAGAAAAGTTTGATTTTCATCAAAAAGTGAAAGCTTTATTTTTTTTATTTGATAATTTTCTTATAATATTTGACTGTGCTTGCTTAAGTTTTAATCATCTTAACCCAATCAAAATGATATTGGAAAAGATTCAAAAACTCAACGAAGGATTGGTTGACTCCCTCTAAATTAAATAGTTTGAATATGACCAGAATGATTTCAATCAAAAGTTAAAACTTAACAACTTTTTTCAAAGAAAATTGTAGTTTCAAAATATTTTGAATTTCAATGCTATGAAAAGATTCTTTAATGGGAATAGAGTTATTTAGACTCTAACATCCAATTCTAGTTTATGATAAAAATATATCTTGAATTGAATTTTATATCTTTTTGACGAAGTTACAATGAACTTTATCAGGAATAGAATCCCTCCAATTCTAACATCCAATATTAGTCAATTATGGACTTAGTCAAATTGTAGCTTGATTTCATTTTGAAGTTTGACAAAGATTCAAACGAAGGTATCATCGACATCACTAAGGATAGAACCCCTCATGTTCTAACATCCTAGTTCAGTCAATAATAAATTTAAATTTGGACTTGACATTTATTCATAATGAATGAGAACATTAGACAATTATCTCAAAACAAACAAAGGGATGTCCTTTAGTTTAGTTTCAAAATTTTGAATTAAAAAAAAGTGGTTTTTATATCCATAAATATCACGGTAGGTTATCTAGCATCAGGATCATGTCTAGAATCTCATTCAAATTGGAAGATGTCCAAAAGATAGTTGAAGATATTTGGATAATAGTTTGTTTATGCATCATAATTGGGTTAGATATGTGAAACCCAATAATGCACAACCAGCACAATTATAATTCCATTTAGATTGATCATCTATGTGATTTTTCTTGAAAATGATTTGAAGATATGAACTGACCTACTCAAGTTGCTAACTAGAGAGGTCTCAAGATTTAGATTTTATTAACCCAGATCAAAGCTCCCTACAAGCAAAACTGGGGTTTTCTTCTTCATCTTTTTCTTCTTTTTAAACTAAGATATAAAGAAATTAAATTGGAGGTAGAAATTCAATCTTTTCAAATCTTTCAGATGATATATGTATTTTACATCTAATAGAACATCAATGCTTGATGATGAACCAAAATTTTGAATTCTCAAAGTCAAATGTTTAAAATACTAAAGGATGAATGAGTCTTTTGATATTCAAGATTTAGAAAGGGAAGCCATCTTCTTCTTCTTTTTTGCTACACATTTAATGAATGTGTCTCTTTTTTCTTTTCTTTTCCTTCTTCACTTTTTTTTTTTAAGAAGGCTTCCTCTACTTAAATCTTGAAATAATTATTTTAGTTGTAAAACCATCTTCCAAGTATAAGAATAGAAAATTAACCCTCTTATATAAGGAATATAGACCTACAAATCGGACCCAATCCTATAGTTTGAATAAATAACTTGAATGAGATAATTATGAAATAAGTTCATCAATTTGCAAGATGTCTATGAAATATATAACAACGAGGTGAACAAAACTTTCCTTTCCTCCAATTTTAATTTGACATAAATCTTTATTCAAAAGAATATATGTATTAATATCATAATGGGTGAACCCAAATATGATAATTTTTTATCACTATTGAAGAGGAAAAACTATTAAAGATATTATAAAATCACCTGATTCGGTATCAATTCAAGGTATGTCAATTACTTTTAAGAAAAAGCCACATGACAAAGAAATATTTATTATATCATGGGTTAGCCTTAATAAAGAACCTTGAATTATCCCAAGTCTTTGACTGAAAGAGATATTTAAGATGATCAATCTTAACAAGAATTGCTCATGAGTTTTCTCAAAAGGAGTAATAAAGCCAAGAGTAAACTTAGCTAATATTTGATTTATAAAATATCACCCTAAGAGAAAACAACATATGATGAACAAAAGCTTTTATATAACTTGTCTATTTATCTTCATCGCATACCTCAAGATCCACATTCTATCAGAGTTAAACCACATGGCAGAGGACAAATTGTCGTATCCATGTAGTACTCTTAGGAAATAGGATTTATAGGCATATTAAACTTTAACCTACAAGAAGGTTTAAAGGTGAGGGAATTTAGAATGATTTTCAAACTTCAATATATCAACCAATATTTATACATTCCTAAGATTAGAAAAATCATAATATGGTTGAATATGAGATTTAAAAATATATTTGAATTTAATCCAGACGATTACTAGAAACCTAGCAAAATTAGCTTAACTTTTATGCTTTGAGGTTCCAACAGAAAATGAGATTAGATATATCTTCATCTAAAGCGTTAATCCACTCAAGTGGAGGGAGGGAGGGAACACACTTTTCATTTTAGCATTGATAACCATATGTCTTATTCTTTAAATGTTTAGAGGAGTCAACCACAATGAAGTTTTAATTACAATTTAAGGAAGATAGAGGTAAATTTCTTTTTAAAAGAAATCAACCTACTATTTTCTCTAGCAAAATTATTTTTATAAGCTTAACTACTATTCGAACCTTCAAACTTTTCTCAATGTAAATTGAATTTAATCTTGAAAATCTTGCATATATCACATTCTAGACCCTGTCCTAGATAATATATCAAGCTACAAAGAACATGTAACTACAATATATTATTAGGACAAGCAAAAAGTTTTGATTTAAAGGTTTGAGCTTTTGGAGCTTGTCCTATCACACATATTAAGTTATATAAAAAAATATATATAACTATAATATATTGGTTTAGATAAGGAGAAAACTTTGATTTAAATGCTCAAATTTTCTTGAGATTTGTCAAACCACATATTGAGTTATAAAAATATATAACTGCAACATATTAGCTAGGACACAAAAGTTTAAAATTTTTGAAGGCTTAAAGTTATTTGGACCCAATCCAAACAATACATTAAGTTACTAAAAGAAGTAACTATACATATTACTAAAGATTGGGTAAAGAGATTTTGGACCCAGTGCTAAGTCAAACATCAAGCTACAAGAAAAATGTAACTACGACATTCGAATTAGCACGGGAAATTTCTTTACAAAAAGGTCGTATAAAGGAGCTTCCCATCAGTTTTCTAATGGGGTCCAAAACAAGACCTCTAAAATTTTTAGATACCGGCCAAATTATCCAAGAATGAAATGAATAAAAGAACCGGCGGAAGAAAGGTAGTTACAACCTATGCTAAGCACAAGTATACTACCGATTAAAGGGTATAAAACACTGCTAAAGATGGAGAGAGGATTGATCCCCAGTGGAGTCGCCAGAAAAAACTTGGAGGGAAAAAAAAATTGTGTCACCACGCAGATTTTGATTTCTCCTATTTTGTAATCGAATACTACATTGAGAATAAAGTACAGTCTCGAGAGGCCGACACAATATTCTACAATAGATTCAATATCAAAATAGGATTTTGAAAATTGATATTTCCATAATCAAACACAATTCAAATAATAACATATTATCTAGAAAAATGAATATGAAATTCTATAGAATATGTTTAAAGATAGAAATACGGTTTTTTTTTTTAAAGTTTATTCATTCTTTTATTTAGATATGGCAAGAAGAATATTATATCATCTTAAAAGACGAACATAATATTCTTCAAGATATCTTAAAGCGAGAATGAGTTTTATAAAATTCATTATTTCTAAAGTTGAATATAACAAGTATAATATTATATTATCTGAAAAGATAATAATAACATTCTACAAGTCTATTCAAAATTAAAAAATAAGGTTTTAAAAATATCTATGTTCCCAAAGATTCTTCCCTTGTTTTATACGAATAAAACAAGGTTTATTTTAGTCTGGGGTTCTCAAATCCCTATAATAGCAAGCTTCTATAGTTGATTACATCTTAGAAGGAATGCTCCTAAGAAAACTCTCGATTAAAGCAGTGATTTCATACCCTTTTGACTACAAAGTAGAAGACAAGGAAATAGAAGTAAAGATTTTTCAAGGAGAAAGCTCAATGTTGAACATTTATTAGTGAGTCAATGGAGGAAAAGTAGGAGGTGTCGGATTCTGAGAAGCTCAGAGACAACCTCAGTCTATCCTATGTTGGGCTTTACATTTTAAGAGAAAATTTTATGTTTAAGTTGATATTTTATTAGAAATATGAGATTATATTCCCGGAGGGTGAGGACTTAAGATCTAAAAAGAATCTACCTCAGAACCTAAATCTAATTTGGGTACTACAAAGTAGCGACCCGAACCTAACTAATGAAGTGCAAATCTGGACTTAACCCGGCCTGGATTGGGGAGCCAGCTAACCACCTAGGCGCTTTAAAACCATGTGTCCAGTCTCTTATGAAAGATGGGTAGAGATGTTGTTTAAGTTTTAAGGAATTGGGGCTGACATCTAAGACAATTCCTAATTAGCCCCTCAACTTATGTAGGGTGATAAATGTCTAGAAATGCAATTAATATTTTAGACTCTTTTTAGTTTGTATCTAATGCAATGCATGCTAATTGACTCGAATGCATAAAATGATAATGAAGCAGTTTAAAAATTTAGGCTTAAAAAATAGATTTTTCCTTAGAGATTGCACTACATCCCCTTGACAGAACTGCACCCTCATAGGTCAAGTGGTCTGCCAGAACCCGCAGGCAGGGAGGTGCCTATCAAGGAAGAGAAAGTATTAATATGCTTATGCTGACTCTCGGCGGTCTGGAGCTTACTTCTTAGATCGTTAGAGTTACTATGTGAGCCTAAAAATTTTTTTATTTAAAATTACAAGTAGAAGAATTTTAAGCGTACCCTTATGAAAAAAATCTCTCTGTTTCGAATCCAGGCTAAAACAAAACACGGCATGCAAGGTCCTAAAAAAAATCTACTGCACAAACAATGTAAACAATCAATTTTAATAATCCAAATATAATGTCCAATGTCCAATGTCCATATTACACCCAGAATTTGTAGAAAAGTAAAGTGGCCTGGCACCACTGACAACAAACCCGGATTCTAATCCTAAGAATGACGCAAGTGATTTTTGAAATAGGATATACTGTTCCTTAAATCTTCATTTCTTCCTCTTCTTTCTTCAATCTTCTTGTTCTGTCTTTTCTTCTTCTACAAACTTCTCGGGTCCGTCGGGTTCTGGATATCCAAATGAAAAGAAACTCATCCCTAAGAGGGGTGTTTTCTTTTCTATTCGGATATTGAATCATCCTAATTTGGCTTTCCAAATAAAAGAGAATAATCCTTTAAGGTATATTCTCCTTTCTTTGGATTCCAAATTGGATGTAATATCCCACTTTCGAAAAATCACTTTCACATTTATTGACTCTTGATATATTATATTTACATTACATTTCATTTTATAAAAAGGGAAGGAAAATCTAGTCCACCTGCAAGGTTATCCTAAGCAATTTATAACAAAAATCATCCCACACAGTTATATATATATGCAATTGAATTTAAATTATTAAGCCACACTTGGCCACACTCTTCTTCATTTGGGGGCTAAGCAGCTGAAGCACCTGTAGCATTTATTTATTATTAATTAATTAGCCCCTCTTTTTCTGCCCTGCATGAGTGTGACCACCTGCAGAAAATCATATTAACAATCTAGATCGCTCCTAGCCTATGGGTAATCTAATCGTCAATCAAACAAACACAGAGTGCAGTAAAAATAAATAAACAAACACATTAATATTTTACAACCAGCATGCAATAAAACTCGAGAAAAAGCCCGTCATAGTGCAGTAAGGAAATAAACACCGGCCTAACCTAAAACAAGAGTCGGTTGTCCTAACAAATAAATCTAAGTGTGTGAAGTAGGCTGTGAGGTTTTGAAATATCCTAAGTCAATTATTGGCTAAAGCTTTCTAATTGATTGAATTCTAATTTAAAGATATTTACTAATTCTAAAGTGAGATGTCACTAAATTTTCTATGTTATAAGTTTCTTTCCTAAAGTGTGCATGCATCCTAAGTCTAGATTTTCTAAGACTCAGTCCTTAATTTTTATCCTTAAGTGTCAGTACTGTTATATGGGATAAAAAAATTTGTTATTACTAACCCTTAGAACTTTGCATATATGTAAAAGGGGTTTAGGGATCTATTAGCAAATAAAAATAAACCTAATAAAATTGAAGTTACTACAGGGACCTAAAAGGGAAGGGTTAACGCACACCACATCAAGGGGCCCCTAAAGGTTTTCTAAGTTTAGAAATACTTACAGTCACCGGGGGCTACGACCCGGTGGTTTCGCCCGTAGCACCTCTACCCGGTTGGATAGAGGCGACTGACGTCATTAGCTCCTTGTCCTTTTGTTCCCTCGACAGGTATCATTCCTCACAGTTTATGTCAATATAGAAAAGAAAACAAGAAAAAATAGGGATTAGAAAGCACATTTGATAAATAATAATAAAATAATTGAAATTTATTGAAAATAAAAGACATACCTTTTTCGGGCTTGAACACCGGTTCTGTTGCTTACTTTTTGGAACCTTTTCTTTCAGAAGTATACTTTATATCTTTCCAACATTCACTTACATTTTTCCAAACTTATACAATTTTCATAAAATAAACACTTTACCTTTCACATTTGCGTATTTTACTATTTCCAAAATCATACTCTATACTCTTCCTTTTCGAAGACACTTTCATATATTTCAATATTCAAAAACACCTTTCAACGCACACAAATTTCACCTTTCAAAACATAAACTTTTTACCTTTCCAAATCACACAAATTCCACTTTTACCTTTTCAAAATTCATATACTTCCTTTTTCAAGATATACAGTTTTCATCTCTTTCAAAACATTACATTCTTTAAAATGCACATATTATCCAAAATGCATACTCTCCAAAATTCAAAGCTCACATACTCTACCTTTCAAAGCATACATAAGTTCAAATACATATCCAACCCCTATCATGCAAATCACTTTTTCTTACCAAACCAACACTTTAATTTTCAATATATATATTTTCTAACACACTTTTCTACTCTTCAAAACATATAAAATATTTTTCAATATCCAACCATTTGCTTTTCATCATCCTCAAATAATACCTTTTGAATCATTCTCATACAATGTCTTTAAATATACATACACACATTTTCCACTACAAAATCATACATTTTATCTCTAACAATTACACACAAGACACTTTACCTTTAAACTTCCACAAGCATCACCCTTCAAAACTTAAATTTTCACCTTTCCAAACTCTATACACTTCGTATATTTTCCAACACATATAGCCACTACAAGTCATCCACCTCATCTTCCAAAAAAAAAAAAACATATTATATTTTTCCACATTTACTTAACTTCTCTAAAATACACACATTTCACCTTTCAAAGTTAAACACAACACAACATCGCATAAAAAATCTATAAATACTTTCTAACTCATTTTTCCAAAATGTTTTACAAGAGACTTCCAATTAGAATTAAATCTACACATTATTAAGAAACTAAACTAATAGAATCGTCAATAAATGTAAGGGTTATGAATTGCATGTGACACGTGTAGCTGTTGAGATTAATTTATATGATTTTGATATAATGCCTATACATGTATCTGTGTGTGTCAATGGATTTTTGTTCATCCTTGTGTCATAAATACGTTTCATATGATGATATTGAGAAAACAAGTTCAAACAAAATTTTAATAAATAATGAAAAAAAAAACAAAACAAAACTTCATTTAAGCAATAAATGTGGATAACGTCCCATATTATGCATACACCATTTTTACAAAGAAATGAATTTCAGCCCTTGACTTTCCAAGTCAAATCTAGCATATTCACAACTTAGAAAGCAAAATTCATCATTTCTATTCCTTAACAAAATTCACACTCAAATTTCTTTTAAACTCTATGAGAAAGAATTAAATGAACATGATTTTCAATAAACAAAAATCTTCTTCAAACAGAATTTTCTCTTGATCCATCACAAAAACTAAACAATAAATTAGAAAAAGATAGAATAGATTAAGGAGGAAGAGCTAAGAAATAATGTACCTGAACTTACTTTAAGAAAGAATGCTCGAATCAGTTTCCTTGAAGCAGAACAAATGGGATTTCGGAAGTTTGGATCGTGAACTGCAGCGACCTCAGAATGGAGGAGTTCGGTCTGTGCGAATGGGGTTCATCCTCCTGGGTTTCTCAAGCGAGAGAGAGAGAAGGGATTGGGAGATTGGATTTTCTGTGAAGTGTGTATTGTGCGAACTGGAAGGAGACGAGCGGCGGCTTGGGAGCTTCTCACGCGACCAAAGGAGGAGGCCGATTGGACTTCTCATGCGAACTGAGAGGGAGATTCGTTCTCTGTATGTGAATGAGAGAGTGCGAGAGTAGGGGATTTCAGACTAAGAGCTAGGAGGCGAAGGGGGCTTCATGCGAATGGGGAGGAGTTCCGAACCGGATCTTCTGTTCTCTGTATGCGAACATGAGAGTGGGAGAGGGCTTGGACGATTTGTGTCATGAGAGAGTCGAGAGTAGGGGATTTGGAACTGTTTCATGAATTGAGAGAGTGAGGGGGCTGTGAGACTTCCGCCAACATAGAAGAGACCGGTTGGGAAGGATTTTGCTTAGGCTTCTCGTAAGAAGGGAGAGAGTAGTTCGCCAATGGTTGAGAGGAAGAGATCGTGGAGAGGAATTTTGTGATTACAGAGAGGAGCCGGCCTGGGAAGTTCCGAACTGCAGAGAGGAGTGGGAAGTTGATCGAATGGGGTAGCGGGTGTTGGTTAGACCGGCTCTAATTTCATTTAATTAGTTTAGGAATTAAAATTATTTAATTTAGGTTATTAATAAAAGATGTGATTTGAGAATAAATTTATTCTATTAAAATTTATTGATTAAAGATATATTTATTTGAAATTTATTCAAATGATTTTAGTATTTTATTATCAATGAAGAATTTAAAGTTGAATTGATTTTGAATTAGATTTTGATCGAGTTGATTTAGATTTGGGTTGAATTTAAAAGGGATCAAAGGGCTAATTTTAATTTGATTAAAATTAAAACAGATTTGAGTATAAAGAATATGGTGTTTGATTGGTGAATTGATTGAATCCAATGTTGTATCAATTTGATCGAAAACGAATTAGATTGTATTAAATTGAGTCGATCGAAATTGACGAATCATAAATCGGGTTTGATTTGGGCTTGTTTGAAATTGAATTGACATTGGATTGAATTGATTTTGATTCGAATTGAGTGATAGGCTCGAGTCGATGCTACGTCAATGGGCGTTCACCTAAGGGAAATCCTATGGGCGACGTCTACACTAGGCTATGAAGACCTAAGTGCTAGAGTCGATTTCTGGGAAATTGACCTCGAATAATGAGGTCAACACTATACAAGTTGCAAGATTGAAAAACATGCAAATAATAACTCTCTTAACAATCTCCACCATTTTGATGATGGCAAAACAATTATTGTTTGTATAATTTTAAAATTTTAAGAATCTCCTAAACTCCCTCTGAGTTGATGAACATTTGAAAAAAAGGAGGCTTTGCACAACTATTTAATCTTTCCCCCTTTTTTTTTTTAATTTTAAAATGCAACAAAAATAATACTACGAAATAGAAATGCGATACGAACAAGGATACAAAAAGATACGAATTATGAAAAGATATGAACAAATAATATTTTCTCCCCTTTTTTGACAACAGCAAAAAGAGAAGAAGAAAAAGACCAGAAATTTAATCAGTCATATAATAATCCTTTGATAATTGATCCTTGAAAGTGATTGAAATAAATTTTGCAAATAAAATTAAAATATTAGGCAAATCACAGTAATTCATAGAATTTAAGAAGAGATATAACATTGATAATAAAAAATATATATAAAAAGTATGAGTCGATTTAGACACTTAGAGAAAATCATTGCATAAAGGATGAATAGAAAATTTGTATATTTCAAATTTCAATATGGAATATAAATGTACCGAAGATTAATTTGAATTAAGATATTAAAAAAATTTGGAAAGAATTAACTACCACATATGGCGCTTTGCTCATCTTTTTTAAATTTGTGGCACATTTTTATGCATCTTTTCACTTGTTGGCTTATTTTTTGCCTCTTTTTCAAATTACGAACTTTTGTACATTCCTTTTGATTTTTTGTACATTTGTACATATTTTAAGAGTAATCGTATTCTTTCCAAAATCAATAATAAAAAATTTCAAATTTTTTTAAGTGCATAATATTTATTGATAAGTGAAATACAAAATAAGAAAATATCACAATTGCAATAATAATATTAGACATTAATGTAGTCTAAATAAGAGACATGAAATTGACAATCTTAATTACATCAAGTTATAAGCAAAACTTAAATTAAAAAAAATTAGATTTTCTAATGAATTTAATTTTAACTTGCATTTCAAAGTGTAACACTCTTAAGATAAAAAGTTATAACGATTGTCATATGGGCTAACACACATTTCAAAAACAAGATTAAATCCAAAACAGGATAACTTATATTGATATCAAAATAAAGGATATTGCAATCTCAGTAAATGATATCAATATGATATAAGATTCAAAAACAAAAAGATCTAATGAAAAGAAAATACATCACATTTTCCTAAATCATAAAACTAACACATCAACTAAAGAAAACACATAATAAAGTACATGAAATCATTCTGATGGACCCTGATTTGGAGGATGAGGAGGAGGTGCATCACCAAAGAAGTTGAAATAGCTACTCATAATAATCATATTGGAATTTATATTGTTTATCTGTTCTCGCATAAATCCCATATCTTGAGTGTACTATATGTCCTTCTGCTGCATATGAGCTTCAATTTGATCAAACCTTTGATCAAAGTGAGTTTCTAAACAGTCAAATCTTTGAACTAAATTCTGATAATTTGGTCATTAGTAGGTGCAGGTGCAGCTTCATGTTCTTCCTCAGTATCACTAATGACATGCATTTTACTTAATTCATCTTTATTGAAGATTGCTCTAAATGATCCGTCATTGTAGTAGAGCAATTCTTCAAAATCTTGATCATGATGAACCAAATTTTATTTCTTCTCCAGAATGTAGGCAACGAGATGTCCTAAGGCAATGTTCTTCTTTCTTTTATGTTTGACATGACTGTTGAGTCCAGTAATTAGGTTGTAAAGCCTAAGTAAATGTCCCAAGGCTACCAAGAGGGGGGTGAATTGGTAGTTTAAAAATTTTAAACCCTCTTTGAAGATTAAGTTGAACTGAAATAAAATTTCTTTTAAGGTTTGTAGAAAAATATTTTTCAACCACAGAGTTGTTAAAACTGAAATTTAAAGTGCGGAAATGTAAAAACAATAAAGTAAATGACACCAGATTTATAGTGGTTCGGTCTATAACCAGACCTACATCCACTCCTCAGAGGCACCCTCTGAGTATTGCACTAAAACCAATAGTGACTCTCCTTTAGCACCCACAGCAAGGCGGAGAAGCCTTTACAACACACTCTTTTCACCACTACCCGGTGCGGCAGAGAACCGTTGTCCTTTTACACAATCCACAGTGCTGGCAGAGAACCATCGTCCTTTTACACTCTCCTAGTGTGGGCAGAGAACCCTACGGCTGTTCACACTCTCTAAGTGTAGGCAGAGAACCTTTCAGTTGTTCACACTTTCCAAGTGTAGGCAGAGAACCCTTCGGCTGTTCACACTCTCCAAGTGTCGGCAGAGAACCGGATCTCCTTGACTGATCTTCTCACAAGAATCTAGAAGGAAGAAGGAAAAGAGTGAAGTAATCCAAATTCACAAGTAGAGACTCTTACCTTTGAAATCCAAGTGAAGCCTTCTCGCTCCAGTGGTAGGAATCCTCCCTTGAATGCTCTCTTCCACTCTCTCCTTGGCTATTCTCTCAAGAGGCACGAAGATCAAATGACAAAAAGATTGGATGACAGTCTAATTTGGACTATTTATATAAAAGACAAGAAAAACCGCCCAAAAACTGCAAGTTTTCAATTCTGTACGCAGTGGATCGTCCTGTACGATCATGGATTGTCCTGGACGATTTTACTTAAACGATCTGAAATGACCCTTTTTGAATATGTGTACGAAATGTCTTCGTACAGATGATCGTCCTGTACAAACTAGGTTCGTCTAGTACGAACGATTATTACTAGGTCGGTTCTAGAAACTGCTGAAAACTGTTCTAAGTCGGTTAATCATTTGGACGAGAATATGTTCATTTGGACGAAAATTTTCCAGAGACCCGATCATTCTGGACGATTATTTACTTCGTCTGGACGAAAATATTTCAGAAGACCAATCTCCGCGGACGATAATTTATTTTCATCTGGACGAAAATTTTCCAGAGACATGATCGTCCAGTATGATATTTAATTTCATCTGGACGAAAATTTTCCAGAGGATCAGTCGCCTCGTACGATAATAAAATTCATCCTGGACGAATAGGACTTAGAAAAAAATTTTCGAGCAAGTTTTTATTCGTTCCATGTGCCCTATAGGAGATAACTGTCTGATCGTCCCGTACGATAGGATATCGTCCAGTACGATCAGTATAAAATTTTATGATCTCCTTATGTGTGTGTGTATATTTTTTATTCACTCAATTACAATCACTCCCTTTCAAAATTAATTCAAAGAAAAAATGCAAACTTCAAATTAACAAAGTATCTCATGTTTAATTTGATTTGAAGTTATCATAGTCTGGAGTCTGATTTTCCTGAAATGTTAGTACACACAAGAGCAAATACAAATCTTCTAAAAATGTTAGGAGATAATTACACATTTGAACAATAATGTTTGAAATCATCAAAACTATTCAAGTTACAAAAAATGTAAAGGCATTCAAATAGCAACTATTCTAACAATCTCCCCCTTTTTGATGATGGCAAAAAAATTATTGTTTGTATGGTTTCAAGTTAAACAATTCTCCTATCTCCTAAACTCCCCCTGAATTGATGAGTACATTAAAATGAGGAGACATAAAGAATAATATTTTTGTTTTTAAAAAATTTTAACACAAACAACAACAAAGTCAAATACTTGCAAACAGAATAATCAAAACAAAAAACACAATAATTTCTCCCCCTTTTTAACAGCAACAAAAAGTGAAGAAGAAATAGACGAGAAATGCAAATAATTATATGAAATTCATTTTAAAATTTAATCTAAATGGTGATTGACTTAAGGTATGCAATTTTAAACTAAAAATATTAGGTCAATCATAGAAATTCTTAAAATTTAATAAGTGATATAACATTGTAAGTAAGAAGAATTTATCAAAGACATGATTCAATTTAGACATTCGACTATAGAAAATCATTACAAGAGAGATGTATAAAAATTCTATATTTCAAAGTTCAATAGAATATAAATGAACATATGATCAATTTGAATTAGGAGATTGAAAGAATTTGGAAAGAAGAGAATTACCTCATGTGGCGCTTTGCGCATTTTTTTCAAAATTTTTTGAGGCACATTTTTGTGCATTTTTTCTTTGTTGGGCTTATTTTGTGCCTCTTTTTCACTTTGCAAATCTTTGCGAATTCCTTTTGATTTTTGTACTTTTTGTACAATTTTTAAGAGTAATTGAGACCAATTCTTTCCAAAATCTATAATCTAAAATTTCAAATATTTCTAAGTGCATAAATATCACTTGAGCATAGAAATATAAAATAAGAAAACATCTAAATTGCAATAGTAAATTTAACTTTTATGTAGTCTAAATGAATAGACATGAATTTAAAAGTTCTAATTATAACAAGTTATAAACAACTTTTAAATTAAGAAAGACTAGATTTTCTAATATAGATAATCTCAAATTACAATCTAATTTAAGCACTATGAAGATTAAATAATACTAATGAAATTCATAAACATTAACCACATTTCAAAAACAAATCAAATTAAAAAAAAATCCATTGATATTAATGAACGGATTACACATTTCATTATATCTTAAAAACAAGTAAGAAAATACATTGAACTTAAAAGAAAAAACAAACATAAACACAAACACTTAACATTGAAACTAACACAATAAAAACAAAAAAATATGAATACAACAAACACACAGAAATTCATCTCTACTGTTCTGGAGGAGGAGGAGGAATGCCGCCAAAAAGGTTGAAGTAGGAGGCCATCAATATTACATTGGTATTAATTTCATGTACTTCATTTCTAATATTACCAATGTCTTGTTGCTGCT
The DNA here is from genome assembly GCA_016618105.1 of Dendrobium huoshanense. Taxonomy (NCBI): domain Eukaryota; kingdom Viridiplantae; phylum Streptophyta; class Magnoliopsida; order Asparagales; family Orchidaceae; genus Dendrobium; species Dendrobium huoshanense. The sequence goes on from CM028347.1 coordinate 47,318,353, forward strand.
GCGTAAGTTGAGCATCAAATTGATCAAACCTTTAATCAATGTGAGTCTCTAATCTATTAAATCTTTCAATCAGATTCTGATAATCTGATTGAGGAGCAGAAGTTTGCTCTCCTTCTTCTTCCTCCTCTTCTGAAGCACTGGCATGTGCTTTTCCTTTTTCCTCCTTGAAGAGCAATCTGAAGGAAGCATCATTATAGTATACTGGCTCTTCGTATTCTTCATCAGGATGCACTAAGTTGTATTTCTTTTCCAAAATGTAAGTGATTAAGTGTCATAATGAAATGTTTTTCTTCCTCTTCTGATCTGCATGTCCTATTTCTGAAAGCCCATAGATATGATCTATGATAAGTTGGGCTTCGTCAATAGGATTACCTTCCATAATTAAAAAGGTTTGAGAAGAAAGATCCTATCACCAGCTTTAGGAATGATTGAGGATCAAAGGATATGCTGGATGATTCGGGCATTTTTGGTCATACCAGAGACTCTAGCGACATGATTGTCAATACCATTTTCTCTAATTACCCTATTGACATGATACCATTTGAAAGAGGTTTCTAACATTAGGGTGTGAGCTCTATATCCCTCAGTTCTTAAGTTCAAAAATGCACCAAGGTCATGCTTGGTGATCTCAACTTTTTGCTTGAAGACATAAGAACTAATGGAGGAGTGGTCAGAATTAAAACTCATGTTCGCTAGGAAATAGTGGTAGGTTTGCTTGTTGTAGAAGTGGACGAGAGAAAGAATAAAATGAAATTGGGTTGAGGCAAAGAGGTGCATTACCCGAAATTTTAACTCAGTTTGAATTAGAATGCGAGAGGGAGTGATTTTGGCGGATGCAAAATGAGGAAAGGATTCCTCATTCGCCATAGAAAGAAAGTTATCTGAGGCATTCCTATTTGGTTTCTTCACCAACACCTTTTGTCTCTTGCTTAAGGAGGCCATTGTCGATTTGAAGTAGAAAGGGATTGAAAATGAAGTTTGGAAGTGTGATTGTTAAGTTAGAAAGCCTTCATATTTAAAGAAAAATAATACGTTCGTCCTGGACAAAAATATTCGTCCTGGACGAAAATCATCGTTCGTCTGGGCGAAATTATTTCGTACAGACGATCCAATTCGTCCAAAATATAACGGCTTTTCGTAATCAACACAACTTACGATGCGTCCCTTCGTACAGGCTTTTTGACTTGACCGATCGTATAGACGAAATTTTTTCGTACAGATCGTTTTAATTGTCTCTTGAAAACCGTCCCCTACAATGAACCGACACCTGTTCGTCTGGACGAACAAAAAATTTGTACAGACGAAGTCCATATTAAAAACTGTCTTATCCACTCAACCGCTCCATTCAATCATCCCGACGTTTGAGAAAAAATATTTTCGTCCTGCACGATCGTCAGATCGTACAGACGATCTAATTAAAAACTGCTCTCAAAACGGTTAAAATTCGCGCAAACTGTTCTTTCACATATCGTCCCGTACGAAACCAGATTCGTCCCGGACGATTTCCTCCAAATTTTTTAATTTTGATTTTTAAATTAAGAAAAACAAACTAAACATAAAAATAAAACACAAAAAACATAAAATAAAACCATAGACCCAAAGACAATTCATTCAAAACACACAAAATTTCACAAAATTGAAAACAAAACAAAACAAATATCAATGTTGCAAAGACATTTTGTTTAGGCATTCAAATCAATAACACCAAGCCATGTTCTTAAAGTACTGAAGGTATCAAAGGTTAAAGGTTTTGTAAAAATGTCTGCAAGTTGATTTTCAGTTGAAACATGTATGAGTTCAATTTCTTCCTTGGATACATGATCCCTTATGAAATGATGTCTTATATCAATGTGTTTGGTTCTAGAATGTTGAATAGGATTTTTGGAAAATGCAAATAGCACTAGTATTGTCACAATAAATTGGAATAGTGCCTATAGTTAATCCTAAATCAATCAACTGTTGTTTTAACCAAAGTACTTGTGCCACACAACTTCCTAATGCAATATATTCAGCTTCTGCAGTAGATAGTGCCACTGAATTTTGTTTTCTACCAGACCATGAAACTAATGAATTTCCAATGAATTGACATGTTCCAGAAGTGCTTTTTCTATCCACTCTACAGCCTGCAAAGTCAGAATCTGAGTAACCAATAATTTCAAATGAAGAGCTAAACTTAGGATACCAAATTCCTAAGTTTTGAGTTCCTAGTAGATATCTTAAAATCCTTTTAACTGCTATCAGATGTGATTCTTTTGGATCTGATTGAAATCTAGCACATAAGCAAACACTGAACATAATATCTAGTCGGCTAGCAGTCAAGTAAAGTAAAGATCCAATTATCCCTCTAAATTTCTTTTGATCAACAGATTTTCCCTTAAGGTCCTTATCCAACTGAACTGAGAAACTCATTGGTGTACTAACAGGTTTAGCATTGTCCATTTCATATTTTTTGAGGATGTCCTTAATATATTTAGTTTGACTAAAAAAAGTACATTCCTCAAGTTGCTTAATGCTAAATCCTAGAAAGTAATTTAAATCTCCCATTAGACTCATTTCAAATTCACTACTCATTGTTTTAGAAAAATCATCACAAAGATGTTTATTTGAAGATCCAAAGATGATGTCATCCACATAAATTTGAACAATAAGTATATTCTTTCCAATTTTTTTAAAAAGAGAGTTGTATCCACACTTCCTTTTTCAAAAGATCTTTCAAGTAAGAAGGTGCTCAACCTCTCATACCAAGCCCTAGGTGCCTGTTTCAATCCATATAATGTCCTTTTTAATTTGAAAACATGATTTGGAAATTTAGAATTTTCAAAACCTGGAGGTTGTTTTACAAAAACATCTTTCTCAATTACCCCATTTAAAAAGGCACTTTTGACATCCATTTGAAACAATTTAAAACCTTTAAAACAGGCAAAGGCTAGTAAAACCCTAATTGCTTCAAGTCTAGCTACAGGGGCAAAAGTTTCCTCAAAATCAATTCCTTCAATTTGATTATACCCCTTAGCTACTAATCTAGCCTTATTTCTAATGACTACTCCTGAGTCATTCATTTTATTTTTGAACACCCACTTGGTTCCAATAACACTTTGATCTTTTGGCCTTATAATTAGTTCCCAAACTTTATTTCTTACAAATTGATTTAACTCTTCTTGCATGGCCAATATCCAAAATTCATCGGAAAGTGCTTGATCAATGTTAGTGGGTTCAATAGTTGAAATAAAGGCTGAATGATTGACTTCCTTGTTTAATCCACGCCTAGTTCTAACACCCTCACTTGGTTAACCTATAATCAATTCCTTTGGGTGGTTTTTAGAAAATCTCAAATCTCTAGGCAAAGGGTCTTCTCTTTCCAAATTTTCTTCCACATTTTCTTCCAAATTTAATCTATCAATCTTTTGATAGTTTTCTTCAATTTCTTCTTCAACAACATCTGGCTCTTCAATGTTTCCACTTTCATCAAATACAACATGTGTGTTTTCTTCAATGACTAAAGTTCTTTTGTTGAATACTCTATAAGATTTTCCAACACTTCAATATCCAACAAAAATTTCTTCATCTAATTTTGGATCAAATTTTTCTAAGGCAGAATTTCCATTATTATGTATGAACACCTTGCAACCAAATACATGCAAATGAGACAAATTTGGTGTTCTACCTTTTAGCAACTCATAGGGTGTTTTATTCAAATTTGATCTCACATTCACCCTATTCAGAACATAGCATGCAGTGCTAACCGCCTCAGCCCAAAAATATCTAGGAAGCGAGTATTCTGCTAACATTGCTCCGGCGGCTTCAATTAATGTTCTATTCTTCCTTTCAACTACCCCATTTTGTTGAGGAGTTCTAGGTGCAGAAAAATTGTGATCAATCCCCTTTTCTTTACAGAAATTTTCAAATCTTTCATTTTCAAATTCTCCTCCATGATCACTTTGTATAGAAATTATTTCACATCCTAGTTTTCTTTGTATCCAAGTTGAAAAATTTCTGAATTCCTCAAATGATTCACTCTTATGAAAAAGAAATTTAACCCATATGAATCTTGAAAAATTATCTACTATAACAAATCCATATACCTTCCCTCCTAGACTTACAGTGCCTACAGGTCCAAAAAGATCCATGTGTAAAATTTCTAAAAGTTTATTAGTCCTAAGATCTTTATTGGACTTAAAAGACGACTTCACTTGTTTTCCTAATTGACATGCATCACAAAGATGGTCCTTGGTAAAGTCTAGTTTAGGTATACCTCTCACCAAATTCTTTTGGGTAATTCTTCTAAGATTTTTCATACTAGAATGACAAAGTCTCCTATGCCAAAGCCATGATTCATCAGAAATAGTTTTCAAACAAAAAGAAGTAGGAGATTAAATACAATTTAAATCTAGCATGTAGACATTGTTTACTCTTTTTCCATTTAAAACAATTTTCCCATTTAGACTAATTATGCAGCTAGTAGGTAAAAATTTTACATTATAGCCCTTATCACATAACTGACTTATGCTAAGCAAATTATGTTTTAAGCCTTCAACTAATAACACATTGTCTATGAAAAAGTTTTTCAAATTTCCAATCATACCTGATCCAATCACTTTCTTTGTGGTATTATCTCCAAGTGTAACCTTGCCTCCACTCCTGGCTTCCAGCGTTATGAATTGAGCAGTATCTCCAGTCATGTGCTTTGAACATCCGCTGTCCAGGTACCATATACTCTCACGAGGTCTTGTGTGAGAGTACTCCTGCAAAATTCTCAAATGTTAGACCTAGGAACCCAAACAAGTTTGGGTTCACCTTTATGAAATTTATAATCAGATGCATGTATGATATGTCTAGGTTTATGCATCTTAGTTCTCCACACCAAATTAGTTTTCATCTTTAAAGTGCAGGTGTGAGATATATGTCCCAAGAATCCACAATTATTACATTTAACATTAGGAAAAATATTCCTATGTTTTCTTTCATATGATTGTCTTTTAAGGGATTTCATGAATTTAGGATAATATTTAGGATTTATAAAATCTTCAAGTTTAGGGGGGTTCCTATTATCCTCGAGAGCTCTTATTGTGAGTTTGTAAATGAAAGTTCGATGGGGATGTTAAGCCCTATGAACTTAGTCCCAAACTAACCAAGAGGGGGGGGTGAATTGGTATTTTAAAAACTTCTTTTTACAAAGAAAGAAAATTGCATAAACCAAATCACACCACAAAAATAAATGCGGAATTTAAAAGTGCGGAAGCAAGAAAAGGAACACAAAAATTTATAGTGGTTCGGTCGACTCGACCTACGTCCACTCCTTGGAGGAACCCTCCAAGTATTGCACTACAAAAAGTGACTCTCCTTTAGCCCCCACAGCTAGGCGGAGAAACCCTCACAAGAACCTCCTTTTTGCCACCCCGGCAAGGCAGAGAACCTTTCTTCTTTTACTTCCTCCTGAAGCTGGCAGAGAACCAAAACCAAAAGCAAAACTCCTTACCTCTACCGACCCTTCCACGGACGAGAAACTCTAGACAAAGACGACGCAGAGAGATCCTTGAAGCAACCCTTGTGAAACCCCTCACAAGCTCCCCCTCACAAGATCCTCTCTCTCTCTCCTCTCTCTCTTTCTCTCCTCAAGGTCTTCTCAGGTCAAGGCAGCAGCCAAAGGTTTTTAAAAACGTTGAACAAAAGCTCTTAAATAGAAGAGCTTCAAAAGAGCTCATTAATTACAAGTTGCCGACAATATCGTCCAGGCCGATATGGACATCGGCCGGGCCGATCAGTACAAATCAATGATGATCGGCTAGAGCATCGCCCTGGATGGAAAACAGGATGATTGAAAATTGGCTTGATCGTCCGGGCCGATCACACGATCGTCTTGGCCGATCAGTTCAAATCAGAGGAAAATTGTTCTGACAATAGCCCTGGATACGAGCTGGCCGATACCAATCGTCCTGAAGTAACTTAAGGTTTTTGACTAGATCGTCCTGGCCGATCCTGCGATCGTTCAGGATGATATGATCGTATCAATCATCCTTAATTACTTCCTTAATTTCCTGAACAATTATGGCATAATTTGTGAATATCATCCAGGCCGATCATAGGATCATCCTGGCCGATAATTTAAAAATACAGTATACCATACTTGACTATGGCGGCTACTTCTTTCTGTTTTGAGCTTATCGTCCTGGCCGATACACGTATCGTCCATGACGATCTGGTAATGTCGGCTGCCTTAATTAAGAATCCTTAATTAGACTTTCTGTTTTAAGCTGATCGTCCAAGCCGATCCAGAAAATCATCCAGGACCGATATGAGTAAAAACAGAAATTCTAAGTCTCTCAAGTGTGTGTGTGAAGGGTTACATAGCATCAGTCTCTTTGACTATTACAAGTGGACTCAAAAAGGTAAAAAACAAATGTACAGACTGACTCAACCCTAAACCTACGCATTCCTGAACTTGTCTCCTTTTTGATCGTCCGATCTTCGATTCCTGAAAAGTTAGAAGCAACAAGCAGTCCAAGAGAAACAGTGTTTGTCAATCATCAAAACATAAGACATGAAAATTAGATTTGCAACAGTAAAATGAATTCATATCTTCCAAGATTCGATTGGTATAATTGATTCTATATGTCTTGCTCTCAGACTCATCCTTAAAATTCTTAAATTCTTTTTCATGTTCAGCATAGGATGATTTTAAATTCTCAAAATTTTTATTCAAGTCATCATATTCATCAAGTAGTTTCATGTGGTTGTTATCTATTAAATCATGATCTTTCCTAAGGATTTCGTGTTCCTTATTAAGCTCTTCCAATTCTAAAACTAAACTAGCATGCATTTTTTTCATTTTCCTATATGCATCATACATGTGTTCAGAAACTTCAAACAATTCATTATAGGTTAAATCACATACCTCTTCTTGATCTGATTGTTCAGCATTATCTGCCATCAAGCAAAGGTTGGTGACTTCTTCTTCTTTTTCAGTCTCAGATGAGTCTGAAGCTGAGTCCGCCCAAAAAGCCCTTTGAAACTTCTTCTTGCCCTTCTTTACCATTGGTTTCTCCTCTACCTTCTCATTGCTAGGAGTGGCTTTGAGTTTTGGACAATCAGTCTTTATATGACCTGGTTTCCTACATTCATAACAAATCACTTCATTAGAAATCTTGCCATTTCTGTTATACTTACCTCTATTCCATTGCTGGCGTCTCTTCTACTTCCTCTTTAAAAAGCTTCTGAATTGTCTAGTCATCAATGCAATATCGTCTTCATCCTCAGGTTGTGAGTGTTCACTTTCTGACTCTTCCACATTTAGTGCAATATTATTGTCCTTTCTAGGTTCACCTGCATCAATCTTTCTTTGACTTACTCCTTGCTCATAAGCAATGAGTGAATCAAGAAGATTGTCAATGGAATAAATGTTCAGATCTTTAGACTCTGTAATTGCAGTAATTTTAGCATCGTATGCAGTAGGTAAACAACGAAGAATCTTATTGACCATTTCAGCATTAGTTAGTTCCCTACCAAGTGCATGCAAAGAGGTGACAATTTGAGTGAATCTTGTGTACTTGTCTGAAATAGATTCATTAGGTTTTATGCGAAATAATTCATAGTCATGTAACAAGATATTGAGTCTTGATTGGTTAACCTCATTTGTCCCTTCATAAGTTATACAAAGTCTATCCCATATGTCCTTTCCGCTTTTACAAGTGGAAACTCGCATGTAGTCTTCAGATTTTAAAGCACAAAAGAAACTATTTAAGCATTTCGTATTTAATTGTGCTAAGTCACGTTCTTCAATAGTCCAATCTGCATAGGGTGTTTCTACCCTAATTCCATCAACTAATCTAGTTGGTTTTGAGTAACCTTCCTGGACTAGCATCCACATGCGATAATCAAGTGACTGTAAGAAAGTAGACATGCGTGTTTTCCAAAAATCAAAAGGAATATTGTCAAACAGTGGAGGTCTAGTGATAGAGTAACCCTCAGGTGTGTTTCAGTTTCTAAAAGTAGCCATCTACGTTAATCAAAAAGTAGTTCAAACTTATGATTTTGAAACTAAGCTCTGATACCACTTGTTGTGTCTAGTAATTAGGTTGTTAAGCCTAAGTAAATGTCCCAAGGCTACCAAGAAGGGGGTGAATTGGTAGTTTAAAAATTTTAAACCCTCTTTGAAGATTAAGTTGAACCGAAATAAAAATTTCTTTTAAGGTTTGTAGAAAAATATTTTTCAACGACAGAGTTGTTAAAACTGAAATTTAAAGTACGAAAACATAAAAACAATAAAGTAAATGACACCAGATTTATAGTGGTTCGGTCTATAACCAGACCTACATCCACTCCTCAGAGGCACCCTCTGAGTATTGCACTAAAACAAATAGTGACTCTCCTTTAGCACGCACAGCAAGACGGAGAAGCCTTTACAACACACTCTTTTCACCACTACCAGGTGCGGCAGATAACCGTTGTCCTTTTACATAATCCACAGTGCTGGTAGAGAACCGTCGTCCTTTTACACTCTCCTAGTGTAGGCAGAGAACCCTACGGCTGTTCACACTCTCCAAGTGTTCGCAGAGAACCTTTCGGTTGTTCACCAGATCTCCTTGATTGATCTTCTCACAAGAATCTAGAAGGAAGAAGGAAAAGAGTGAAGTAATCCAAATTCACAAGTAGAGACTCTTACCTTTGAAATCCAAGTGAAGCCTTCTCGCTCCAGTGGTAAGAATCCTCCCTTAAATGCTCTCTTCCACTCTCTCCTTGGCTATTCTCTCAAGAGGCACGAAGATCAAATGACAAAAAGATTGGGTGGCAGTCTAATTTGGACTATTTATATAAAAGACAAGAAATAAATGCCCAAAAACTGCAAGTTTTCAATTTTGTACGCAGTGGATCGTCCTGTAAGATCATGGATCATCCTAGACGATTTTACTTAAACGATCTGAAACGACCCTTTTTGAATATGTGTACGAAATGTCTTCGTACAGATGATCGTCCTGTACGAACTAGGTTCGTCCAGTACGAACGGTTATTACTAGGTCGGTTCTAGAAACTGCTGAAAACTGTTCTAAGTCGGTTAATCGTTTGGACGAGAATATGTTCGTTTGAACGAAAATTTTCCAGAGACCCGATCGTCCTGGACGATTATTTACTTCGTCTGGATGAAAATATTTCAGAGGACCAATTTCTCTGGACGAAAATTTCCAGAGACATGATGGACGATAATTTAATTTTGTCTGGACGAAAATTTTCCAGAGGACCAGTCGCCTCGTACGATAATAAAATTCGTCCTGGACGAATAGGACTTAGAAAATTTTTTTCGAGCAAGTTCCTATTCGTTCCATGTGCCCTATAGAAGATAACTATCTGATCATCCCGTACGATAGGATATCGTCCAGTACGATCAGTATAAAATTTTATGATCTCCTTATGTTTGTGTGTATGTTTTTTATTCACTCAATTACAATCACTCCATTTCAAAATTAATTTCAAAGAAAAAATGCAAACTTTAAATTAACAAAGTATCTCATGTTTAATTTGATTTGAAGTTATCATAGTCTGGAGTCTGATTTTCCTGAAATGTTAGTACACACAAGAGCAAATACAAATCTTCTAAAAATGTTAGGAGATAATTACACATTTGAACAATAATGTTTGAAATCATCAAAACTATTCAAGTTGCAAAAAATGTAAAGGCATTCAAATAGCAACTATTCTAACAATGACCAATTTTAGAGAGTCCATAAAGATAGTTTTGGATTAGTTGGGCTACATCTATAGGTTGTTTAGTCATAATCAAGTAGGCTACCATAGAAATAAGAGGAGTAATGTTGATTCTATCAACAACTTTAGGAATTATAGAAGTTCTAAGAACATGATGGATGATACGAGCATTACGAACGAGACTGGATACTTTAGGCATATGCTCGTTAAAAATGATTCCTCTAATCACTGTATTAATTTTAGACCATTCATATTCAGAAGTGGTGGTCAAGGTATGTGCTATAGTTCCCTCAGTTCTTAAGTTAAAAAAGTTTCTTAGGTCAGCCTTGGTGATTTTAACTTTTTTCTTAAAGACATAGGAACGAATTACAGAATGGTCGGAGTTGAAAGACATGTTTGCCAGGAAGTAGTGAAAGGTTTTTTTATTGTAGAGATAAACTAGCGTGAGGATGAAACCAAATTGAGTTGAAGTAAACAAGTTCATTACCTGAAAGATCAGTTGATCCTGGATAAGAATTCTAGAGGGGGTGATCTTAGCGGACACGAATCTAGGAAAATCTCTTCATTAGCTTTGGAAAGAAAGTTATCGGAAGAGTTTTTAGGTGGTCCCTTGGCTAGAGTCTTTTGTCTCTTGCTTGAACTTGCCATTGAAAAGGATTTAAAGGACGAAAAGTTTTGAAAGTGATGTGTGAGAGATGACTATTGAGTTCAAAAGCTCACCAATTTATTGAAAAATGGTTGTTCGTACCGACAAAATTTACGTTCGTCCAGTACAAAATTTGATTCATCCCGTATGAAAAAATTTCATATGGACGAATGAATGAGTCTAAAATAAAACAGCTTTTCATAATCACACAACTTATGAAGCATCCTTTCATACACACTTTTGACCAAAATGATCGTACAGACGAACACGTGTTTATAATGGACGATCTGAACTTACGATCGTTTTAATGGCTGTTGAAATCGTCCCCTACATCGAACTGATATGTGTTCGTCCGCACGAACCAAAGGTTCGTACGTACGAAATATATCATTAAAGACTACCTTATCCGTTTAACTGTCATTCAATCATCCCGTCATTTGAACAATTTTGTCCTGGTCGATCGTGACGATCGTACAAAAGAAGTGAAAATTAAAAACTGAAAAAAATTGCACGCAAATGGTTCAAAATTTGAAAGTTTACACACTACACAATTCGTCCCGTATGAAAACATTTCGTCCCGGACAATTGTCACTTACAATTTTTTAAAACATGCACTCAAAAAACTAAAACACAAACACAATAAAATGCATAAAATCATAAAAACAAAAACTCAAATACAGAAAATCTCAAACACAAGATAAACAAAATTATAAAAATACACAAATACATTAACTAGAAAATACATATCAATATTGCAGAAAACATTTTTAATTAAGCATTCAAATCAATTACTCAAAGCCTTGTTCTTAATGCACTGAAAATATCAAAGGCTAAAGATTTTGTAAAAATGTCTGCAAGTTGATTTTCAATAGAAACATGAGTAAGTTCAATTTATCCTTTGGATACATGATCCCTTATGAAATGATGCCTTATGTCTATATGTTTGGTTCTTGAATGTTGAATAGGATTTTTAGAAATACAAATAGCACTAATGTTATCACAATAAATTGGAATAGTGCCTATATTTAATCCTAAATCAATCAACTGTTGTTTCAACCAAAATACTTGTGCCACACAACTTCCTAATGCAATATATTCATCTTCTACAGTAGATAGGGCTATTGAATTTTGTTTTCTACTGGACTAAGAAATTAAAGAATTTCTAATAAACTGACATGTTACAAAAGTGCTCTTTCTATCCACCCTACAACCTGCAAAGTCAAAATCTGAATAACTAATTATTTCAAATGAAGAGCTAAACTTAGGATACCAAATTCCTAAGTTCTGAGTTCCCAATAGATATCTTAGAATCCTTTTTATTGCTATCAAATATGATTCTTTTGGATCCGATTGAAATCTAGCACACAAACAAACACTAAACATGATATTGGGCCGGCTAGTTGTCAAGTAAAGTAAAGATCTAATTATTCCACTAAATTTCTTTTGATCAACAGATTTTCCCTTAGGGTCCTTATCCAATTGAACTGAGAAACTCATAGGTGTACTAACAGGTTTATTATTGTCCATTTCATACTTTTTGAGGATGTCCTTAACATACTTTGACTGACTAAGAAATGTACCTTTCTCAATTTGCTTAATGCTAAATCCTAGAAAGTAACTTAACTCTCCTATTAGACTCATCTCTACTCATTATTTTAGAAAAATCATCACAAAAATTTTTATTTGAAGATCCAAAGATGATGCCATTCATATAAATTTGTACAATGAGTATATTCTTTCCCAATCTCTTCAAAAAAAGAGTTGTATCAACACTTCCTTTTTCAAATAATCTTTTAAGTAGGAAGGTGCTCAACTTCTCATACCAAGCCCTAGGTGCTTGTTTCAATCCATATAATGCCTTTTTCAATTTGAAAACATGATTTGGGTATTTAGAATTTTCAAAACTTGATGGTTGTTCTACAAAAACATCTTCTTGAATTATCCCATTTAAAAAGACACTTTTTACATCCATTTGATACAATTTAAATCCTCTAAAATAGGCAAAGGGTAGCAAAACCCTAATTGCTTCAAGTCTAGCTACAGGGGCAAAAGTCTCCTCAAAATTAATCCCTTCAATCTGATTATACCCCTTAGCAACTAATATAGCCTTATATCTAATGACTATTCCAAAGTCATTCATTTTATTTTTGAATACCCATTTAGTTCAAACTATACTTTGATTCTTTGGCCTTATAGTTATTTCTCAAACTTTATTTCTTACAAATTGATTTAACTCTTCTTGCATGGCCAAAATCCAAAATTCATCTAAAAGTGCTTGATCAATATTAGTGGGTTATATTATTGAATTGAAGGCTGAATGATTGACTTCTTTGTTTAATCCACGCCTAGTCCTTACACCCTCATTAGGTTCACCAATTATCAATTCCTTTGGGTGGTTTTTAGAAAATCTCAAATCTCCAGGCAAAGGGTTTTCTATCGCCAAATTTTCTTCCACATTTTCTTCGAAATTTATTTTATCAATCTTTTGGGAGTTATCCTCAATCTCATCTTCTATAACATTTGACTCTTTCAAATTCTAGATTCATCAAATACAACATGTGTGGTATCCTCAATTATCAAAGTTTTTCTATTGAATACTCTATAAGATTTTCCAACACTTGAGTATCCAACAAAAATTTTTTCATCTGATTTTGGATCAAATTTTCCTAAGGCAGATTTTTCATTATTATGTATAAACACCTTGCAACCAAAAACATGCAAATGAGACAAATTAGGTGTTCTTCTTTTTAGCAACTCATAAGGTGTTTTATTTAATTTAGATCTCACATTCACATTATTCAGAACATAACAAGTACTGCTAACCGCCTCAGCCCAAAAGTATTTAGGAAGTGAGTATTCTTCCAACATTGCTCGGGCGGCTTCTATTATTATTTTATTTTTTCTTTCAACTACCACATTCTGCTGAGGGGTTCTAGGTGTAGAAAAATTGTGATCAAATCCTTTATCTATACAAAAATCATCAAATCTTTCATTTTTAAATTCTCCTCCATGATCACTTTGTATAGTCATGATTTCACACCCAAGTTTTATTTGAATCCAAGTTAAAAAATTTCTAAATTCCTCAAATAATTCACTCTTATGAAATAGAAATCTAACCCATGTGAATCTTGAGTAATCATCCACAATCATAAATCCGTATAACTTCGCTCCTAGACTTACAGTTCTAACTGGTCCAAAAAGATCTATATGCAAAATCTCCAATAGTTTACTAGTTTTAAGATTTTTATTGGATTAAAAAGATGACTTCACTTACTTTCCTAATTGACATACATCACAAAAGTGGTCCTTAATAAAGTCTAGTTTTGGTATACCTCTTACTAAGTTCTTTTGGGTACTTCTCCTAAGGTTTTTCAAGCTAGAATGACAAAGTCTCCTATGCCAAAGCCATGACTCATTAGAAATAGTTTTTAAACAAAAAAGCAGTAGGAGTTTGAATGCAATTCAAATATAGCATATAAACATTGTTTACCCTTTTACCATTCAAAACATCATTTCCATTTACGCTTAAAATGCAGTTAGTAGGAAAAAATTTTATACAATATCCTTTGTCACATAGCTGACTTATACTTAACAAATTATGCTTTACTCCATCTACCAATAACACATTTTTAATATAAAAATTCTTAAAATTTCCAATCATACTTGTCCCAATCACCTTCCTTATGGTGTTATCTCCAAGTGTAACCTTACCTCCACTCCTGGCTTCCAGCGATATGAATTGTTCAGTATCTCCAGTCATATGCTTTGAACATCCACTGTCCATGTACCATATGCTCTCACGAGGTCTTGTGTGAGAGCGACCCTGCAAGATTATCAAACGTTAGACCTGGGAACCCAAACAAGTTTGCGTTCTCCTTTTGGCAATTTATAAAGAGATGCATGTATGATATGTCTAGGTTTATGCATTTTAGGTTTCCACACCAAATATGTTTTCTTCTTCAAAGTACAGGTGTGAGCTATGTGTCCAATCAATCCACAATTGTTAAATTTGACTTTTGGAAAAGGATTCTAAGTCTACTACTATTCATTTGTCTATTTAGGGATTGCATAAATTTAGGATATAAAATAGGATTAGTGAAATCTTCAAGATTAGGGGGTATCTTATTATCCTTGAGAGCTTTTATCATTAATTTATAAAATGAATTCATATCTTCCAAAATTCGATTTTTATAATTTGTTCTAAATCTTGCTCTCCGATTCATCCTTAAAATTTTTAAAATCTTCTTCAAGTTTTGCATATGATGATTTTAAATTTTCATGATTTTTATTCAATTTATCAAACTCATCAAGTAATTTCATGTGGTTGTCATTAATTAAAGCTTGATCTTTCGTAAGAATTTCACGATTCATTTTTAGTTCTTCAAATTCTAAACTTAGACTAGCATGCATTTTCTTCATTTTCCTATATGCATCATGCATGTCTTCAGAAACTTTAAAAATTTCATCATAACTTAAGTCACATACCTCTTCTTGATCTGATTGATCAAGACTATTGGCCATTAAGCACAGATTAGTGACTTCCTCTTCCTTTTCTATCTATGATGAGTCCGAAGCTGAGTCTGCCCAAAAAGCTCTTTGGAATTTCTTGTTGCCCTTCTTAACAAATGGTTTCTCTTCTACATTCTTCTTGCTATGAGTGGCTTTAAGTTTCAAGCAATCGGTCTTAATATGTCCAGGTTTCCTACACTCATAGCAAATCACATCATTTAAAACCTTGGCATTTCTATTGAATTTACCTCTATTCTATTGCTGGCGTCTCCTCTACTTCCTCTTTAAAAAACTTCTGAATTGTCTAGTCATTAATACGATGTCATCTTTACTCTCAGGTTATGAGTGTTCACTCTCAGACTCCTCCACTTTCAGTGCTATGTTCTTCTCCTTTTGTGGTTCACCTGCATCAATCTATCTTTGGCTAACTCCTTGCTCGTAAGCAATTAGCAAACCAAGAAGATTATCAATAGAGTAAATGTTTAGATCTTTAGACTTTAATTGCAGTAATTTTAGCATCATAAGCAGTAGGCAAATAACGAAGAATCTTATTAACCATTTCAGCATTCGTTAGTTCCCTACCTAATGCATGTAAAGAGGTGACTATTTGTGTGAATTTTGTGTACATATCAGAAATGGATTCATTAGGTTTCATGCAAAATAGTTCATCATCATGCAATAAGATATTAAGTCTAGATTGCTTAACCTCATTAGTCCCCTCATATATTATACAAAGTCTATCCCATATTTCCTTTCCACTCTTGCAAGTAAAAACCTGCATGTAATCTTTTGATTTAAGTGCACAAAAGAAACTATTCAAGTATTTGGCATTTAGTTGTACTAAGTCACGTTCTTCTACTGTCTAGTCTCCAGAAGGTGTTTCAACTCTAACTCCATCAACTAGTCTAGTTGGTTTTGTATACCCTTCCTGAACAAAGATCCACATACGATAATCAAGTGACTGTAAAAATGTAGACATGCGTGTTTTCCAAAAATAAAAAGAATATTGTCGAACAATGGAGGTCTAGTCATAGACTAACCCTCGGGTGTATTTCTGTTTCCAAATGTAGCCATCTATGTTAATCAAAAAGTAGTCTAAACTTATGATTTTGAAATAAAGCTCTGATACCACTTGTTGATACTTGATCAATATGAATTAGGTTGTTAAACCTAAGCTTATGTCCCAGCGGCTAACCAAGAGGGGGGTGAATTGTTAATTAAAAAATTTTATCCATCTTCAAAATTTATAACCGAGAAAATTAACTTTAGTGAAATTTATAGAAAATATTTTTCAACCACAAGTTAGAAACAGTAAAACAAAAATAAAAAGAACTGAAAAAATAAAAGAAATGAGATTTATAGTGGCTCGGTCAAACACGACCTACATCCACTCTTCGGAGGCACCCTCTAAGTATTGCACTAATACCACTAGAGACTCTCCTTTTGCACCCACAGTAAGGCTGAGAAGCCTTTACAAAACTCTCTTCCACCACAACCCTGTACGGCAAAGAACCGTCATCCTTTTACACTCTTTCTAGTATTGGCAGAGAACCGTTCATCCTTTCACACTCTTCCGGTGTAGGCAGAAAACCCTTCGGCTGTTCACACTCTCCAAATATGGGCAGATAACCCTTCAGCTGTTCACACTCTTCAAGTGTTAGCAAAGAACCAGATCTCTTTGACATATCTTCTTCACATCAAATCTAGAAGGAAGAGAGAAAAGATTGAAGTAATCAAAAACCAAAAGTAGAGACTCTTACCATTGAGGTTCAAGTGAAACCTTCACGCTCTAGTAGTAAGAATTCTCCTTCAAACACTCTCTCACACTCTCTCCTTGACTTTCCTTTCAATTGGCATGAAGATCAGTAGTCAAAAAGATTAAGTGGCAGTTTATGTTGGACTTTATATAGGAAAGACAAAACATCATCCAAAAATTGCTAAAATTCAAGTCTGTTAGTAGTGGATTGTCCCATACGATTGTGGAACGTCCCAGACAATGTTACTTAATTCAGTTGGAAATGAACCCAATGTATATTGGTACAAACTGACTTCGGACATGTTGATCATCCCGTACGAATAAGGTTCATTTGGTATGAACGATTATACTATAGCTCGATTCTGAAATCTGTAGGAAGTTGCCAAATTTTCAAGAGTCGGTTTGCTTCATCTTGGGACGAATATTAGTTCATCTGGACGAAATTTTACAGAGGACATTTCATCCTAGGATGAATTGGAGTTTGTTTGGATGAAAATTTACCAAAGAGCATTTCGTCCTAGCACGAATATGGATTTCTTCTAAACGAAAATTTTCCAGAGGATATTTCATCCTAGAACAAATTAGAGTTCTTCTAGATGAAAATTTTCCAGAGAGCATTTCGTCATAGAACGAATTATCTGAATGAAAATTTTTTAGAGCCCATTTTTGTACTGGGACAAATAGGAAATTCATCATGGACGATCAGGAATTAGAAAAATTTTCTTCACTTCCTGTTTGTTCCATTACTCTTCCGAGGAGATAACTGACTTGATCGTCCCGTACGAACTATGTTCATCCCGTACGATCAGTATAATTTTTTTAAAGATCTCCTTAAGTGTGTGTGTGTTTACACAATTACAATCACTCCCTCTCAAACTCGTAGTAAAGAAAAATACAAGCTTTAATTTACAAACTATCTTATGCTGAACTTGATTTGAAGTCATCATTAGTCTGTAGTTCCAATTTTCTTAAATATTAGTCCACACAAGAGCAAAAACAAATCTTCCAAAAAATGTTAGGAGATAACAAAACTTAAAACAATAATATTTGGAATCATTAAAACTATACAAGTTGCAAGAATGTAAAACATGCAAATAGCAACTCTCTTAACAGATTTGATAGATTTTTTTAATTTACATAAAATTAAATAATAATGATAGTATTTTGTATTATCATTAAGAAATAGAACTACAAATGTTAGTCTAGCCTCAATTCGTGCACTTTTCTTTTAGAAATTTGCATGCAATTGCCTCAAAATCCACACTTATGTGCATATATGATTTTCATTGGGCAAAATTATAGGCTATTTTTGTTAGTATTGATGTTCCGATCATAATGGTGAAATCTATTTTAAGATTGGAGGACATTTGGGCAAAGTCACTCATCAATTTCTATGATTTGCACGTTATTGCCTTAAAATGCATGAGAATTTCCTATTGAGACTTTAGTTTACCAAATGGGCAATGAATTATGTGTATTGAAGGCGTTCTTAATGCAATGGAGAAGTTTATTTTGCGATCGGATATTGTTTTGATAATGTAGCACATCAATTTTGTGCGTCAGTCATTCCTTTTGACTGATCTTTTTTGATTTGACTATTATGGGTTCCCTCTTTGGAAAATTAAAAGTTTTTATTTTAATGGTGATGCCGTTTGGTAATCAGAAGTTGTTTGGCTTTTCACGTTATGCATTGCGTCGATGCGTGCGTTTCTTAAATTATCGATTTTACACCCCGCACCCCCCCCCCCCCCCCCCGCCCCACTTTTTGCATTTTTTTTATATGTAGGGGTCAATATATATTTAAAAAAATAATATTCATTAATATTAATAAAATGGAACCAATCATAATAAAATTTTTGCATCAATTTTTGTGCATTCTCCTCAAAATTTATGCATTTGTTGATTTGTATTTGATTTTTGTTAAGTGAATTTTTAGTTCCTTTTAGGCGATTTGAATGTTTCAAACGTAATGCCACAATCCATTTTGTGATTGGACATCATTTAGGCAATGTCATGCTTTAAGTTCTTTAATTTACATCATGTTGCCTCAGGTTCCTTATTGATCACCTCGCATGACTTTAATTGAAGAGAATTATAGTTACTTTTCAACATTGATGATTCTTTGAACACAATGACAAAGTCTATTTTTTGATCGAATGCCATTTGGGTAGCATTGCACGTGATTTTTGGGTGTTAGTTGCCAATTTTGATCAGTTGCCTCCGATTTGAATGTGAGGGACTTCTGATTACTAAAATTTGGCATTCAGGCGATAACATCACTATCCATTTGGCAATTGAATTTCATTTGACCCTTCAAGTGATGTGTCGCACACATCCTATCCCAGTAGATTATGCACTCAATGACAATTTTCCAGATGAGAAAATTATGCAAGTCGAGGACAATAAAAAACCATTTTGGGAAATTTTTTTGATGGGGCATCATTCATAAAACCTGCTCGACCTCCAAATCTTGAAAGGGTCGAGCCAGCATCAGTATAATTTTCATATCACTTGAAGGAGGTATAATGAGATTTTCATTCAATTTAACTGAGCATCAAACCAATAATAAAGATGAGTATAAAGCTCTAATAGTGGGGATGGAGATTGAAATCAATGTTAGAATCCAATATATTCTTCAGTGACTTGCAGGTTATGTAAATCTAGTTTTAGGTATTCACAAGATTTGCAAATTTGAATTGGCCTACTACCACCGGTGAGCTCTCAAGCTTCTGAAATAAGTGTCGAATATTAAATTTGATCGAATTCCTCGAGGTCAGAATAACATACTAGATTGAATGGCCAAATCATCCAAGGTTGTGACAAATATGAATAAGGAAGATCCTATACCAATTATAATTCATAGTTATCGGGTCCTAGAACTGGAAATCTTGTAATTCCCACAAGTTGAGGGAATATTATATTCAAGCCAGCAGGATACAATCCCAGGTAATCCTCAACCACCCAACAGATTATTATTAAAATTTGACAAAAAGAGCGCTATATAGTCAAGAGACATAAAACAAGTAGATGCTCAGAGTCATGGCTATATTTCTTGTTGGAACTCATTCAATATGAATTAGGATGTTAAGCCTAATTAATTGTCCCGTGACTAACCAAGAGGGGGGTGAATTGGTAATTTAAAATTTATACTTCTACTCTTGGATTTTTAGAAAACCTTTTTAATTATTAATGCAAGTTAAATTTAAAGTTTAAAAAATAAACTTTTCAACCAGAGTAAACAACTTGTAATGAAATTAAATGCGGAAGAAAAATAAGAAAGAACACACCAGATTTATAGTGGTTCGGTCAAATCTTGACCTACGTCCACTCCCCGGAGGCATCCTCCGAGTATTACACTAATACCACAAAGTGACTCTCCTTTTACCCCCACAGCAAGGTGGAGAAGCCTGTACAAAATCACTTTCACCTTCCCCAGTGCAGCGGAGTAGCCGGGCTCTTTGACACCAAAGAGATCTTCTTCTCGCCAAAATTTCCCTCAAGACGACCCTTGAATCCGATGGTACTGAAGTGCAAGTTTGCCGGAGCAATCGTGTCAATATCCCCTCCACACTCCCTTGAAATCCCCTCCAAGGATCTTCTCCCTCTCAAACTCCACCCTTTCCTCTCTCCCTTTAAAGTTCTCTCTTCTAGTTTTCTCCCAAAGAACGAAGATACAATGGTTGTCAAAGATACACTTTGTCATCCTTTTACACTCTCCAAGTGTCGGTAGAGAGCCAGACCAATGTTGTTGAACTTCACTTGAGAGCCTTCGCCGGAGCAACCGTGTGAATATCCCCTCCACACTCTCTTGAAATACCCTCCAAGGATCTTCTTCCTCTCAATGATCCTTCTCAAGAGAAAACAACTCCAAATGTATTTGTAATAGTTTCTAGGACTCCTTATATAGAAAGGACATGAAAAACCATCCAAAAAACTACTAAAAACATGTTTTTCTGCGCACCGGATTGTCCCGTACGAAATTGAGTTAGTACAGACGAACTGTGTAAGAAACTGTCCCGTACGATCCATTTGTGCATCTGTACGATCCAATTTTGACCTGTACGAAATAGGTTCGTCCCGTACGAAAATATTTCGTCCGGTACGAACAGTTATATCAAAAGTTGGTTCCGAAAACTGCAGAATGTTGCCAGAAACTGCCATAGTCGGTTCCCATCGTCTTGAACGAACATGACTTGGTCTGGACGAAATTTTTATAGAGAGCAACTCGTCCTGGGATGAAAATGATTTTGTCTGGACAATTTTAGTGAGCCTCAATACAGAGCCGTTAGTCTTGGGACGAACCTTAAATTTTGTCTGGACGATCAGGACTTAGAAAAATTTTCTTGTTCAGTTCCTGTTCATTCCATTGCTCTTACAAGGAGATAACTAATCTGATCGTCCTGTACGAACAATGTTCATCTCGTACGATCAGTAAAAAACTTTTTCAAGATCTCCATTATTGTGTGTGAATTTATTCACTCAATTACAATCACTCTCTCTGAAATTTAATTCAAATAAAAAGTATAAGCTTCAAATTCACAAAGTATCTCATGCTGAATTTGATTTGAAGTCTTCGTAGTCTGGAGTTCAATTTTCCTGAAATATTAGTACACACAAGAGAAAAAACAAATCTTCTAAAAATTGTTAGGAGATAACAACACATAAAACAATAATATTTGGAATCATCAAAACTATACATGTTGCAAGAATGTAAAACATGCAAATAGCAACTTTCCTAACATTTTTAAGATGTTTAAATAGAAGATAATTGGAGACAACCCTTCATCAATTATTTCGAAGAAAGTAAACTCTCAATAGAAAAATCTTAAGCCTCACAAATTCGGAAGAGATCGTTACGATATGGGTTTGTCAATGACATATTGTACCAATGAGCTTTTGATCATATGTGGCTAAGATTCCAAGGGACATAAGAAGCTAATAGAGCAGTGACAGAAATCCATGATGGACTTTGTGGTGCACACCAGTTAGGTCCCAAGATGGTTGTTAAAATCAAGATAATGGGTTAGTATTGGCCAATAACATGCACAATAATGCCAAATCCACTGCACCCAATAGTAGCATCCTGTCCATTTGAATGTTGGGGCATGGATATAATATGACCAACAAATCCATAGTCATCAGCAGGACATCACTTAATCTTGAAAGTTATCGGTTACTTTTCTATGTGGGTAGAAGCAACTCTATTCAAAGAATTCACGTCTGAGCACATGATCAATTTTTTCGCCCATAATGCTATATATCCTACATATTTGGCATATTGTGTTAAATAATCTTAGACAATGGCATGACTTTCAATAGCACAAAAACTTACAAGTTCATTGATCGACATAAGATCGATTGATAATATTCATCAATATATAACCTAAGAATAAATGGCTTGGTGGAGGCCTTTAATAAGACATTGGTGAAGCTGTTGAAAAAGATTCTCTCCAAATAATAAAAAAGAATAACATACAAAGATGGTAGAAGAAATATGGGCATACTATACAATATACAATATACCAACCAAAGCTATTCCATACTCACTATTGTTTGGGCTTTAAGCTGTGTTACAACTAGAGATCGAGCTACTGTCACTCAGTGTAGCTATCCAACATAATCTAACTTAGGAGAAAAATTATTGATTGAGAATGAAAAAGCTCGATGCAATCAATGATGTCAGGCTACATGCTCAATAGAATATGGATATTTACCCAGTAAGAATGGAAAAATCATTTGATCAGATAATGCGTCATCGATAATTTTAAGAAGGAGAATTAGTCCTGGTGTTGAGAAGGTCAATTATTCCATACCAAAAAATTGGTAGAAATTGCATATCAGACTGGGAGGGTTTCTTTATCATCGAGAAGGTGTATCAAAGAGGAACTTATCAGTTAATTAATCTAGACAGATAGAGGCCTATACCACTGATCAACCGCTAGTATTTAAGGAAATGATAAATGAAAAGTTCATACCAATGTAATATACACTGATCAAAATGTTATGTGCATATTCATCAATGTATGCCTATATTTATATTTTGAAATTCTCTTATGTAGAAAGAATGCATTTCAAAATCTCTCATCATATTTAGTGTATTTTAAATATTTTTCTAGGTTGACATCATGTTGTGTGTCAATATCTCCAAATAAATATTTAAAATCTAAAGATACAAAGACTATCCAAATTCTCCATGTGAGATGGAAAAGTTTAAATATTTATTTGGATTGATATCATACTATGCACCAAGATTTCCAAATAAATATTTAAAATTTCAAAATTTCAAGTTTATTCAAAAATTTCCCTATGAGAATGGGGACATTTTAAATATTTATTTGGGTCGATATCATACGGCATGCCAAAATCCTTGAATAAATATTTAAAATCATCAACGTGAATATTCCTTCAAGATAGAAGGATATAATGAATTGTTTTTAAAAGTATGTGCTGGTTATCTTTCGAAAGTTTGGGACATCACCTTCCTCAATATACCAAGATTTTTAAAGTCAGGAAAGTGAATTTTGTGACTAGACACTCCAAAAAATTGAGTCGAAATAGCTTGAAGTCTTTCAATAACGTAAAGTTTAAGGTTTGAAGGGGCGTAATAGGTTGGATCTAACAAGCCCAAATATGATCGGATTGGCAGCATCTCCATTTAGTAGACACGCTATAAGAAAGGCCGTAGTAGTGGAACCCCTAGTTCGTTAATCCGTTAATAGGTATTGTAGGAAGTACGAAGGCCAATTTAACTCAGTAAGTTCAAGTGTTTGTAGTAAACTAAATTCTCCTAATTGAGTGGAGAATTAAAGTTCCAGTGGGAAGGAGTCACGGGAAACTTTTGAATGTGTGTATGCTCCAAATCTTCAACCACAAAATAATGACTCTTAATCTACCAACTTCAGTAAAAATTAGTATTGGGAAGCACATTTCTTATAACTCAAGTCTGAAGCCTGAATCAGTGTAAGAGGTCAGATCCAACAAGCTCTAATATGGTTGGATTGCTGGCAGCTCCGTCTACTTAACACATCACAAGAAAGGTCGTAGTAGAGGAATCCCCATTTCAACAACCAGAGGAAAAAGAGCTATCAAACTTTAGCTCACCTTATATGATGAACTCAAGTGACTCGAATTGAAGTCTCCATAACTAGTTAAGGATTAAGATAGTTTTTGTATTTGGTACTGTGAACAAAATCTAAAACCTACAAATCCTTAAACTAGTATTTATAGCATCAAGGATCGAACAAATCTTTTACAACAAATCCATAAAGCATAAAGTGAAGGACCAATGAAATTTTCACAAAGTTCACATAAAACCTATGGCTGAACTTAGAGGATTTTGTCATCAAAAGTCCATTATGCATAAAGCTATGGACTGATGACTTCTCACCACCGACTTTATATAAACCTAAGGGTTTAGGTCACCAGTATCCACTCCTTCATCAAGCTTGCCAAAAAAAAGAAGCATAGGGCCAAAGGCACACAAATCTCCTAACAAGTTATTATTGACAAATTGAATAATCATTCACCTATGTCCGCAGCAATAAGCATAGGGAAGAAAAAAAAAATCTCAGGACCCAAGCTAAAGCGACAAAAGAAGTCACCAGGACAACATCTATAAGTGTCCCTAAAGACTAGGCATTTTAAATATTTATTTGGATCAATGTTATGCCGCGTGCTAAGAGCCCTAAATAAATATTTAAAATTTTATGGCAAAATATAATTAAAAGAGGGAAGAGTGGAAGACCCTATGTAAATAGAATGTGTTATTATCAAAAAGAATAATTTGAATAACATACAATCAGTACAAGAGAAAGCAAAGTCCCACTAGTTGATGAATCTACAAAATTAAGATAAAACTCAAATGATATTAACAATATACAACAAAAATATTACATCTATACATAATTTCTACAGAAATAGATGTTGAGCTGTAACAAAAATGCTAGAAACTAATGTGGAAGTGGTGCCAAAAAAAGAACAAAAAATGGCAATGCTATATAATACATTCAATCTATAAAGCAACAATCTATGGATTTGAATATGAAGTGTTGTGTTACTATCCTATAGATCTCTACTCGACAAGAATCGACATCTCAATCATATTGATGACTACAAGTGTATCTAAAGATTTATAAATGCACAAAAATAGACTATGTGAGATCTAAAAAATGAAAGCCCTTAAAGTGACATCCAAACAAGCTTTTGAATTCTAAAAAATGAAAATCATAGCATGACATCTAAACAAGCTTATAGAGATCTGTAAACAAAATCTCAATGTAACATCTAGAGTAAATATCTAGAGATCTACAGGGTTAATCAACATACAATAAACATGATTCACATTTGTTGGGGGGGGGGGGGGGGGGCATTTATTGACCCCCATGTCACATTTAAAAAAAAAAAATCAAATTAAAAACTTATTTATTACCTTACCTGTCAAAGTCCATGCACAAATCCCTCTCGAATCGCTATTCTAGCCGTATATATAGTGCCCTAAGCCCTGTAGCACCAAATGGTCCTGTCACCACCTACGGAGATCTCCTAGATCACGCTTCATTTGAGTCATTAAATACGACACTAAACGAATCTTTCACTGGATGATTTGCTTCCCCACTCAATCAAAGCCTCCATAGTCATAGAATCCCACCAAACTCAAATCGTCTGTGCCCAACCTCTTTCCTCTCCCATTCGAATCTACCTTATAACCCATCTTCTCCCCACTTGATACCAGCACCCACCAAAGCCTTTAAACCCACAAGCATCAGTCGACCTCCACTATCTTTTAATTTCTCCAGCCGATAATAAGTCTTCTCCTCCTTGTAGCCGACCGAAGCTCATGCCCATCATTAATCCATAAAAGCCCTTAACCCCAAGCAAGCTAAACTCACCTTGTCAAACTAAACTTTAGAAGCTAACAAACAATATCTGAGCTTCCTCATGCTTGGCCTATTTCCCTCATCCAAACTCCTCTTTAACCCATCCACCATTGTAGCCCAGTGTCAACCAACCCTATTAGACTGAAGCTTTTCATGTTGACTTCTCTATACTTGGTCAAATCCCATCTGAACTATAGCCGATTCACTTAACGTGTGCTCTAGCTGAACAAAATCCATTTCCACAACACTCCCATATCTCTCTCTATTTTAGTTGCACAGCATCTGACTCCTTGTCGACCTCTTGTATTATATCTAGTTCGATGCCAATACTCCTGCCCTAGCCGAACACTTAGCCCAAAATAGAGACCCCAACTCCTCTAGACCTCTTCAAACTGCAGCCAACAGAGCAAATGTTTGACTTCTTTAAGAAATTAGGTATATATCTTATTTGATTTCCTCTGTCGACCACTAGATAGAGTCGATAAGGTCTAATCAATAAAAAACAAATTTCCAGTAACACCCTGATAATGGTCGTGTTGAATATAAATCTCAACCGGATGGGTCAATTTTAAACATCCAAAGTTTCACCCAAATACTGACAAAGTCCAAAATCCCAAAATAATCCAAGTCTAGAATATTTAAAAGTGAAATAATCCATCAAATTACTTAAAGAAAGACTCATCCACCCTTTGCAATAGTTTACCAAGGTGTAAAAATTGAAAGCAACCTCAGCTCAAAATAAGAGCTAATTTTTGGTCGAGAACATCACTAGGATTCAATCTTAGACAACCTCTTGTCAGTAAGGATATGCCATGTGTCCTCTAATGGCGATTTTGCTGCCAAATGGCACCGCATGATAAACGGTTCTAACCGATGTGGTTTGCCTCTGAACCGAGTGGTTTGCCTCCAAATGGCACAACTACGTTACAATTATGGCTAGAGCCCGTATGTTACCCAATGAAATTAAATTCATAAGATATGAATCAATAGGATATAATTTATAGGGAACAAAGCCCTCTGTTAGCTAAGGTGAATTCAAATTTATCCCCTTAGACAAACACCCACCCTAGGTATACATGGTACCCTTAGAAGAAGCAACCCATGGATGCTGCAAGGATGCTTCTGTCAGGTTGGTCGGCTACCTCCTCTGATTAAGCAGACCAGGGATCAAATTGGCCCGGGATAATAGAACCATGGGATCTTGATCAGGTCCATCACCCATTCCCCCACCATCCACTTTAAGTGTAAGGTGATAAAATTTCTAATATTAAATATAAAACTCTCCAATTCTAAATGCCCCATTGCTACTACTATATGCCAGATAACTCATTTCTTTACATATCTAAATAATGAATAGCCTTAATCAAAAATTCTCTCTAGTCACCGCGAGGGGTAACTAATTATAGGGGCTTGCGCATATAGGAAATCATAACTCATATCATAAAATCTTTGCAAAATGAGGGCGAAATCTTTATGTAGTGTCTTATCTACAAACTCATCTGCCTTTCCAAAATTTACCCCAACACTTAATCTGTTAAAATTCCCCCGAAAAACAAACGGGGAGGCTAGGGCCGAATTTTTGGAGCTCAGAGAAGTCTCAAATTTCTATACTTTTTTCCTTTAAATGAAATGCCTATTCAAGAAAAGAACATTGCTACATGTTATCCCTCTTCATTTTGGTATTTGTTTCTAATGCTACCAAAAGGAGAGATTGACATGTGGCTGCTGTGTTTAGTCGTATGCATGCATTAAGGCGTAGGATTAGTTATAATAATAGATGAAATCATAATTAGTTAAATCATTTCACTGATAAATTTAGAAATATATACTATTTTAGAACAAATCATTTTGCATCTCCATCTTCATTACTAGCAAACTATGATTTTTCATATGTAAATGGGTGATGGCTTACCCAACACATCGTTTAAACATAATAAATATATGAATATAAATATTAATGTTTATATTTAGTGATTTTAGTATAAAATATTGCATGAATTTTGATAGGAGATATTATATCATTTAGTGATTGAAGAAAGCTTAGAAAGGACTCAGAGACTAAATTTTACTAGTTCAAAATGCTCTCCTTACTCTGTTTACGTGACTGTCGCTATCAATTACCACCTAATCAAAACATAACAATTGTGACAAAGTAAGAAAACTATTATAAAAATATAGATCAACATGGAAAAAATTCAATGTCTAACAAAAGAATTGATAGAAAAAATAAAAAATAGCTATCAAACAAATGAAAAATGTAAAACCTCGTGATCCACCATTATCATCATAATAAGCTTCCCCATAAACCACATTTTCTTCCCTCCCCTTCCTTCTCCCTCCGCCCTCTACCATCTTCATGTGAGATATAAAATGAGGAAACACACTCTTGTATGATTCCTCACCTATGAGAAGATCAGAATGCCCATATCCCTCCATCATCACCCTTTTGTGTTGAAATCCTGGCTGGTGCAACCTCATGTACCTATAACCCAACATAGATGTCTCAGGTGTCACTAAAAGACTCGTCCCGCCATAAATGTATAGTGTGGGCATAGCCATTCTTTCAGAATGAATCAAATACATATCCTTTCGTTCAGCATCAATGATAAAGCCGGCATTGCAAATTTTGCGATGGTGGGGAAAACCATACATGGGGAGATGGGTCACATTTTGCTTGCTCAGCCATTGGTGCTAGGTTTTACTTTTGTTTGCATGCCAGAATGCATTTCCAAAAATGCCTGAGAAGATTTCGCACTCATCAGAAGTGCAGCGTTCAGTTCGTGGGATGATTCTTGCTAATTGTTTCAGAACAGTGTGCCTAAACTCATCCTTTGAACTATCTGTTATCGATAATGTTTTGTTTCTCCCAAGGACTGCCATTGTTACCTGATCAAGCTGAAGTTAACAAGCTATGTGTGATTCAATTATAAAAGTTTTACTGCTTCTAGCTAAGGATGGACAATAAGCATATGTGATTCAAGCTTTGTATAATTGTTTTATGAATATTTTAATTAAATCTTCTGTCAAAAATGGATTACAAATTGTTTGACTTTCATCTCTTACATTTAATTTCGTGCTAGCTCCAAATTTATTTAAGCTAGCTTGAATAAAGTAGTCTTTAGGGTCAATTTCTTACTGTTTCTGTCAGGTAAGATTCACATTGACATTTGTCCAATAATTGTTCGACTACATTTCATACTGTTTTGCTATCTAATTCAACATTTAAAAGCAAATGTTTGTTTCTAACTGCAAACAATTAAATGCTTTATTTGAAAATTTTCGCCATCGCTTGAAAACCTTTTAATGAAGTAATTCATTATTTTTTAACGTTCTTTCATAACAACGTAAATAACACGTCATTTTAACTTACAGGCAGTAAGGGAAGCCTCATTTTTACTAAAGTATAGTTTGTTAACTTGAAGAACATGGAGGAGTTCGTGCAAGAAAGAGATTCAATTTTGCTTGAAGAAACATGTCCTCCCATTAAAGCAATATGAATTGCTAAACCCCCAACACAATGTGCAATTACATGTATCCTGCTAAAAGGACCATGCAGCTTGCGAATTTTTGCTATTACTGCAAAATAAGATTATTATGACACAAATGTTATTATTGCAGAAATTGAATTAAAATAGAAGTCAATTGCACTCATCACTAGGAATAATCTTACCGGCAGGAATGTCAAACTTCCCAATGTCTTCATGTTGACCCGTAACTGTATCCAAAAAATAATAATAATTATTACGTACCTGTCCAGCGCCGAATTCAGCACGTCGTCGCCCACGACCTCACACGACCGGATGTCCCTCTATATCGCAATCTCTCGCTCTAACACTCTCATTCTCTCCCTCGATCTCTCACCTCTCCCCCGACTCCTCCCTGCTGTTCGGCTACGCTCAACGACTCCCCCTTCCAGTCGATCGAAAGTTACAACATTTCGGTCGGAAGCAGCAAACGGAGCTCGCCGGCTGTGAGAAGGATCGGAAGCTCCTCCGTGGCTGTTCGACAAATCTCCTTCGACGACTTTCCCTTACGATCGGATCGGAGTTACGACATCCCGATCGGAAGCTACAACGTGAGCTCGCACGCCGTGAAGATAACTTTCTCCCTCTTACGAAGCTTCTCCTGCTCCTGCATTGTCGTTGTTCGACTTCTCTCCATTCGACGACTTTCCCTTCCTGTCAGGATCGGAAGTCACAACATTTTGATCAGACGGAAGAGCAGGTGCTCGCCGGACTGTGAAGCTTCTTCGACTCTTACCTGGCTGTTCGACTTCGCTACCCTCGACGACTTTCCTTTCCTGTAAGGATCGGAAGTTTGACATTTTGATCGGAAGCTTGAACAGGAGCTCGCTGACAGTGAAGGTAACTTTCTCCCTTCACGTTCTTCTTCGGCCAAATATTGTAGCTTCGCCGAGCTGAGAGAAAGAGAGAGGGAGAGTTATTTTATTATTATTATTATTATATATATTAATTATAATAATCAAAATTATTATCTTTAATTAATTATAATTATTGTAATTAATTACATTTAATTCTAATTAAATTATTATAATTAATTTAATTAATTATAATTAATTTTAATTAGAGTTAATTTTAATTAATTATAATAAGATTAATTATTATTAATTTTTTTTTAATTAATTACAATTTATTAAAATTAATTAAATTTAATTAGTTATAATTAATTATGAATTAATTATAACTAATAATTTTAATTAAATTTAAGAAACTTTAATTAATTAGTTTAATTAATTATGATTAATTAAAGTGATTAATTAAAAATAATTTATTAATTAATTTTAATTAATTAATATTAATTATAATTAATTCACAAAAATGCTCTTCCTACCTCGATCCACGAGCCACCTCAGCCAGACTTCAAGGTATACATTTCTAACTTAAACCCCATCCTCGACGTTCGCAACGGACCGGCGAACCACCTATACACGCTCTTGTAGCACAGTGGGAGGGAGCCCGGTGCGAAGCATACGACGAGGCGGGTAAACCCTATACACGCTCTTGTAGCGTGGTGGGGACGATCCTCAACCTCGACACCGACACCGCCGACACTGCTACGCAAAGGTATGATGTTCCAAAATCTCATTCTCGACATTTGCAGTGGACCAGAGAACCACCTATACGCGCTCTTGTAGCACGGTAGGAGGGAGCCCGATGTGAAGCATACGACGAGGTGGGTAAGCCCTACACACGCTCTTGTAGCGTGGTGAGGAGTCACTGCTGTTCTGGTACGTCACTGCTATTATGGTACGGGTACTGCTGAAGGCTCCATACACGCTCTTGTAGCGTGGTGGGATGAAATTTGTACGGCCGCGATGTCTAAGGACACCTACCATACACGCTCTAGTAGCGTGGTGGGAAGGCCCAGCTCCCCTAATTTCTGCCAAACAGGGAAATATGCCGGGGTCCTGCCGAAATTTTCACTGAAGTGGACAAGACTTGAACAATATAAAGACTTCACTTGGGCAACAAAACAGAACACTTATACTTGGACAAAAGCGCACATAACTTGAACTAAATGAGCACAAGACTCATACTAAGAACAGTGAACTTGTGGACCTAAATTTGAACAAATTCTAAATGATTTCTAAGGGTCAAAATCAAATGAAACAAGATCAAACTGAAATCAAATTCAAACAATACGTATATGAACTCAAACTTGATGAGAACAATAAAGAACCTGAGCTCAACTGGGTCACAAGAGACTTGAATCTCTAAAGGCTTTAGGTGACTTGAAACTCAAACTCAATCTACAATTTGAACATGAATTATCAATTTGAACATGTGCTTTGCTCGTATTTGAACCCGGGCTATACGACATCAAGTGGAGACTTGTAAACTTGATGAATTCAAGTCTGAATGAAACTGAATTTAGATAAAAATATATGCAAAGATCAAAATTTGGATCGCACATGGGAAGTTCAAACTACAAGACCTTGGTGCACAAACTCCTACAACAATTCCTACAAGGTCAATGTAGATGTTGGCAAGTAACAATAGATAGTTGCAAAGCATACGAGCAATCAAAGATCGGTCCCTACAGTAAAAGCAATCGTCACCCACCTGAGATTGGTGAAAGGTGGATGTGATGCAAGAAACGAGGGTCTCCTACGAACATTCCTAGGAGCTAGTAACAAACACAACGGATCCCTACAAACAAATACGAGCCGCTTGTGGATAACAACAGTGGGCATATCACAAGCATATCAAACCACTATGGGCACAAGTACAAGTATCTTCTACGATGATCCCTATGAGGTAAAACAAGTACAATCAAACCACCCGAGATTGGTGAAAGGGTGGATATGATGCACAGAAACAATGGATCTTCTACAAACATTTTCAGGAGGTCGTAGTGAATATAGCGGTCCTCTGCAAATGTATACTTGTGGATAACAACAGTGTATTGAAAGTACAATGAATCACTATGGACAAAAGTACGAATATCACCTACGGCAGTGGTGATCAAGATCTTCAATTATGTCGAGTACAAGGGTAGCCTTGTGTATGAAAGAGGACCGTCCCCTATAAACAAGTACAATTAACAAAATCACCTGATATTGGTGAAAGGTGGTCGTGACTAAAGGATAGTGGCTCTCCTACGAATACTTCTAGGAGGTCATAATTGATACAGCAGTCCCCTGCAAATGACTACAAACCACTTGTGGATAACAACAAGTGAGAACCTGGTAAGCCTAATGAACCACTATGGACACAAGTATGGATATCACCTATGATAGTGATGGTCAAAATCTACAAGTACACTAGGTACAAAAGCAGCTCGATGTACGAAAAATACACACCCTTGTAAAGTTAGAAAAGAAATGTTTGAACAAATTAGAACCAAACTTCCTGGTGTTCCAAAGTCTCTTTTTGGTTTTATAATTAATAAGAGAACGGTTCGGGTGCCCACAAAGACCGGAAATAACAAGTCCACTATGTCGAAGAGCCTAAAAGGAGTTTTTTCCAAATCAGCAGTCTTTGACTCCAAAATCCAGAAAATCCTTCCCCGGAGATTGAGAAAGGGGGAGTCAACATCAAGACACCACGCCACCAGATCTGCAACATCTATGAAAGCAGACAGTAGACGTCCACAATCTACAATGCCACGCCACCGGATCTGCAACACTCCTACTAGTTGACAGAAGGCGTCAACAAGATCTGAAATAAATACCCCTGCACGTACACTATAAATTGTACAAAAATAGGTACACCAAATGGGTATATAAAAATCACTCGCATAGGCCCCGGCGAGCGTGTCATTAGTACACACGTGATGTTTAGGGGTGTTGTGCGGGTTGACAAGTGAATCCAAGTTCGAACCCGCTCCTTTTATACAGATCTATAGGAGTCGACAGGGTTCGAACCTTTAAATTAATACACTGTGGTGGCGACCGATGCATTTGTTTCAATACATTCATATTAGGCCTTCAAAGCCTACAATCAAAAGAATTCACTAAACAAAAAGGCATGAAGCCTACGAAACCCGATCTTCCTAAGTAGGTGAATAGGAGTAGACAGGGTTTAAACTCTCAGATAAATATACGGTCACGAATGTGATCAGAATATTTATTTTAATGCATTCATATTTGGCCTTCAAGGCCTAAAATCAAGAAAATTCATAAACAAAGGCACAAAGCCTACAAGAAACCCGATCCTCGATCAATAGCTTGGTCGGGTTGACAAGGTTCAATCAACAAATAGAAATGACCCCAAACACCCCGATGATGGCTGTGTTGAATGTGAATCTCAATCGGAGGGGTTAATCTCTCAGATATTTCAAAATGTCCAAAAATTTCTACAAAATCCAAATTCCATAAAGATCAAAAAAATCATCAAGCTCTAAGATATCTAAAATTGAAATCTAACCATAAAACACTTAAGGCAAAATCCATCCACCCTCCGCAATAATTTGTCAGTGTGGACAAGTTAAAAACTACTTTAGCTCACAAAAGAGCTAAATGTCTAGTCAAAAATATCACTAGGATTCATTCTCAACCAATCTCCTGTCAATAAGGACGTAGTACGTGTCCTCTAACCGGCGGTTCGCCGCCAAATGGCACTTCAGGATAAACGGTTATGACCCGGGGCCCTCTGAACCGAGTGGTTTTTTCGCCAAATGGCACCACGAAATATCGGTTATGGCCAGCGCCAATACTTCCATTATTGGCATCAAATCCTTGAGATTTGAATAAATAGGATATGATCGATAGGGCACAAAGCCCTCTGTTAGCTAAGGTTGATTCAAATTTGTCCCCTTAGACAAACATTCAACTCCGATCTACAAGGTCCCCTTAGACGAAGCAACCCATGGCTGCTGATAAGGATCCTTCTGTTAGGTTGGGTCGACTACCTCCTCTGACTATGTAGACCAAGGACCACGATAGCCCATGACGACGGAACCATGGGATCTTGATCGGGTCTATCATCCTTTCCCCCACCATCCGCTTTAAGTTACAGATGGAAAAAATTCCAGTTTTAAATTTCAAATTCCTCAAATCTCTCCATCCAAATCCAAATCTAATTTCCAACATCTGAAACCCATGCTGCTACTATATGCTAGATAACATGTATCTCTATACGAATCTGATTGATGTCTAGCCTTAATCAAAAGTTCTCTCTCGTGATCGGGAGGGGTAATTAAATATAGGGGCTTGAGCCTATAAGAAACCAAAACTCAGATCATAAAGTCCTCGCAAAATGAGGGCGAAATCTCTGGGTAGTGTCTTATCTACAAACCCATCTGCCTTCCAAAATTTACCTCGGAACTTAATGTGTTAAAACTGTTGAGTCCAGTAATTAGGTTGTTAAGCCTAAGTAAATGTCCCACGGCTACCAAGAGGGGGGTTAATTGGTAGTTTTAAAAATTTTAAACCCTCTTAATGATAAAGTTGAACCGAAATAAAATTTTCTTTTAAAGTTTGTAGAAAAATGTTTTTCAACCACAGAGTTGTTTAAACTGAAATTTAAAGTGCGGAAACGTAAAAGCAATAAAGTAAATGACACCAAATTTATAGTGATTCGGTCTATAACCAGACCTACATCCACTCCTCAGAGGCACCCTCTGAGTATTGCACAAAAACCAATAGTGACTCTCCTTTAGCACCCACAGCAAGGCAGAGAAGCCTTTACAACACAATCTTTTCACCACTACCCGGTGCGGCAGAGAACCGTCGTCCTTTTACACAAACCACAGTGCTGGCAGAGAACCGTCATCCTTTTACACTCTCCTAGTGTGGGCATTGAACCCTACGGCTGTTCACAATCTCCAAGTGTAGGCAGAGAACCTTTCCGCTGTTCACACTCTCCAAGTGTAGGCAGAGAACCCTTCGACTATTCACACTCTCCAAGTGTCGGCAGAGAACCGGATCTATTTGACTGATCTTCTCACAAGAATTTAGAATGAAGAAGGAAAAGAGTGAAGAAATCCAATTTCACAAGTAGAGACTCTTACCTTAGTAATCCAAGTGAAGCCTTCTCGCTCCAGTGGTAGGAATCCTCCTTTGAATGCTCTCTTCCACTCTCTCCTTGGCTATTCTCTCAAGAGGCACGAAGATCAAATGACAAAAAGATTGGGTGGTAGTCTAATTTGGACTATTTATGTAAAAGACAAGAAAAACTGCCCAAAAAACTGCAAGTTTTCAATTCTGTACGCAGTGGATCGTCCTGTACAATCCTGGATCGTCCTGGACGATTTTACTTAAACGATCTGAAACGACCCAATTTGTATATGTGTACGAAATGACTTCGTACAGATGATCGTCCAGTACGAACTAGGTTCATCCAGTACGAACGGTTATTACAAGGTCGGTTCTAGAATCTACTGAAAACTGTTCTAAGTCGGTTAATCGTTTGGACGAAAATATGTTCGTTTGGACGAAAATTTTCCAGAGACCCGATCGTCCTGGACGAACATTTATTTCGTCTGGACAAAAATTTTCCAGAGGACCAATCGCCACGGACGATAATTTGTTTTCGTCTGGATGAAAATTTTCCAGAGATCGGATCGTCCTGGACGATATTTAATTTCGTCTGTACGAAAATTGTCCAGAGCTCTGGTCGCCTCGTACGATGATAAAATTCGTCTGGACGAAAATTTTACAGAGAACCCATCGTCCGGGACGATAATAAATTTCGTCCTGGACGAATAGGACTTAGAAAATTTTTTTCAAGCAAATTCCATATTCGTTCCAAGTGCTCTATAGGAGATAACTGACGGATCGTCCAGTACGATAAAAATCGTCCCGTACGATCAGTATAAAATTGTATGATCTCCTTATGTGTGTGTGTAAGTTTTTTATTCACTCAATTACAATCACTCCCTTTCAAAATTAAATCAAAGAAAATGCAAACTTCAAATAAACAAAATATCTCATGTTGAATTTGATTTGAAGTTATCGTAGTCTGGAGTCGGATTTTCCTGAAATGTTAGTACACCTAAGAGCAAGTGCAAATCTTCTAAAATTGTTAGGAGATAACTATACATTTGAACAATAATGTTTGGAATCATCAAAACTACATAAGTTGCACAAATATAAATCATTCAAATAGCAACTATTCAAACAAAAACTCCCTCACTCAAGCAAAAGCAAACAATCAGTGCGCTGCGGGGAGGCCGGGGCCAAATTTTTGGATCCCACAGATTTCTGGCAACTCCGCTGGGGAATGGTTTCTCTTTCCATCTTTGGCTAGTCATTCAAAGGCTATAGTAGCAAGCAAATCAAATTTTAAATTTCCTGAAAATGAATCTTTTAGATAAGATCAATGGAAATTCGTTTAGCAAGATTTTTAATTCCATGCTAACTCTCCTACTATTATTTGTTATGCGTTATTTCTTTGTTATGAAAGGACGGGGTGATGTATCAATTCTGATCACTAACCCCTGCCTTTCATTTTTGCAGAATGAAAATGCAGGACACACCGATGACCGTCCAACTGGGACGAGGAGCCAGAATTCAACTAGCGAACGCTGTGATTGAAATTGGAAATACTGGAGCCACCATCCACTTTGGTGGGCTCGAATTCTCAGCAGCTACTGCAAGGGCTGCAGCCGTCCCTGTGTACGGCATAAACTGTGAAGAATTTTTTGGAAGGTTTCACTCTGCAAGGAATGCTACCAGAGGTGCTGCCCAAGGAAGAACTTATGTATTTGAAAGACTATCCCAACCTGAGACCCTTACTACAAAAAGGGTTGTCACTGAAAGAAAGATCTCTGTGGTGACTGCAACACCACAGCCCTGCTCAAAGAGATTATTGTGTTGAATCTAGTAATTAGGTTGTTAAGCCTAAGTTAATGTCCCAAGGCTATCAAGAGGGGGGGTGAATTGGTAGTTTAAAATTTTAATCCCTCTTTGAAGATTAAGTTGAACCGAAATGAAAATTTTCTTTTAAAGTTTTTCTAGAAAATATTTTTCAACCACAGAGTTGTTAAAACTTAAAATAAAATGCGGAAATAAGAAAACTGTAAATGACACCAGATTTTTAGTGGTTCAGTCTATAACCAGACCTACATCCACTCCTTCAGAGGCATCCTCTGAGTATTGCACTAAAACCAATAGTGACTCTCCTTTTGCACCCACAGCAAGGCGGAGAAGCCTTTACAACACACTCTTTTCACCACTACCCGGTGCGACAGAGAACCGTCGTCCTTTTACATAATCCCCAGTGTTGGCAGAGAACCGTCGTCCTTTTACACAATCCCCAGTGTTGGCAGAGAACTGTACGTCCTTTCACACTCTCCTAGTGTGGGCAGAGAACCCTTCGTCCTTTTACACAATCCCCAGTGTTGGCAGAGAACCGTCGTCCTTTTACACAATCCCCAGTGTTGGCAGAGAACCGTACGTCGTTTCACACTCTCCTAGTGTGGGCAGAGAACCCTTCACGCTATTCACACTCTCTAAGTGTAGGAAGCAACCTCTTTGGCTATTCACACTCTCCAAGTGTCACCAGCGAACCGGATCTCCTTGACTGATCTTCTCACAAGAATCTAGAAGGAAGAAAGAAAAGAGTGAAGTAATCCCAATTTACAAGTAGAGACTCTTACCTTTAAAATCCAAGTGAAGCCTTCTTGCTCCAGGGGTAGGAATCCTCCCTTGAATGCTCTCTTCCACTCTCTCCTTGGCTATTCTCTCAAGAGGCACAAAGATCAAATGACAAAAAGATATGGTGGCAGTCTAATTTGGACTATTTATACAAAAGACAAGAAAAACCTGCCCAAAAACTGCAAGTTTTCAATTCTGTACGCAGTGGATCGTCCCGTACGATCTGACGATTGTCCTGGATGATTTTACTTAAATGCTTTAAAATGACCCTATTTGTATATGTGTACGAAATGTATTCGTACAGCTGATCGTCCCGTACGAACTAAGTTCGTCCGGTACGAACGGTTATTACAAGGTCGGTCTAGAAAACTGCTGAAAATCATTCTAAGTCGGTTAATCGTCTTGACGAAAATTGGTTCGTCTGGACGAAATTTTTACAGAGAGTAGATCGTTTTCTGACGATATTTAATTTCATCTGGATGAAAATTTTACAGAGAGCTGATCGTCCTGGACGATAATTAATTTCGTCTGGACGAAATTTTTACAGAGAGCAGATCATTTTCTGACGATAATTAATTTCGTTTGGACAAAAATTTTATAGAGAACATATCGTCATGGATGATAATTATTTTCATCCTGGACGAATAGGACTTAGAAAAATTTTTCATGCCAGTTCCTATTCGTTCAATGTGCTCAATAAGAAATAACTGTCTGATCGTCCCGTATGATATAATATCGTCCCGTACGATCAGTATAAAATTTTTATGATCTCCTTATGTGTGTGTATATGTTTTTATTCACTCAATTACAGTCATTCTCTTTCAAATTTAATTCAACTAAAAATGCAAGTTTCAAATAAACAAAGTATCTCATGTTGAATTTGATTTGAAGTTTTCGTAGTCTGGAGTCTGATTTTCCTAAAATGTTAGTACACACAAGAGCAAATACAAATCTTCTAAAATTGTTAGGAGATAACTACACATTTGAACAATAATGTTTTGAATCATCAAAATTATACAAGTTGCAAAGATGTAAGGCATGCAAATAGCAACTATTTAACATGTTGCACCTGGGAGGTATGATGTTGAGGCTTCCTCATCTGGAGGAAGGCTCATCAGAAGGCAAAGGAGGAAGAGAAATACAGAGCTACGTGCTCAGCAGCTGACAGTACCACTTCATCCCTCCAACCTGCCAGCACCAGAACTAGAAGTCAATATTCCCACTCAAAATAAGTTCTCCAATCTGAAGTGGGTAAAAAGGAATAGATCTTCTGGTGAGCTCAAGAAGTATTTTTGGGAGCGTCAGCCTGAAGCTTCAACCCCTCAGAAAATAAGAGAGCCCGAATGCTTGTATGCCCGAGTTCATAGAGTTCTGAAGACAGTTAAGGAAAGAGCGCTGATGAAGAAAAAGTTTCAACGACCATTGTTTGTTGAGGCCCGAAGAACCCCTCCCAGAGAGAGGCTGTCATCTGCTACGATAACTTAAAGAAGAGGTTATCAGCGACAGGCTCCGTGCGGAGAACATCGGGGCGTGACACCTGAACCATACGTTCAGGGATCCGTTGTCGAAAGTTCCCGGTGGAAAGGGAAGCAAGTTTGGAGGCCGAAGCCTCGAAGAGAAAATATCTTGGAAGAAAGGATTAGTTTGGGTGTGACATCTAGAGCTGTCTCCCAGAGATCCGCCCTTGCTAACAAAACTCGTCAGAGATGGGTCCAAAAGAAGGCCCATAACGACGATAATCATAGTGATGGTCAACATCCTGGAGAGTCTTCCAGAAGATCCCGTCATTCTCCTACTTTAGTTAGAGAAGAAGTTTATTTCGATCGCAGTCCACGGATCGAAGAAGTACTTATTCTGAAATTCAATGGCGATGCCGCTCAAAAATTCTTGTACAATAAGAAGATGAAGATGAAGAATATGACGATGATTACACTATGGAGATTGAGGTGGTTCGTATGGTCAGCCTACATTGATGATGAAGATGATGATGGTGGTGAAGATGACCAGCAATCACAGTCATGCGTACGTGTTTATCGACGTCCCCACAGGGCTAGATCCATTGCCAGCCGAAGCGCTCTCTCTTCAGAAGAAGGAGATGAGGAAGAAGAAGAGGTCGGAGAAATCCCTTCGCTGGTGAAGATATCACACGCGCTGAAATGAGAAATCAAATGAGGCGACAAATGCGGAAGAAAAATATAGAAATCTCTCAGCAGAATGATAAAATGACTGAGATGATGACTTAGATGATGGCTATGATGGAAATAATGCAGAAGACCACTTCTGTGGGTCCTGCACCGGCTCAGCCCATCAACCAAGCTGCCAATTCTCAAAACCCTCAAGCACCTCAAGCCTCAGAAGTGAAAGGTGTACCTGAAGGTGGCGATAAGAACGATGATCCTACCCGCCAGCGTACTCCACAAAATGTGGCGAGCGCCTCTGAACCTGTAACTGCAGCGTAGCTTGAGGGCTTAATTAGCAAAAAGATTAAAGCCATTATAGCAGCTGAACAGGCAGAGAAGCTGGTAGGAAAGGGTCGCCCGTACCCAGCAGAGTACAATCAGGTGCCATATCCAAAGGGATATTCTTTTCCGAAGTTCAATATCGATGGCAATAAAAATCCCAAACAACACCTGATGCAATTCAAAACAACCTGTGGAAATACATGAGGCAATGATGCTCTGTTATTTAGGTAATTCGTGAGTAGTTTAAGTGGAACTGCTTTCGAATGGTACGCCGAGCTGCCAAATGATTCATTAAAGACCTTTGCTGAGTTAGAGGCCTTGTTCATGAAAAGATTTGCCAGTGCAACAGAGAAGACTACCATCGCTGACCTTGCCCTAGAGAAAAGAAGAAAGAAGGGGTTAGTGATGAAATATATAACACGATGGCGCAATCTTAGCATGAAGTGCGAGCACTAACTAGAAGAAGAACATGCAGTTCAACTACTGATGGGAAACATTGATGATAAAATACAACCTTTCTTGTGCATGGCTTCAATTACTATCTTCCAAGATCTATTGGATAGGGTGGAAAAATTTGAAAAGTTGAACTTGTTAAAGTCAGAAAGCCTCCCTGATAAACCCAAAAAGGCTAAGGCGCCTGAAGCCAGAATGAATGAGGTTTAATCCGCATTCCCTCCTATACTTGATAAAGGTAAACGGGCGGTGTACAACATGGATAAAAGAAAGCAGCCAATGCAGTATGAAGAAAAATCAAAATAGGCTTACGATCCAATCCCTCAACCAAAATTGATTCTTGGAGGAAATGATAAACCTCGAGCCTTTCCTTGTGGAGGAGAGCGCCAGAGGCAGATCACAGGAACTGGTGATAGAACATTCCACTCCCTCAAGGAGAAAATGAATAAAGAATATTCATTCAAGAGGGAGAGTGTCGCTAAATTATTCCGACAAGCACTCAAGAACGGTCTGGAGTTGCCAGAATGTAAAAGATCTGAAGAGTCCAAACACAGTGGCGACGCAAACTACTGCCCATATCATCGGGTAGTTAGTCATCCAACTGAAGATTGTTATGTCTTCAAAGATTGGTTGGAAAAGATGTACAAGAGGGGAGAATTAACATTATCGGATAATGTGTTAATTCGTCTCAGAAAGGAATCCACCCGGGTAGTCATATCCTCTTTCGTACTCCCGTCTAAAGAAACAACAACAAAAAAATCTGTTCAAGAGGAACAATGGGAAACTGTAGTCTCCAATAAGATAACAAAAATGCTGAAACAGCTAGAAGGAGTTTCGGGTGTCAAGTGGAAGTCTCCTACTGAGCCAGTACTGAACTTAAAGTGGTTGCCTGCGTAACAAGCATCCACCTCTAAACAGAAACCTGGCCAAGCTAGCTCATTTAAATCTAGCAAAGCAAAGCCAAAGTCCTCCAAAAAGAAAGCCAAGTTGAAGAAGCCTATGGCGAAGAAGACTGCAACTCAAAAGGCTATTGATAGTCTGGGTGAATATTACCAGACTACCATGAGGTCTATCAAGCTCGATGATTTTATGAAAGAGCTTAAAATAGATGAAAAGGAAGAAGAAGTTGAGGCTGAATCTCTTCCTACGGAGATATGTCGAGTCATCTCAGCAACATTAAAGATAACAAAAAGAAAGAAATACGCTGAAGAAGCGGCACCTGAGTTCTGTCTAATGGTATCATCAATGGAATTCAGTTCAGATGATCTATGTTTTCCAGATGATGAAGATTCAGACCCAAGCATAGAATTGCAAATGAAACAAGTGAAGTTGGGAGACAATTTTGAGTCTACAAATGAATTACCAGACATAACAATGGTTGACTCTGAAGAGAATGCTTCATCAAACAAGTCTGAATTAGATAAGGTGGCCCAGGTGCAGTTGAGGAGTGGCAAAGTACTGCCACCTCCACTGAAGAAAGGAGCTCCTAATAAAGATAAAAGAAAAGAAATAGTTATCAATGAAGATATTATTCTCAAAGACTCCAAGAAAAAAGAGACTTCATATAAGAGGATAGATTACAATATCTTATCCCACTTGAAGAAGATCCCAGCGCAACTCAGTATATATGATGCCTTACTAATGTCTAAAGACCTTCGGGATACTTTGATCCAAGTTCTCAATGATCCTGAAAGATATGAAGCATATTTTGCTGAGCGTAACTTGACGGAAGTCTTGCAAGCTTGAAATGAGCCCCTCATCACTTTTGCTGAGGATGATATGATGCTTGGAACGACAGATCACAATCGCCCTTTGTATGTTACGACGGAGAGCGATGGTATGATGATCAGTTGAATTTTGATCGATCCCAGATCTTTCGTAAATCTCATGAGCTTGAAAGCATTGAGGTCATTGTGCCTTGATGTAGAACATCTTGGGCAAGATAAGTTGATGGTACATGGCTTCAACGAGAAAGGGCAA
The DNA here is from genome assembly GCA_016618105.1 of Dendrobium huoshanense. NCBI lineage: Eukaryota > Viridiplantae > Streptophyta > Magnoliopsida > Asparagales > Orchidaceae > Dendrobium > Dendrobium huoshanense. The sequence goes on from CM028347.1 coordinate 47,360,792, forward strand.
AAAACCCTTAGTTCGTTTATGCTTCCTCTTGTATTTGGGGAACTCCATACGGAAGCCAAATTTCATGTAATTGATGCGGACACTTCATTCAAGGCGTTATTGGGTCACCCCTGGCTCCATGAATACGGCATTGTCCCTTCAACATTACACCAGTGTATGAAGTATCTCAGAGAAGGAGAAGAATTCACGATCTCTGGCGATATTCAACTATTTGCAGTACATGAAGTAACAGTTTATGAAGATACTAAGTACTTCATGCCAAAGAAGCAAAAGTCGTCAAGTTCTCTTGAGGCTAGAGCATCAAATTCTAAGGCTGCAAAGAAACCCAAGCAAGAAGGTGAGAAGAAGTGTGTAGGGAGAAAGAAGGCCGTGCCAGTTCTTCCCAAATCACCAATCATTCCTAAAGAAAAGAAACATGTACCTCATCTTAGGAGTGACACGGATGAAGATGACGTTACTCTTGCCAAATCTCGAAAAGTATGCCAGTCCACGGGTGAATGGAGTAGGCAGGTTGAATTTTAAAATGATGATTATGACTATGACTCAATCAACATGAACTCAGTGCAGAGTGTGTTCTCTAGAAGAATAGACAGTCTGTCAATTTCAGATAGCGTACTCATAGTCACACATATTCCCTTGCAACATTTCAAAGAACTCATTTCGTGCAAGGTTCATAAAGTTGAAGAACTCGCCACCCTCTATATGCCTCCCCGTAAAAATAGGACTGTGCCAAAGAATGTGCTATATTCCACGGGAATACGCGAAGAGGAGAAAAAGAACTAGGATTGCATGCTCCTCTACTCCGAGGAATTATTTCCTACGAGGCTACCCAAGTTCAATACCAAGAATATTCAAAAAATGCTACGAAACTAAATCAATATTCCTACCACCAAACGACAGCTTCGTAAAAGCTTGGGTCTTTGATATGGGAGAAATCCATGTCCATTACGACAAAAGGATATAGAAGCATATAAGGGCATTGGATTCATCAAACAAAAATTTCTCTGGAAAGAGACTTGTCGGGAAATCACATGCATGAAAATTGAATCCGAAGAAGGCGGTGTTGAAGAGACACACGAAGCTGATGATTATGATGATTAACCCGTAGAACCTGAGCCTGCACCAGAAGAACTGGAAGATGGTGGACAAGCTGCTACGATGAACGAGCTCAAAGAAGTCAACTTGGGAACTGAGGAAGACCCTCGCCCAACCTTCATTAGCTCTCTTCTACTAGAAGAACAAATAAAAGAAATAAAAGAGCTCCTTTGTGAATTCAGGAACTGTTTTTCCTTGACATACGCTGAGATGGCTGGCTTATCCCCTAATGTAGCAGTTCACAGATTAGCCATCAAGCCTGATGCAGCACCTATCAAGCAAGCTCCAAGGAGAATGAGATTGGAGATTGAAGAGCAGGTGATTACATAAACAAAGAAGCTCATAGAAGCAGGCTTCATCCGATAAGAGAAGTATGCTGACTGGATTGCTAATATCGTCCTTGTTTTGAAGAAGAATGGCCAGATTCGTATCTGCATCGACTTCAGAGACCTCAACAAGGCATGCCCAAAAGATGACTTTCCGCTCCCAGTATCAGAGCTTCTAGTTGACAACACTTCCAACTATGATATATTCTCCTTTATGGACGGATCGTCGGGCTACAATCAAATTAAAATGGCGCATGAAGATGAAAGACATACATCATTCAGAATGCCTATTGGCATATTCTGCTGCACAGTTATGCCATTTGGCTTGAAGAATGTTGGTTCCATATATCAAAGGGCGATGTCTTGTGTATTTGATGATTTAATTCTTCAAAAGGTCGAATGCTATGTCGATGACTTGGTCATTAAAAGCATGGACTGAAAAGACCATTTAGATGACTTGAGAATAATGTTCGAAAGAATTAGAAAATATGATCTGAAGATAAACCCTCTCAAATGTGCATTTGGGGTATCCTTAGGGAAATTCCTATGATACGTTGTTCAACATCGAGGCATTGAAGTTGACCCCAACAAGATCAAGGCAATCATGGAGATGCCACCACCAAGGAACCTTCGATAGCTTCGCTCGCTGCAAGGACAATTGGCTTTCATTCGAAGATTTATATCAAATCTATCGGATAGGTGCCAGCCATTTTCAAAACTAATGAAGAAAGATATCCGTTTCAAATGGGATGAACAGTTACAAGAAGCATTTGACAGCATCAAAAGATATCTGTTAAATCCTCCCATTCTTGCGGCGCCAATCCCCGGGAAGCCTCTTATACTATACACGGCAGTACTAGAAGAGTCCCTCAGAGCACTATTGGCCTAGCATAATGAAGAAGGTAAGGAGAATGCACTCTACTATATCAGCCGGAGGTTGATAGGAGCAGAAATCCGCTACTCTCCAATCGAGAAGCATTGCTTAGCCTTGATTTTCGTAGTTCAGAAGCTCCGTCACTATATGTTATCTCACAAAATCACCTTGATATCAAAGATCAATCCGTTGAAGTTCTTGATGACACGATCAGTGTTGACAGGTCGTTTGGCAAGATGGCCAGTGATTTTACTATAGTTTGGTATCACATACATGCCACAGAAAGTTGTGAAAGGGCAGGTGTTAGCAGACTTTCTCGCAGCACATCCTATTCCTGCGGATTCACCGCTCAATGATAATCTACCTGACAAGCTGATCATGAATGTCAAAGAGGAGGAGATGCTACGAGTATGGGAAATGTACTTTGATGGAGTGTCATCGATTAAGCGTGCTCGGCCTCAAAATCTAGAAAATGCTCAAGCTGGAATTGGACTCATTTTTGTGGCGCCCGAGGGAGGCATAATGAGATTTTCATTCAGCTTGACTGAACCTCGGACCAACAATAAAGTTGAATATGAAGCCCTAATAGCAGGATTGGAGATTACAATCGATGTCTGAATCCGAAACCTCCAAATTTTTTGTTATTCTCAACTTGTTGTAAATCAAGTATTGGGAGTTTATAAAATCACCAAATTCGAGTTGGCATGTTATCATCGGCGAGTTTTTTGAGCTTATGAAACAAATTCTAGTTGTCAAACTAACTCAAGTTCCCCGATGTCAAAATGGCAAAGCTGATTCCCTTACCAAATTGGCTAAAGAAATTGCGAATATGGATGATGAATGGCCTATAATAATTATGGTGCACAATCGAAGGATCCTAGAGCCAGCATTATTACAATTCCCGCAGGCAAAGGAAATACCAAATTCAAGCCAGCAGGATGCAACCTCGGTTGATCCTCAATCTCCCCAATCAGTTGATCATGAAGATCAGTCTAAAGAACAGCAAGTTCCTAAGAAAAGACGTAAGGCTAGTAAAGCTTCAGAATCATGGTGGCATTATCTAGATGTCTAGGAAGGAGATGATTGGAGGCAACCTTTCGTTGATTACTTCAAGGAAGGAAGACTACCAACAGACAAATCATTAGTTACTCAAATCAGAAAGAGAGCATTACGATATGCATTTGTCAACAACACATTGTATCGGCGTGCTTTCGATCAAATGTGGCTAAGATGCCTAGGGATCCGAGAAGCTGATAAGATAGTAACAGAAGTTCATGAAGGACTTTGTGGAGCACACCAATCAGGTCCTAAAATGGCTGCCAAAATCAAGAGAATGAGTTATTATTGGCCGACAATGGTCAAAGATTGTATTGACCACGCAAAGAGGTGCCACGAGTGCCAGATTCAAGGTGATGTTATACATCAACCGCCAAATTCACTGTACCCTATAATAGAATCCTGGCCATTTGAATGCTGGGGTACTGATATTATTGGGCCGATAGATCCGCCATCATCAGCAGGACACCGCTTCATCTTGGCAACAACCGACTATTTCTCCAAGTGGGCAGAAGAGGCTCCATACAAAGAAGTTACGTCTAAGCATGTGATCAACTTCTTCACGCATAATATTATCTATAGATTTGGTATACCATGCCGTATAATCTCAGACAACGGAACTGCTTTCAAGAGTATAAAAATCTATAAGTTTGTTGATCGGCACAAGATTGATTGGCGGTACTCATCCTTACTATCCAAGAGCAAATGGTCTGGCAGAGGCCTTTAATAAAACACTGGTGAAATTTTTGAAGAAAATCCTTACCAAGAACAAAAGAGAGTGGCATACGAAAATGGCAGAAGCACTATGGGCCTATCATACAACTTACAAAACACCAATCAAAGCAACCCCTTACTCTCTAGTGTTCAGAGTTAAAGCTGTACTGCCCCTAGAAGTTGAACTTCCATCCCTTCGAGTTGCTATCAAGAATGAGATGACACAGGAACAAAATACTCGATTAAGAATGGAGGAGCTTTATGCACTCGATGAAGTTAGGTTGCAAGCTCAACAAAACTTGAAAATCTATCTGGCAAGAATGATAAAATCTTTTGATCGAATGGTGCATCCACGATCATTTCAAGAAGGGGAATTGGTCTTGGTGCAGAGAAGACCAATCATCCCACACCAAAAAATTGATGGAAAATTCGTATCCAACTGGGAAGGACCTTTTGTCATCGAGAAGGTATTTCAAGGAGGAGCTTGTCAACTCATTGATGTGAATGATCAGAGGCCCATGCCGCCGATCAATGGTCGATATTTGAAGAAATACTATGCATGTAATCGCAAAGAAAAAAAAGTGTTATGCTTAATGAGTTTTATTTTTGTACAAATTTTATAAACATGTACATTTTATATTTTGAAATTTTCCTCTATTATGAGAATACATTTCAAAATCCTCCTGTTAGACTAGGGGCATTTTAAATATTTATTCAGGTCGACATCGCACTGCGTGCCGAGATCCCCAAATAAATATTTAAAATTTTAAGATTCTAATTCTATTCTACTCTAAAATGTCCCTGCGAGACAGGGGGCATTTTAAATATTTATTCGGGTCGACATCATGCCTCATGCCGAGATCCCTGGATAAATATTTAAAATTATCAGTTCAAATATTCTTTTGTGCTAAAGAATATAAAGATTTATTTTTCAAAGTATATGCAGATGATTTTTCAAAAGTAAGAGACACCTTCTCCAACAAACCAAGACTCAAATATCAAGAAAGAGACTTTTCTAACTACACACTCCTATAAATTGAGACGAAGAAGCTTGAAGTCTTTCGACAGCCTGAAGCTTAAGGTTTGAATGGGTGTAAATGGTCGGATCCAACAAGCCCAAATATAGTCGGATCGCTAGCAGCTCCGTTTACTCAACAAGCCATAAGAAAGGCCGTAGTAGCGGAACCCCCACTTCGTCAACCCATCAATAAGGACTGTAGGAAGAACGAAGGGAATTTTGACTCGATAAGTTCAAGTGATCGTAGTTTACAAAATTCTCTTAAATGACTAGAGAATCAAAGGTCAAGTGGAAGGATGAGTCTCGAATAACTACCGAATATTCGTAGGCTCCAAAATCTATAACCACGAAGGATGATTCAAAATCTGTCAACTCCAGTAAAATCAGCATTGTGAAGCGCAATTCCCATGGCTCAAGTCTGAAGCCTGAATGGATGTAAGAGGCCGGATCCAACAAGCCCAAATATGGCAGGATCACTGGCAGCTCCTGTTGAGTCCAGTAATTAGGTTGTTAATCCTAAGTAAATGTCCCACGGCTACCAAGAGGGGGTGAATTGGTAGTTTAAAAAATTTAAACCCTCTTTAAAGATTAAGTTGAACCGAAATAAAAATTTCTTTTAAAGTTTGTAGAAAAATATTTTTCAACCACAGAGTTGTTAAAACTGAAATTTAAAATGCGGAAACATAAAAGTAATAAAGTAAATGACACCAAATTTATAGTGGTTCGGTCTATAACCAGACCTACATCCACTCCTCAGAGGCACTCTTTGAGTATTACACTAAAACCAATAGTGACTCTACTTTAGCACCGACAGCAAGGCGGAGAAGCCTTTAAAACACACTCTTTTCACCACTACCCGGTGCGGCAGAGAACCGTCATCCTTTTACACAATCCACAGTGCTGGCAGAGAACCGTCATCCTTTTACACTCTCCTAGTGTGGGCAGAGAACCCTACGGCTGTTCACACTCTCCAAGTGTAGGCAGAGAACCTTTCCGCTGTTCACACTCTCCAAGTGTAGGCAGAGAACCCTTCGGCTGTTAACACTCTCCAAGTGTCGGCAGAGAACCAGATCTCCTTGATTGATCTTCTCACAAGAATCTAGAAGGAAGAAGGAAAAAAGTGAAGTAATCCAAATTCACAAGTAGAGACTCTTACCTTTGTAATCCAAGTGAAGCATTTTCGCTCCAGTGGTAGGAATCCTCCTTTGAATGCTCTCTTCCACTATCTCCTTGGCTATTCTCTCAAGAGGCACGAAGATCAAATGACAAAAATATTGGGTGGCAGTCTAATTTGTACTGATTATATAAAAGATAAGAAAAACCGCCCAAAAACTGCAAGTTTCCAATTCTGGATGCAGTGGATCGTCCTGTACGATCATGGATCGTCCGGGACGATTTTACTTAAACGATCTGAAACGACCCTATTTGAATATGTGTACGAAATGTCTTCGTACAGATGATCGTCCTGTACGAACTAGGTTCGTCTAGTACGAACGGTTATTACAAGGTCGGTTCTAGAAACTGCTGAAAACTGTTCTAAGTCGGTTAATCGTTTGGACGAGAATATTTTCGTCTGGACAAAAATTTTCTAGAGACCCGATCGTCCTGGACGATTACTTATTTCGTCTGGACAAAAATATTTCAGAGGACCAATCGCCACGGACGATAATTTATTTTCGTATGGATGAAAAATTTCCAGAGACCCGATCGTCCTAGATGATATTTAATTTCGTATGTACAAAACTTTTCTAGAGGACCAGTCGCCATGTACGATAATAAAATTCGTCTGGACGAAAATTTTCCAGAGAACCAATCGTCTGGTACGATAATTAATTTCTTCCTAGACGAATAGGACTTAGAAAAAATTTTTCGAGCAAGTTCCTATTCGTTCCATGTGCCCCATAGGAGATAACTGTCCGATCGTCCCGTACAATAGTATATCGTCCAGTACGATCAGTATAAAATTATTTGATCTCCTTATGTGTGTGTGTATGTTTTTTATTCACTCAATTACAATCACTCCCTTTCAGAATTAATTCAAAGAAAAAATGCAAACTTCAAATTTACAAAGTATCTCATGTTGGATTTGATTTGAAGTTATCGTAGCCTGGAGTCTGATTTTCCTGAAATGTTAGTACACACAAGAGCAAATACAAATCTTCTAAAATTGTTAGGAGATAACTACTCATTTGAACAATAATGTTGAAATCATCAAAACTATTCAAGTTGCAAGAAATTTAAAGGCATTCAAATAGCAACTATTCTAACAATCTCCCCCTTTTTGATGATGGCAAAACAATTATTGTTTGTATGGTTTCAAGTTAAACAAATCTCCTATCTCCTAAACTCCCCCTGAAATGATGAGTACATTAAAATAAGCAGGCATAAAGAACAATATTTTTGTTTTTCAAAAAAAAAATTTTAACACAAACATTTTAACACAAACAACCACAAACTTTCAAATACAACTTGCAAACAGAATAATCAAAACAGAAAACACAATAATTTCTCCCCCTTTTTGACAGCAACAAAAAGTGAAGAAGAAATAGACAAGAAATGTAAGGAATTATATGAAATTCATTTTAAAATTTAATCTAAATGGTGATTGACATAGGGTATGCAATTTTAAACTAAAAATATTAGGTCAATCATAGAAATTCATAAAATTTAAGAAGTGATATAACATTGTAAGTAAGAAGAATTTATCAAAGACATGATTCAATTTAGACATTTTACTATAGAAAATCATTACAAGAGAGATGTATAAAAATTCTATATTTCAAAGTTCAATAGAATATAAATGAACATAAGATCAATTTGAATTAAGAGATTGAAAGAATTTGGAAAGAAGAGAATTACCACATGTGGCGCTTTGCGCATCTTTTTCAAATTTTTTGGGGCACATTTTTGTGCAATTTTTCTTTGTTGGGCTTATTTTGTGCCGCTTTTTCACTTTGCAAATCTTTGCGAATTCCTTTTGATTTTTGTACTTTTTGTACAATTTTCAAGAGTAATTGAGACAAATTCTTTCCAAAATCAATAATCTAAAATTTCAGATATTTCTAAGTGCATAAATATCACTTGATCATAGAAATACAAAATAAGAAAACATCTAAATTGCAATAGTAATATTAACTTTTATGTAGTCTAAATGAATAGACATGAATTTAAAAGTTCTAATTACAACAAGTTATAAACAACTTTTAAATTTAGAAAGACTAGATTTTCTAATATAGATAATCTCAAATTACAATCTAATTTAAGCACTATGAAGATTAAATAATACTAATGAAATTCATAAACATTAACCACATTCCAAAAATAAATCAAATTTAAAAAACAGTACAACATCCATTGATATTAATGAACGGATTACATAATAACAAAAAAAAAAAAAAAACAAGAGGAAAATACATTCTGATAATCTGATTGAGGAGCAGAAGTTTGCTCTCCTTCTTCTTCCTCCTCTTCTGAAGCACTGGCATGTGCTTTTTCTTTTTCCTCCTTGAAGAGCAATCTGAATGAAACATCATTATAGTAAACTGGCTGTTCGTATTCTTCATCAGGATGCACTATGTTGTATTTTTTTTCCAAAATGTAAGTAATTAAGTGTCCTAATGAAATGTTCTTTTTCCTCTTCTGATCTGCATGTCCTATTTCTGAAAGCCCATAGATATGGTCTATGATAAGTTGGGCTTCGTCAATAGGATGACCTTTCATAATTAAAAAAGTTAGAGAAGAAAGGAGAGGGGTAATATTAATCCTATCACCAGCTTTAGGAATGATTGAGGATCGAAGGATATGCTGGATGATTCGGGCATTTTTGGTCATACCGGAGACTCTAGCAACATGATTGTCAATACCATTTTCTCTAATTACCCTATTGACATGATACCATTTGAAGGAGGTTTCTGACATTAGGGTGTGAGCTCTATATCCCTCAGTTCTTAAGTTCAAAAATGCACCAAGGTCATGCTTGGTGATCTCAATTTTTTGCTTAAAGACATAAGAACTAATGGAGGAGTGGTCAGAATTAAAACTCATGTTCGCTAGGAAATAGTGGTAGGTTTGCTTGTTGTAGAAGTGTACGAGAGAAAGAATGAAATGAAATTGGGTTGAGGCAAAGAGGTGCATTACCCGAAATTTTAACTCAGTTTGAATTAGAATGCGAGAGGGAGTGATTTTGGCAGATGCAAAACGAGGAAAAGATTCCTCATTCGCCTTAGAAAGAAAGTTGTTTGGGGCATTCCTATTTGGTTTCTTCACCAACACCTTTTCTCTCTTGCTTGAGGAGGCCATTGTCGATTTGAAGTAGAAAGGGATTGAAAATGAAGTTTGGAAGTGTGATTGTTAAGTTAGAAAGCCTTCATATTTAAAGAAAAACGATACGTTCGTCCTGGACAAAAATATTCGTCCTGGACAAAAATCATCGTTCGTCTGGACGAAATAATTTCGTACAGACATTCCAATTCGTCCAAAATGTAACGGCTTTTCGTAATCAACACAACTTACGATGCGTCCCTTCGTACAGGCTTTTTGACTTGACCGATCGTACAGACGAAACATTTTCGTACAGACGATCAAAAAATGAATCGTTTTAATGTCTCTTGAAAACCGTCCCCTACAATGAACCGACACCTGTTCGTCTGGACGAACGGAAATTCGTACAGACGAAGTTCATATTAAAAACTGTCTTATCCACTCAACCGCTCCATTCAATCGTCCCGACGTTTGAGAAAAGAAAAAAAATTTTCGTCCTGGACGATTGTCCGATCGTACAGACGATCTAATTAAAAACTGCTCTCAAAACGGTTAAAATTCACGCAAACTGTTCTTTCACATATCGTCCCGTACGAAACCATCTTCGTCTCGGACGATTTCCTCCAAAATTTTTAATTTTGATTTTTTAAATTAAGAAAAAACAAACTAAACATTCAAAAAACACAGAAAACATAAAACAAAAACATTGACCCAAAAACAATTCATTCAAAACACACAAAATTTCACAAAATCAAAAAACAAAACAAAACAAATATCAATGTTGCAAAGACATTTTGTTTAGGCATTCAAATCAATAACACCAAGCCTTGTTCTTAAAGTACTGAAAGTATCAAAGGCTAAAAGTTTTGTAAAAATGTTTGCAAGTTGATTTTCAGTTGAAACATGTATGAGTTCAATTTCTCCTTTGGATACATGATCCCTTATAAAATGATGCCTTATATCAATGTGTTTGGTTCTAGAATGTTGAATAGGATTTTTGGAAATACAAATAGCACTAGTATTGTCACAATAAATTGGAATAGTGCCTATAGTTAATCCTAAATCAATCAACTGTTATTTTAACCAAAGTACTTGTGCCACACAACTTCCTAATGCAATGTATTCTGCTTCTGCAGTAGATAGTGCCACTGAATTTTGTTTTCTACTAGACCATGAAACTAATGAATTTCCAATGAATTGACATGTTCCAGAAGTGCTTTTCCTATCCACTCTACATCCTGAAAAGTCAGAATCTGAGTAACCAATAATTTGAAATGAAGAGCTAAACTTAGGATACCAAATTCCTAAGTTTTGAGTTCCTAGTAGATATCTTAAAATCCTTTTAACTGCTGTCAAATGTGATTCTTTTGGATCTGATTGAAATCTTGCACATAAGCAAACACTGAACATAATATCTGGTCGGCTAGCAGTCAAGTAAAGTAAAGATCCAATTATCCCTCTAAATTTCTTTTGATCAACAGATTTTCCCTTAAGGTCCTTATCTAACTGAACTGAAGAACTCATTAGTGTACTAACAGGTTTAGCATTGTCCATTTCATATTTTTTGAGGATGTCCTTAATATATTTAGTTTGACTAAGAAAAGTACCTTCCTCAAGTTGCTTAATGCTAAAACCTAGAAAGTAATTTAAATCTCCCATTAGACTCATTTCAAATTCACTACTCATTGTTTTAGAAAAATCATAACAGAGATGTTTATTTGAAGATCCAAAGATGATGTCATCCACATAAATTTGAACAATAAGTATATCCTATCCAATTTTCCTTAAAAAGAGAGTTGTATCCACACTTCCTTTTTCAAAAGATCTTTCAAGTAGGAAGGTGCTCAACCTCTCATACCAAGCCCTAGGTGCCTGTTTCAATCCATATAATGCCTTTTTTAATTTGAAAACATGATTTGGAAATTTAGAATTTTCAAAACATGGAGGTTGTTCTACAAAAACATATTCCTCAATTACCCCATTTAAAAAGGCACTTTTGACATCCATTTGAAACAATTTAAAACCTTTAAAGCAGGCAAAGGCTAGTAAAACCCTAATTGCTTCAAGTCTAGCTACAGGGGCAAAAGTTTCCTCAAAATCAATTCCTTCAATTTGATTATATCCCTTAGCTACTAATCTAGCCTTATTTCTAATGACTACTCCTGAGTCATTCATTTTATTTTTGAATACCCACTTGGTTCCAATAAAACTTTTATCTTTTGGCCTTGTAGTTAATTCCCAAACTTTATTTCTTACAAATTGATTTAACACTTCTTGCATGGCCAATATCCAAAATTCATCAGAAAGTGCTTGATCAATGTTAGTGGGTTCAATAGTTGAAATAAAGGCTGAATGATTGACTTCCTTGTTTAATCCACGCCTAGTTCTAACACCCTCACTTGGTTCACCTATAATCAATTCCTTTGGGTGGTTTTTAGAAAATCTCAAATCTCTAGGCAAAGGGTCTTCTCTTTCCAAATTTTCTTCCACATTTTCTTCCAAATTTAATCTATCAATCTTTTGGGAGTTTTCTTCAATTTCTTCTTCAACAACATTTGGCTCTTCCATGTTTCCACTTTCATCAAATACAACATGTGTGGTTTCTTCAATGACTAAAGTTCTTTTGTTGAATACCCTATAAGATTTCCAACACTTGAATATCCAACAAAAATTCCTTCATCTGATTTTGGATCAAATTTTCCTAAGGCAGATTTTCCATTATTATGTATGAACACCTTGCAACCAAATACATGCAAATGAGGCAAATTTGGTGTTCTATCTTTTAGCAACTCATAGGGTGTTTTATTCAAATTTGATCTCACATTCACCCTATTCAGAACATAGCATGTAGTGCTAACTGCCTCAGCCCAAAAATATTTAGGAAGCGAGTATTCTGCTAACATTGCTCGGGCGGCTTCTATTAATGTTCTGTTCTTTCTTTCAACTACCCCATTTTGTTGAGGAGTTCTAGGTGCAGAAAAATTGTGATCAATCCCCTTTTCTTTACAGAAATTTTTAAATCTTTCATTTTCAAATTCTCCTCCATTATCACTTTGTATAGAAATTATTTCACATCCTAGTTTTCTTTGTATCCAAGTTGAAAAATTTCTGAATTCCTCAAATGATTCACTCTTATGAAAAAGAAATTTAACCCAGGTGAATCTTGAAAAATCATCTACTATAACAAATCATTTTACCTTTCCTCCTAGACTTACACTGCCTACAGGTCTAAAAAGATCCATGTGTAGAATTTCTAAAGGTTTACTGGTCCTAAGATCTTTATTGGACTTAAAAGAAGACTTCACTTGTTTTCCTAATTGACATGCATCACAAAGATGGTCCTTGGTAAAGTCTAGTTTAGGTATACCTCTCACCAAATTCTTTTGGGTAATTCTTCTAAGATTTTTCATACTAGAATGACAAAGTCTCCTATGCCAAAGCCATGATTCATCAGAAATAGTTTTCAAACAAAAAGCAGTATGAGATTAAATACAATTTAAATCTAGCATGTAGACATTGTTTACTCTTTTTCCATTTAAAATAATTTTCCCATTTAGGCTAATTATGCAGCTAGTAGGTAAAAATTTTACATTATAGCCCTTATCACATAACTGACTTATGCTAAGAAAATTATGTTTTAAGCCTTCAACTAATAACACATTTTCTATAAAAAAGTTTTTCAAATTTCTAATCATACCTGATCCAACCACTTTCTTTGTGGTATTATCTCTAAGTGTAACCTTGCCTCCACTCCTGGCTTCCAGCGTTATGAATTGAGCAGTATCTCCAGTCATGTGCTTTGAACATCCGCTGTCCAGGTACCATATACTCTCACGAGGTCTTGTGTGAGAGTACTCCTGCAAAATTCTCAAATGTTAGACCTGGGAACCCAAACAAGTTTGGGTTCACCTTTATGAAATTTATAATCAGATGCATGTATGATATGTCTAGGTTTATGCATCTTAGTTCTCCACACCAAATTAGTTTTCATCTTTAAAGTGCAGGTGTGAGATATATGTCCCATAAATCCACAATTATTACATTTAACATTAGGAAAAATATTCCTATGTTTTCTTTCGTATGATTGTCTTCTAAGGGATTTCATGAATTTAGGATAATATTTAGGATTTGTAAAATCTTCAAGTTTAGGGGGGTTCCTATTATCCTCGAGAGCTCTTATAGTGAGTTTGTAAAATGAATTTATATCTTCCAAGATTCGATTGGTATAATTGATTCTATATGTCTTGCTCTAAGATTCATCCTTAAAATTCTTAAATTCTTTTTCAAGTTTAGCATAGGATGATTTTAAATTCTTAAAATTTTTATTCAAGTCATCATATTCATCAAGTAGTTTCATGTGGTTGTTATCAATTAAAGCATGATCTTTCCTAAGGATTTCGTGTTCCTTATTAAGTTCTTCCAATTCTAAAACTAAACTAGCATGCATCTTTTTGATTTTCCTATATGCATCATGCATGTGTTCAGAAACTTCAAACAATTCATTATAGATTAAATCACATACCTCTTCTTGATCTGATTGTTCAGCATTATCTGCCATCAAGCAAAGGTTGGTGACTTCCTCTTCTTTTTTAGTCTCAGATGAGTCTGAAGCTGAGTCCGCCCAAAAAGCCCTTTGAAACTTCTTCTTGCCCTTCTTTACCATTGGTTTCTCCTCTACCTTCTCCTTACTAGGAGTGGCTTTGAGTTTTGGACATTCAATCTTTATATGACCTGGTTTCCTGCATTCATAACAAATCACTTCATTAGAAACCTTGCCATTTCTATTATACTTACCTCTATTCCATTGCTGGCGTCTCTTCTGCTTCCTCTTTAAAAAACTTCTGAATTATCTAGTCATCAATACAATATCGTCTTCATCCTCAGGTTGTGAGTGTTCACTTTCTGACTCTTCCACATTTAGTGAAATATTCTTATCCTTTCTAGGTTCACATGCATCAATCTTTCTTTGACTTACTCCTTGCTCATAAGCAATGAGTGAACCAAGAAGATTGTCAATGGAATAAATGTTCAGATCCTTAGACTCTGTAATTGCAGTAATTTTAGCATCGTATGCAGTAGGTAAACAACGAAGAATTTTATTGACCATTTCAGCATTAGTTAATTCCCTACCAAGTGCATGCAAAGAGGTGACAATTTGAGTGAATCTTGTGTACATGTCTGAAATAGATTCATTAGGTTTCATGCGAAATAATTCGTAGTCATGTAACAAGATATTGAGTCTTGATTGCTTAACCTCATTTGTCCCTTCATAAGTTATACAAAGTCTATCCCATATGTCCTTTCCGCTTTTACAAGTGAAAACTCGCATGTAGTCTTCAAATTTTAAAGCACAAAAGAAGCTATTTAAATATTTCGCATTTAATTGTGCTAAGTCACGTTTTTCAATAGTCCAATCTGCATAGGGTGTTTCTACCCTAATTCCATCAACTAATCTAGTTGGTTTTGAGTAACCTTCCTGGACTAGCATCCACATGCGATAATCAAGTGACTGTAAGAAAGTAGACATGCGTGTTTTCCAAAAATCAAAAGGAATATTGTCAAATAGTGGTGGTCTAGTTATAGAGTAACCCTCAGGTGTGTTTCGGTTTCCAAAAGTAGCCATTTACGTTAATCAAAAAGTTGTTCAAACTTATGATTTTGAAACAATGCTCTGATACCACTTGTTGAGTCCAGTAATTCGGTTGTTAATCCTAAGTAAATGTCCCACGGCTACCAAGAGGGGGGTGAATTGGTAGTTTAAAAAATTTAAACCCTTTTTAAAGATTAAGTTGAACCGAAATAAAAATTTCTTTTAAAGTTTGTAGAAAAATATTTTTCAACCACAGAGTTGTTAAAACTGAAATTTAAAGTGCAGAAATGTAAAAACAATAAAGTAAATGACACCAGATTTATAGTGGTTCGGTCTATAACTGGACCTACATACACTCCTCAGAGGCACCCTCTGAGTATTGCACTAAAACCAATAGTGACTCTCCTTTAGCACCGACAGCAAGGCGGAGAAGCCTTTACAACACACTCTTTTTACCACTACCCGGTGCGGCAGAGAACCGTCGTCCTTTTACATAATCCACAGTGCTGGCAGAGAACCGTCATCCTTTTACACTCTCCTAGTATGGGCAGAGAACCCTACGGCAGTTCACACTCTCCAAGTGTAGGCAGAGAACCTTTCCGTTGTTCACACTCTCCAAGTGTAGGCAGAGAACCCTTCGGCTGTTCACACTCTCCAAGTGTAGGCAGAGAACCGGATCTCCTTGACTGATCTTCTCATAAGAATCTAGAAGGAAGAAGGAAAAGAGTGAAGTAATCCAAATTCACAAGTAGAGACTCTTACCTTTGTAATCCAAGTGAAGCATTTTCGCTCCAGTGGTAGGAATCCTCCTTTGAATGCTCTCTTCCACTCTCTCCTTGGCTATTCTCTCAAGAGGCACGAAGATCAAATGACAAAAAGATTGGGTGGCAGTCTAATTTGGACTATTTATATAAAAGACAAGAAAAACCGCCCAAAAGCTGCAAGTTTCCAATTCTGGACGCAGTGGATCGTCCTGTACAATCATGGATCGTCCGGGACAATTTTACTTAAATGATCTGAAATGACCCTATTTGAATATGTGTACGAAATGTCTTCGTACAGATGATCGTCCTGTACGAACTAGGTTCGTCCAGTACGAACAGTTATTACAAGGTCGGTTCTAGAAATTGCTGAAAACTGTTCTAAGTCGGTTAATCGTTTGGACGAGAATATTTTCGTCTGGACGAAAATTTTCCAGAGACCCGATCGTCCTGGACGATTACTTATTTCGTCTGGACGAAAATATTTCAGAGGACCAATCGCCATGGACGATAATTTATTTTCGTATGGACGAAAAATTTCCAGAGACCCGATCGACCTGGACGATATTTAATTTCGTCTGTACGAAACTTTTCCAGAGGACCAGTCTCCATGTACGATAATAAAATTCATCTGGATGAAAATTTTCCAGAGAACCAATCGTCTGGTAAAATAATTAATTTCGTCCTGGACGAATAGGACTTAGAAAAATTTTTTCGAGCAAGTTCCTATTCGTTCCATGTGCCCCATAGGAGATAACTGTCCGATCGTCCCGTATGATAGTATATCGTCCAGTACGATCAGTATAAAATTATTTGATCTCCTTATGTGTGTGTGTATGTTTTTTATTCACTCAATTACAATCACTCCCTTTCAAAATTAATTCAAAGAAAAAATGCAAACTTCAAATTTACAAAGTATCTCATGTTGTATTTGATTTGAAGTTATCGTAGTTTGGAGTCTGATTTTCCTGAAATGTTAGTACACACAAGAGCAAATACAAATCTTCTAAAACTGTTAGGAGATAACTACTCATTTGAACAATAATGTTGAAATCATCAAAACTATTCAAGTTGCAAGAAATTTAAAGGCATTCAAATAGCAACTATTCTAACAATCTCCCCCTTTTTGATGATGGCAAAATAATTATTGTTTGTATGGTTTCAAGTTAAACAAATCTCCTATCTCCTAAACTCCCCCTGAAATGATGAGTACATTAAAATAAGGAGGCATAAAGAATAATATTTTTGTTTTTCAAAAAAAAAAATTTAACACAAACATTTTAATACAAACAACCACAAACTTTCAAATACAACTTGCAAACAGAATTATCAAAACAGAAAACACAATAATTTCTCCCCCTTTTTGACAGCAACAAAAAGTGAAGAAGAAATAGACAAGAAATGTAAGGAATTATATGAAATTCATTTTAAAATTTAATCTAAATGGTGATTGACATAGGGTATGCAATTTTAAACTAAAAATATTAGGTCAATCATAGAAATTCATAAAATTTAAGAAGTGATATAACATTGTAAGTAAGAAGAATTTATCAAAGACATGGTTCAATTTAGACATTTTACTATAGAAAATCATTACAAGAGAGATGTATAAAAATTCTATATTTCAAAGTTCAATAGAATATAAATGAACATAAGATCAATTTGAATTAAGAGATTGAAAGAATTTGGAAAGAAGAGAATTACCACATGTGGCGCTTTGCGCATCTTTTTCAAATTTTTTGGGGCACATTTTTGTGCAATTTTTCTTTGTTGGGCTTATTTTGTGCCGCTTTTTCACTTTACAAATCTTTGCGAATTCCTTTTGATTTTTATACTTTTTGTACAATTTTCAAGAGTAATTGAGACAAATTCTTTCCAAAATCAATAATCTAAAATTTCAGATATTTCTAAGTGCATAAATATCACTTGATCATATAAATACAAAATAAGAAAACATCTAAATTGCAATAGTAATATTAACTTTTATGTAGTCTAAATGAATAGACATGAATTTAAAAGTTCTAATTACAATAAGTTATAAACAACTTTTAAATTTAGAAAGACTAGATTTTCTAATATAGATAATCTCAAATTACAATCTAATTTAAGCACTATGAAGATTAAATAATACTAATGAAATTCATAAACATTAACCACATTCCAAAAATAAATCAAATTTAAAAAACAGTACAACATCCATTGATATTAATGAACGGATTACATAATATCAAAAAAAAAAAACAAGAGGAAAATACATTGAACTTAAAAAAAAAAACTAACATAAACACAAACACTTAACATTGAAACAGACACAATAAAAACATAAAATACGAATACAACAAACACTCAGAAAATCATCTCTACTGTTCTAGAGGAGGAGGAGGAATGCCGCCAAAAAGGTTGAAGTAGGAGGCCATCAACATTACATTGGTATTAATTTCATGTACTTCATTTCTAATATTACCAATGTCTTGTTGCTGCTGCGTAAGTTGAGCATCAAATTGATCAAACATTTGATCAATGTGAGTCTCTAATCTATCAAATCTTTCAATCAGATTCTGATAATCTGATTGAGGAGCAGAAGTTTGCTCTCCTTCTTCTTCCTCCTCTTCTGAAGCACTGGCATGTGTTTTTTCTTTTTCCTCCTTGAAGAGCAATCTGAATGAAACATCATTATAGTAAACTGGCTGTTCGTATTCTTTATCAGGATGCACTATGTTGTATTTTTTTCCAAAATGTAAGTAATTAAGTGTCCTAATGAAATGTTCTTTTTCCTCTTCTGATCTGCATGTCCTATTTCTGAAAGCCCATAGATATGGTCTATGATAAGTTGGGCTTCGTCAATAGGATGACCTTTCATAATTAAAAAAGTTAGAGAAGAAAGGAGAGGGGTAATATTAATCCTATCACCAGCTTTAGGAATGATTGAGGATCGAAGGATATGCTGGATGATTCGGGCATTTTTGGTCATACCGGAGACTCTAGCAACATGATTGTCAATACCATTTTCTCTAATTACCCTATTGACATGATACCATTTGAAGGAGGTTTCTGACATTAGGGTGTGAGCTCTATATCCCTCAGTTCTTAAGTTCAAAAATGCACCAAGGTCATGCTTGGTGATCTCAATTTTTTGCTTAAAGACATAAGAACTAATGGAGGAGTGATCAGAATTAAAACTCATGTTCGCTAGGAAATAGTGGTAGGTTTGCTTGTTGTAGAAGTGTACGAGAGAAAGAATGAAATGAAATTGGGTTGAGGCAAAGAGGTGCATAACCCAAAATTTTAACTCAGTTTGAATTAGAATGCGAGAGGGAGTGATTTTGGCAGATGCAAAACGAGGAAAAGATTCCTCATTCGCCTTAGAAAGAAAGTTGTTTGGGGCATTCCTATTTGGTTTCTTCACCAACACCTTTTCTCTCTTGCTTGAGGAGGCCATTGTCGATTTGAAGTAGAAAGGGATCGAAAATGAAGTTTGGAAGTGTGATTGTTAAGTTAGAAAGCCTTCATATTTAAAGAAAAACGATACGTTCGTCCTGGACAAAAATATTCGTCCTGGACAAAAATCATCGTTCGTCTGGACGAAATAATTTCGTACAGACATTCCAATTCGTCCAAAATGTAACGGCTTTTCGTAATCAACACAACTTACGATGCGTCCCTTCGTACAGGCTTTTTGACTTGACCGATCGTACAGACGAAACATTTTCGTACAGACGATCAAAAAATGAATCGTTTTAATGTCTCTTGAAAACCGTTCCCTACAATGAACCGACACCTGTTCATCTGGACGAACAAAAATTCGTACAGACGAAGTTCATATTAAAAACTGTCTTATCCACTCAACCGCTCCATTCAATCGTCCCGACGTTTGAGAAAAGAAAAAAAATTTTTGTCCTGGACGATTGTCCGATCGTACAGACGATCTAATTAAAAACTGCTCTCAAAACGGTTAAAATTCACGCAAACTGTTCTTTCACATATCGTCCCGTACGAAACCATCTTCGTCTCGGACGATTTCCTCCAAAATTTTTAATTTTGATTTTTTAAATTAAGAAAAAACAAACTAAACATTCAAAAACACAGAAAACATAAAACAAAAACATTGACCCAAAAACAATTCATTCAAAACACACAAAATTTCACAAAATCAAAAAACAAAATAAAACAAATATCAATGTTGCAAAGACATTTTGTTTAGGCATTCAAATCAATAACACCAAGCCTTGTTCTTAAAGTACTGAAAGTATCAAAGGCTAAAAGTTTTGTAAAAATGTCTGCAAGTTGATTTTCAGTTGAAACATGTATGAGTTCAATTTCTCCTTTGGATACATGATCCCTTATAAAATGATGCCTTATATCAATGTGTTTGGTTCTAGAATGTTGAATAGGATTTTTGGAAATACAAATAGCACTAGTATTGTCACAATAAATTGGAATAGTGCCTATAGTTAATCCTAAATCAATCAACTGTTATTTTAACCAAAGTACTTGTGCCACACAACTTCCTAATGCAATGTATTCTGCTTCTGCAGTAGATAGTGCCACTGAATTTTGTTTTCTACTAGACCATGAAACTAATGAATTTCCAATGAATTGACATGTTCCAGAAGTGCTTTTCCTATCCACTCTACATCCTGCAAAGTCAGAATCTGAGTAACCAATAATTTCAAATGAAGAGCTAAACTTAGGATACCAAATTCCTAAGTTTTGAGTTCCTAGTAGATATCTTAAAATCCTTTTAACTGCTGTCAAATGTGATTCTTTTGGATCTGATTGAAATCTTGCACATAAGCAAACACTGAACATAATATCTGGTCGGCTAGCAGTCAAGTAAAGTAAAGATCCAATTATCCCTCTAAATTTCTTTTGATCAACAGATTTTCCCTTAAGGTCCTTATCTAACTGAACTGAAGAACTCATTGGTGTACTAACAGGTTTAGCATTGTCCATTTCATATTTTTTGAGGATGTCCTTAATATATTTAGTTTGACTAAGAAAAGTACCTTCCTCAAGTTGCTTAATGCTAAAACCTAGAAAGTAATTTAAATCTCCCATTAGACTCATTTCAAATTCACTACTCATTGTTTTAGAAAAATCATAACAGAGATGTTTATTTGAAGATCCAAAGATGATGTCATCCACATAAATTTGAACAATAAGTATATCCTTTCCAATTTTCCTTAAAAAGAGAGTTGTATCCACACTTCCTTTTTCAAAAGATCTTTCAAGTAGGAAGGTGCTCAACCTCTCATACCAAGCCCTAGGTGCCTGTTTCAATCCATATAATGCCTTTTTTAATTTGAAAACATGATTTGGAAATTTAGAATTTTCAAAACCTGGAGGTTGTTCTACAAAAACATATTCCTCAATTACCCCATTTAAAAAGGCACTTTTGACATCCATTTGAAACAATTTAAAACCTTTAAAGCAGGCAAAGGCTAGTAAAACCCTAATTGCTTCAAGTCTAGCTACAGGGGCAAAAGTTTCCTCAAAATCAATTCCTTCAATTTGATTATATCCCTTAGCTACTAATCTAGCCTTATTTCTAATGACTACTCCTGAGTCATTCATTTTATTTTTGAATACCCACTTGGTTCCAATAAAACTTTTATCTTTTGGCCTTGTAGTTAATTCCCAAACTTTATTTCTTACAAATTGATTTAACACTTCTTGCATGGCCAATATCCAAAATTCATCAGAAAGTGCTTGATCAATGTTAGTGGGTTCAATAGTTGAAATAAAGGCTGAATGATTGACTTCCTTGTTTAATCCACGCCTAGTTCTAACACCCTCACTTGGTTCACCTATAATCAATTCCTTTGGGTGGTTTTTAGAAAATCTCAAATCTCTAGGCAAAGGGTCTTCTCTTTCCAAATTTTCTTCCACATTTTCTTCCAAATTTAATCTATCAATCTTTTGGGAGTTTTCTTCAATTTCTTCTTCAACAACATTTGGCTCTTCCATGTTTCCACTTTCATCAAATACAACATGTGTGGTTTCTTCAATGACTAAAGTTCTTTTGTTGAATACCCTATAAGATTTTCCAACACTTGAATATACAACAAAAATTCCTTCATCTGATTTTGGATCAAATTTTCCTAAGGCAGATTTTCCATTATTATGTATGAACACCTTGCAACCAAATACATGCAAATGAGACAAATTTGGTGTTCTATCTTTTAGCAACTCATAGGGTGTTTTATTCAAATTTGATCTCACATTCACCCTATTCAGAACATAGCATGCAGTGCTAACTGCCTCAGCCCAAAAATATTTAGGAAGCGAGTATTCTGCTAACATAGCTCGGGCGGCTTCTATTAATGTTATGTTCTTTCTTTAAACTACCCCATTTTGTTGAGGAGTTCTAGGTGCAAAAAAATTGTGATCAATCCCCTTTTCTTTACAGAAATTTTTAAATCTTTCATTTTCAAATTCTCCTCCATTATCACTTTGTATAGAAATTATTTCACATCCTAGTTTTCTTTGTATCCAAGTTGAAAAATTTCTGAATTCCTCAAATGATTCACTCTTATGAAAAAGAAATTTAACCCAGGTGAATCTTGAAAAATCATCTACTATAACAAATCCTTATACCTTTCCTCCTAGACTTACACTGCCTACAGGTCTAAAAAGATCCATGTGTAGAATTTCTAAAGGTTTACTGGTCCTAAGATCTTTATTGGACTTAAAAGACGACTTCACTTGTTTTCCTAATTGACATGCATCACAAAGATGGTCCTTGGTAAAGTCTAGTTTAGGTATACCTCTCACCAAATTCTTTTGGGTAATTCTTCTAAGATTTTTCATACTAGAATGACAAAGTCTCCTATGCCAAAGCCATGATTCATCAGAAATAGTTTTCAAACAAAAAGAAGTAGGAGATTAAATACAATTTAAATCTAGCATGTAGACATTGTTTACTCTTTTTCCATTTAAAACAATTTTCCCATTTAGGCTAATTATGCAGCTAGTAGGTAAAAATTTTACATTATAGCCCTTATCACATAACTGACTTATGCTAAGATAATTATGTTTTAAGCCTTCAACTAATAACACATTGTCTATAAAAAAGTTTTTCAAATTTCCAATCATACCTGATCCAACCACTTTCTTTGTGGTATTATCTCTAAGTGTAACCTTGCCTCCACTCCTGGCTTCCAGCGTTATGAATTGAGCAGTATCTCCAGTCATGTGCTTTGAACATCTGCTGTCCAGGTACCATATACTCTCACGAGGTCTTTTGTGAGAGTACTCCTGCAAAATTCTCAAATGTTAGACCTGGGAACCCAAACAAGTTTGGGTTCACCATTATGAAATTTATAATCAGATGCATTTATGATATGTCTAGGTTTATGCATCTTAGTTCTCCACACCAAATTAGTTTTCATCTTTAAAGTGCAGGTGTGAGATATATGTCCCATAAATCCACAATTATTACATTTAACATTAGGAAAAATATTCCTATGTTTTCTTTCGTATGATTGTCTTCTAAGGGATTTCATGAATTTAGGATAATATTTAGGATTTGTAAAATCTTCAAGTTTAGGGGGGTTCCTATTATCCTCGAGAGCTCTTATAGTGAGTTTGTAAAATGAATTCATATCTTCCAAGATTCGATTGGTATAATTGATTCTATATGTCTTGCTCTAAGATTCATCCTTAAAATTCTTAAATTCTTTTTCAAGTTCAGCATAGGATGATTTTAAATTCTTAAAATTTTTATTCAAGTCATCATATTCATCAAGTAGTTTCATGTGGTTGTTATCAATTAAAGCATGACCTTTCCTAAGGATTTCGTGTTCCTTATTAAGTTCTTCCAATTCTAAAACTAAACTAGCATGCATCTTTTTGATTTTCCTATATGCATCATGCATGTGTTCAAAAACTTCAAACAATTCATTATAGGTTAAATCACATACCTTTTCTTGATCTGATTGTTCAGCATTATCTGTCATCAAGCAAAGGTTGGTGACTTCCTCTTCTTTTTCAGTCTCAGATGAGTCTGAAGCTGAGTCCGCCCAAAAAGCCCTTTGAAACTTCTTCTTGCCCTTCTTTACCATTGGTTTCTCCTCTACCTTCTCCTTATTAGGAGTGGCTTTGAGTTTTGGACATTCAGTTATTATATGACCTGGTTTCCTGCATTCATAACAAATCACTTCATTAGAAACCTTGTCATTTCTATTATACTTACCTCTATTCCATTGCTGGCGTCTCTTCTGCTTCCTCTTTAAAAAACTTATGAATTGTCTAGTCATCAATGCAATATCATCTTCATCCTCAGGTTGTGAGTGTTCACTTTCTGACTCTTCCACATTTAGTGAAATATTCTTGTCCTTTCTAGGTTCACATGCATCAATCTTTCTTTGACTTACTCCTTGCTCATAAGCAATGAGTGAACCAAGAAGATTGTTAATGGAATAAATGTTCAGATCCTTAGATTCTGTAATTGCAGTAATTTTAGCATCGTATGCAGTAGGTAAACAACGAAGAATTTTATTGACCATTTCAGCATTAGTTAATTCCCTACCAAGTGCATGCAAAGAGGTGACAATTTGAGTGAATCTTGTGTACATGTCTGAAATAGATTCATTAGGTTTCATGCGAAATAATTCGTAGTCATGTAACAAGATATTGAGTCTTGATTGCTTAACCTCATTTGTCCCTTCATAAGTTACACAAAGTCTATCCCATATGTCCTTTCCGCTTTTACAAGTGAAAACTCGCATGTAGTCTTCAGATTTTAAAGCACAAAAGAAGCTATTTAAACATTTCGCATTTAATTGTGCTAAGTCATGTTTTTCAATAGTCCAATCTGCATAGGGTGTTTCTACCCTAATTCCATCAACTAATCTAGTTGGTTTTGAGTAACCTTCCTGGACTAGCATCCACATGCGATAATCAAGTGACTGTAAGAAAGTAGACATGCGTGTTTTCCAAAAATCAAAAGGAATATTGTCAAATAGTGGTGGTCTAGTGATAGAGTAACCCTCAGGTGTGTTTCGGTTTCCAAAAGTAGCCATCTACATTAATCAAAAAGTAGTTCAAACTTATGATTTTGAAACAATGCTCTGATACCACTTGTTGAGTCCAGTAATTAGGTTGTTAATCCTAAGTAAATGTCCCACGGCTACCAAGAGGGGGGTGAATTGGTAGTTTAAAAAATTTAAACCCTCTTTAAAGATTAAGTTGAACCGAAATAAAAATTTCTTTTAAAGTTTGTAGAAAAATATTTTTCAACCACAGAGTTGTTAAAACTGAATTTAAAGTGCGGAAACGTAAAAACAATAAAGTAAATCACACCA
This sequence comes from Dendrobium huoshanense, assembly GCA_016618105.1. Lineage (NCBI taxonomy): Eukaryota > Viridiplantae > Streptophyta > Magnoliopsida > Asparagales > Orchidaceae > Dendrobium > Dendrobium huoshanense. Next base: position 47,385,791 of record CM028347.1, read on the forward strand.
GATTTATAGTGGTTCGGTCTATAACCGGACCTACATCCACTCCTCAGAGGCACCCTCTGAGTATTGCAATAAAACCAATAGTGACTCTCCTTTAGCACCGACAGCAAGGCGGAGAAGCCTTTACAACACACTCTTTTCACCACTACCCGGTGCGGCAGAGAACCGTCGTCCTTTTACACAATCCACAGTGCTGGCAGAGAACCGTCATCCTTTTACACTCTCCTAGTGTGGGCAGAGAACCCTACGGCTGTTCACACTCCCTTTCAAAATTAATTTAAAGAAAAAATGCAAACTTCAAATTTACAAAGTATCTCATGTTGGATTTGATTTGAAGTTATCGTAGTCTTGAGTCTGATTTTCTTGAAATGTTAGTACACACAAGAGCAAATACAAATCTTCTAAAATTGTTAGGAGATAACTACTCATTTGAACAATAATGTTGAAATCATCAAAACTATTCAAGTTGCAAGAAATGTAAAGGCATTCAAATAGCAACTATTCTAACAGCTCCGTCTACTCAACAAGCCATAAGAAAGGCCGTAGTAGAGGAACCCCCATCTCAGCAACCAGAGGACAAAGAGCTGTCAAATTCTAGCTCTCCCGATCTGATGAACTCAAGTGATTCAGATTAAAGTCTTCTCAAGTGGTTAAGGATCAAGATACTACCTATGTTCAGTACTATCAACTGATTCCAGAACCTGCAAATCCTTCAACAAATCCGTAAAGCATAAAGCGAGGATCGAAGGAACTTTTCTTTAACAAGTCCGTCAAAGCACAAAGCAAAGGACCGAAGAAAATTATCCCAAAGTTCACATAGAGCCTTAGGCTGAACTAAGTCGATTCGTCATCAATAAGTCCGCTATGCACAAAGCTCTAAACCGATGACTTCTTGCCACCGACCTAGTACAAACCTAAATGGTTTAGGTCACCGGCATCTACCCCTTCAACAAGCCCGCCAAAGCTAGAAGCAAAGGGAAGAAGGCCAACAAATATTCTGACAAGTCATCAAAGACAAATCAGATAACCCTTCACCAAGTCCGCAGCATAAAGCACAGGATAGAAGGAATCAAAATCTCACAAGCCAAGGCAAAGCCGTGACAGGAGCATCCTTGAATGACATCTACGAATGTCCCTAAAGACTGGGGGCATTTTAAATATTTTTTTGGGTCGACATCACACTGCATGTCAAGATCCCCAAATAAATATTTAAAATTCTATCAAGATACAACCATATGATGGAATAATCTTGAGCATATGTTATCCACTAGCATCAATTTACAAAGACAATTCATCAACCATATATGGATATATCTGAAAGAGCAGTGAAGAAAGAAGATTAGTGTGACATCCAAATAAAATTTTGGAGATCCACTAAAAAAAGTAGTGTGACATCCAAGCAAATTCTTGGAGATCCACTAAATAAAAACCCTAGTGTGACATATAGAATAAAAATCTAGAGATCCACAGGGTCAATCAGCATACAACAAACGTGGTTCGCTCTAGATGCCTACCATATTTGTTGGGGGGCATTTGTTGACCCGTAACTGTATCCAAAAAAAAAAAAATTACGTACCTGTCCGGCGCCGAATTCAGCACGTCGTCGCCCACGACCTTGCACGACCGGATGTCCCTCTATATCGTAATCTCTCGCTCTAACACTCTTATTCTCACCCTCGATCTCTCACCTCTCCCCCGACTCCTCCCTGCTGTTCGGCTACGCTCAACGACTCCCCCTTCTAGTCGATCGAAAGTTACAACATTTCGGTCGGAAGCAGCGAATAGAGCTCGCCGGCTGTGAGAAGGATCGGAAGCTCCTCCGTGGCTGTTCGACGAAGCTCCTTCGACGACTTTCACTTGCGATCGGATCGGAGTTACGACATCCCGATCAGAAGCTACAACATGAGCTCGCACGCTGTGAAGATAACTTTCTCCCTCTTACGAAGCTTCTCCGGCTCCTGCATTGACGCTGTTCGACTTCTCTCCATTCGATGACTTTCCCTTCCTATCGGGATCGAAAGTCACAACATTTTGATCGGACAAAAGAGCAGGTGCTCGCCGGACTGTGAAGCTTCTTTGGCTCTTACCTGGCTGTTCGACTTCGCTACCCTCGACAACTTTCCTTTCTTGTGAGGATCGGAAGTTCGACATTTTGATCGGAAGCTTGAACAGGAGCTCGCTGACAGTGAAGGTAACTTTCTCCCTTTGCGTTCTTCTTCGGCCAAATACTGTAGCTTCGTCGAGCTGAGAGAAAGAGAGAGGGAGGGTTATTTAATTATTATTATTATTATATATATTAATTATAATTAATTAAAATTATTATTTTTAATTAATTATAATTATTGTAATTAATTACATTTAATTATAATTAAATTATTATAACTAATTTAATTAATTTTAGTTAGAGTTAATTTTAATTAATTATAATAAGATTAATTATTATTAATTAATTTTAATTAATTACAATTTATTACAATTAATTAAATTTAATTAGTTATAATTAATTGTGAATTAATTATAACTAATAATTTTAATTAAATTTAATAAACTTTAATTAATTATGATTAATTAAAGTGATTAATTGAAAATAATTTATTATTAATTGTAATTAATTAATATTAATTATAATTAATTCACAAAAATGCTCTTCCTACCTCGATCCACGAGCCACCTCCGTCGGACTTCAAGGTATACATTTCTAACTAAAACCCCGTCCTCGACGTTCGCAGCGGACCGGGGAACCACCTATACGCGCTCTTGTAGCACAGTGGGAGGGAGCCTGGTGCGAAGCATACGATGAGGCAGGTAAACCCTATACACGCTCTTGTAACGTGGTGGGGACGGTCCTCGACCTCGACACCGACACCGCCGACACTGCTACTCAAAGGTATGATGTTCCAAAATCCCATTCTCGATGTTTGCAGCAGACCGGAGAACCACCTGTATGCTCTCTTGTAGCACGGTAGGAGGGAGCCCGGTGTGAAGCATACGACGAGGTGGGTAAGCCTTATACATGTTCTTGTAGCGTGGTGGGGAGTCATTGATGTTCTGGTACGTCATTGCTGTTATGGTACGGGTACTGCTGAAGGCCCCATACACGCTCTTGTAGCGTGGTGGGATGAAATTTGTACGGCCGCGGTGTCTAAGGACACCTACCATACAAGCTCTAGTAGCATGGTGGGAAGGCCCAGCTCCCCTATTTTCCCCCAAACAGGGGATATGCCGGGGTGCTGCCGAAATTTTCACTGAAGTGCATAAGACTTGAACAATATAAAGACTTCACTTGGGCAACAATACAGAAGACTTATACTTGGACAGAAGCGCACATAACTTGAACTAAATGAGCAGAAGACTCATACGAAGAACAGTGAACTTGTGGACCTAAATTTGAACAAATTCTAAATGATTTCTAAGGGTCAAAATCAAATGAAACAAGATCAAACTGACATCAAATTCAAATAGTATGTCTATGAACTCAAACTTGATGAGAACAATAAAGAACCTGAGCTCAACTGGGTCACAAGAGACTTGAATCTCTAAAGGCTTTAGGAGACTTGAAACTCAAACTCAATCTACAATTTGAACATGAACTATCAATTTGAACATGTGCTTTGAGCTCGTATTTAAACCCGGGCTATACGACATCAAGTGGGGACTTGTAAACTTGATGAATTCAAGTCTGAATGAAACTGAATTTAGATAAAAACACATGCAAAGATCAAAATTTGGATCGCACACGGGAAGTTCAAACTACAAGACCTTGGTGCACAAACTCCTACAACAATTCCTACAAGGTCAATGTAGATGCTGGCAAGCAATAATAGATAGTTGCAAAGCATACGAGCAATCAAAGATTGGTCCCAACAGCAAAAGCAATCGTCACCCACCTGAGATTGGTGAAAGGTGGATGTGATGCAAGAAACGAGGGTGAAAGGGTGGACGAACATTCCTATGAGCTAGTAACAAACACAACGGATCCCTACAAACAAATACTAGTCGCTTGTGGATAACAACAATGGGCATATCATAGGCATATCAAACCACTGTGGGCACAAGTACAAGTATCTTTTATGACGATCCCTATGAGGTCAATAAGTACAATCAAACCATCCGAGATTGGTGAAAGGGTGGATATGATTCATAGAAATAATAGATCTTCTACAAATATTTTCAGGAGGTCGTAGTGAATATAGCGGTCCTCTGCAAATGTATACTTGTGGATAACAACAGTGTATTGAAAGTAGAATGAATCACTGTGGACAGAAGTACGAATATCACCTACGACAGTGGTGATCAAGATCTTCAAGTATGTTGAGTACAAGGGTAGCCCGGTGTATGAAAGAGGACCGTCCCCTCTAAATAAGTACAATTAGCAAAACCACCTGAGATTGGTAAAAGGTGGTCGTGACTAAAGGATAGTGGCTCTCCTACGAATACTTCTAGGAGGTCATAATTGATATAGCAGTCCCTTGCAAATGACTACAAACCACGTGTGGATAACAATAGTGAGAACCTCGTAAGCATAGCGAACCACTGTGGACACAAGTATGGATATCACCTATGACAGTGATGGTCAAAATCTACAAGTACACCAGGTACAAAAGCAGCTCGATGTACGAAAAATACACTCCCTTGCAAAATCAGAAAAGAAATATTTGAACAAATTAGAACCAAACTTCCTGGTGTTCCAAAGTCTCGTTTTGGTTTTATAATTAATAAGAGAACAGTTCGGGTGCCCACAAACACCGGAAATAATAAGTCCTCTACGCCGAAGAGCCTAAAGGGAGTTCTTTCCAAATCGGCAGTCTTTGACTCCAAAATCCAGAAAATCCTTTTCAGGTGATAGAGAAAGGGGGAGTCAACATCAAGACACCACGCCACCGGATCTACAACATCTATGAAAGCAGACGGAAGGCGTCCACAATCTACAATGCCACGCCACTGGATCTGCAACACTCCTACTAGCAGATAGAAGGCGTCAACAAGATCTGAAATAAATACCCCTGCACGTACACTATAAATTTTATACACATAGGTACACCAAAGGGGTATATAAAAATCACTCGCATGGGCCCCGGCGAGCGTGTCATTGGTACACACGTGATGTTTAGGGTTGCTGTGCGGGTTGACAAGTGAATCCAAGTTTGAACCCGATCCTTCTATACAGATCTATAGGAGTCGACAGGGTTCGAACCTTTAAACAAATACACGGTTGTGGCGACCGATGTATTTGTTTCAATATATTCATGTTAGGCCTTCAAAGCCTACAATCAAAAGAATTCACTAAACAAAAGGCATAAAGCCTACGAAACCCGATCCTCCTAAGCAGGTGAATAGGAGTAGACAGGGTTTAAACTCTCAGATAAATATACGGTCACGAATGTGATCAGAATATTTATTTTAATGCATTCATATTCGGCCTTCAAGGCCTAAAATCAAGAAAATTCATAAACGAAGGTACAAAGCCTACAAGAAACCCGATCCTCGATCAATAGCTTGGTTGGGTTGACAAGGTTCAACCAACAAATGGAAATGACCCCAAACACCCCGATGATGACTGTGTTTAATGTGAATCTCAACCGGAGGGGTTAATCTCTCAGATATTTCAAAATGTCCTAAAATTTTTATAAAATCCAAATTCCATAAAGATCAAAAAAATCATCAAGCTCTAAGATATCTAAAATTAAAATCTAACCATAAAACACTTAAGGCAAAATCCATCCACCCTCCATAATAATTTGTCAGGGTGGACAAGTTAAAAACTACTTTAGCTCACAAAAGAGCTAAATGCCTAGTAAAAAATATCACTAGGATCCATTCTCAACCAATCTCTTGCAAATAAGGACGTGGTACGTGTCGTCTATCCGGCGGTTCGCCACCAAATGGCACCGCAGGATAAACAGTTATGACCCGGGGCCCTCTGAACCGAGTGGTTTTGCCGCCAAATTGCACCACGAAATACCGATTATGGCCAGCGCCAATACTTCCATTATTGGCATCAAATATTTGAGATATGAATCAATAGGATATAATCGATAGGGCACAAAGCCCTCTGTTAGCTAAGGTGGATTCAAATTTGTCCCCTTAGACAAACATTCAACTCTGGTCTACATGGTCCCCTTGGACGAAGCAACCCATGGCTGCCGATAAGGATCCTTCTGTCAGGTTGGGTCGACTACCTCCTCTGACTAAGTATACCAAGGACCACGATAGCCCGGGACGACGGAACCATGGGATCTTGATCGTGTCTATCATTCATTCCCCCACCATCCGCTTTAAGTTCCAGATGGTGAAAATTCCAGTTTTAAATATCAAATTCCTCAAATCTCTCCATCCAAATCCAAATCCAATTTCCAACATCTGAAAGCCATGCTGCTACTATATGCCAGATAACACGTATCTCTATATGAATCTGATTGATGACTAGCCTTAATCGAAAGTTCTCTCTCGTGATCGGGAGGGGTAATTAACTATAGGGGCTTGCGCCTATAGGAAACCAGAACTCAGATCATAAAGTCCTCGCAAAACGAGGGCGAAATCTCTGGGTAGTGTCTTATCTACAAACCCAACTGCCTTCCAAAATTTACCTCGGAACTTAATGTGTTAAAACTCCCTCGCTCAAGCAAAAGCAAACAATCAGTGCGCTGCGGGGAGGCCGGGGCCAAATTTTTGGAGCCCACACTTCAATGGTGAATTCGTTTGAAGGATGAAGAGGATGTAATCTTGGTTGAAGAAGCCAAATATCATATCCTTCCTCTAATAAGATTCTGACCAAATCTCTCCTTTCCGTTGGCAACCAATAACTTTCGCCTGAGTATCCATTCAGCAGAAGTACAGGATATTGTGGTATTTTCTCTTGAGGTTTCCACAAATTTGGAATTCTCTTCCATAGCTTGCAGCTAATAGTACAACCATCTTCTGCTTAGTTTGCAAACAATTAATTAACTAGATAGTACAAGAAGGTGCTCTGGTCCATTTTAACAGTAGTTAATTTACCTGTATTTAACCTGTGAAGAATCTATGGAGGGTAGGGGACTCGTTCTACTTCGGGGAGTTAAAATCATCTTTTATATATCTTGGTATTTGCAAGATGTATGTTCTCCAAAGACTTTGCAAAAGAAGGCATATAAATTTACTTCTGTGCTTTCCTTTCAACCTAACCACCCTCCTCAAGAGCTGAATGATTGATATTCTGAGCTCACCTTGAAGGCTCAGCAGCTCATCGCTTGAATTATTATGTTGTATGTGAGCATTAACATCATTATTCTCAATTTTTCTGAAAGTAACATGCATTGTTGTCGACTCCTGCCAAGCATGAGAGGCTAGCAAAAAGAGGTTCATCACTTTTTTTCCTTCAAGAATATATCTGCATCAATTAGAGTTAAATCAGCTTTAATTACCTTTAATTAAAATTTAATTTTCTTTATAGAAGTATTACTAAAATAAGTACTTTGAACTCGAGCTTGAAGCTAAAGTTAGGCCATAATGCATGTTCTGTGTGTAGGGAGTTCTGCTGTCTACTGCACATTGGTCCACCTTACCATCCAAGATAAAGAGCTTCTCCTTCTTAACACTTTTGAAAATAACATAACCACCAACTTTACCTTTGAGAAGAGAACTTGGATCTTCTATAACTGAAATTTCATGTCCAAAACCTTTGTTATCTCTACAGTTCATATTCATTGTTAAATGAGCGGTGCAAGGCATTCCTGCTATGAAACCTCTCATTGTTTCTTTCACCAAGACCATATAACTGAACATAATTTCATGTTCTTTTGTAGTTTTCGGTATTGAATCCATATACTCATCCGCATGTTCGATGAATTCCTTCTCCTGCACTGTACTCTTGAATTTTAGAACATCATCTACTAGGTGCTGACTAATATGCTCTGATAAAGTAGTGATTGTAAGGCAAGGAATTGTGCCAATTGAGCATGGAATTAGAGAAGCATCAGACACATATAAACCTTCATGAACTGTCACTTGATTGGCATTTTGGTTAAACACTTTCCCATTTGTATTACAAACCCCTAATGATGCATTTGATGCAGCATTGCACCCTCCAAGGAGATGAACACTAGTGCTTCTATAACATGACATGAAGAGAGTGCTTCCCAATTTCCTTGTAATATTCTGTAAAGCTAATATCTTTTTTGGTAGAAGTGGATCATTAGGAGGAATGATTCTTACCTTTTCTGCTTCGTCATCGAATGTTATTCTTCCATCACAAGCATCATTACCCATCACATTAAGAATCATATCATGACTAGCTTCTAATCCCATGTATACTAGCTTCTAATCCCATGATACTACATTTTAATTTATCTATTAACCCGTGTAAGAACCAATAACAAGTAGGCCAGCCATAGGTTGATATTCCCTTGAAGAACAAATAAGGGTATGAAGTAAGAAGAACTCCACTCTGCAAAATAGATCACCAAATGTGTGCTTGAAAAATAATTATAATACTAACCGAATCACCAAAGAAAATCAAATTTCCTACCTGAATTGTGAAGCCGCTAGAAGAAGTGAATGATAAAGAGATTGCAGGCCCTGGCCTGTTATGTAATGCAACCTCTGAGAATTGCTTCTTGTTTAACCCATAAGCATGTAAAGGGGCTTTGCTCCTTGTAACATATGCCACATTGTTTCCATTGCAGCTTATTCCGAGGCCTAGTCTATCTGAAAGTCCTAATCCTCTTCTTTGTGATTTGAGAAGAATCTCAGTTGTACCAAGCACTCCAGCTGCAGAAATTATGAATTGTTGAGCACTATAAAAGTTTTATTTTCATTTATTGCTTTGCAATGCCAAAGTTTAATTCCGTTTTTTACCTGAAATAACCACAAAATCTGAACTTCTGTACTCTAAATCATTAAAATAAACTCGCCACCTCCGATGATGACCCTTGCCTTTATAAAGACAACCTTCACCTGGATCTTTAACAATATAATGAACTTTGATTTCTGCTCTCACTACACATCCAGCCTAAAATAAATTGGAACATTTTGTAAAGTTAAAGATAATAAGTGGAGGTGAATTAAGAAGATGAACAAGCACATGCCTCAACTGCTAAAGCCAAATAGTTCTTATCCGTGGAGTTCTTGGCATTGTAGGGGCAACCAGATAGGCAATTTCCACAAGCTAAGCAACTTTCAAGTTTTTTAGATCCCACCAAATTAATGCCTTCTTCTTCTTTTCTGTCAAAATTTATGCTGAGTTTTATAGGATCAGGTTTATAGTCTTCAATCTCTTCTTCGAGAATTTGTGTCATAACTTGAGCATTAGTGAATTCAGCAGGAACCACCTATGCTTCCAACATTGAGGATGCTAAACGTTTGAAGTGTTTCCCAGTCCTTATTCCAATCTTTTGGCCACCTAGTGTCTCTTCTTGTTCCAATTGGCGGAGGCAAAAGCACTCCAGCATTTACTAGAGAGCCTCCACCAAATCCACATGCTAATGCGGCTAAAGAATCACCTTCTTTATGTATCTGAAACAGAATTGAACAAATTCTAGAACATTTTAACATTTAGATTGCCTTAAAAATGTATCATCATTTTGGGGGTTGGGGATAATCTGTATGGAGAAATGATTTTGCGATAAAAAATTAACAATTCAACATTAAGATAATGACAACTCTTGAAAACATAAGCGATAGTTTAGTACTTAGTTGCAAGGTGGATATTATTTTTCAACTGAATAATAATGCTCATCAGCATATCATATGATAGAGTAAAAATAAGTGCAAAATGATATAGGCACGATATTTATGCCACATGCATTTCCTTACAAGGATCTAAATGTAATTATGTTTGCATGTATGTATATCTTACGTTTTTTTTTTTTTTTTTAAAGAAGCAAAACAAATGCATTAACTCATAAAAAAAATTACAATCTACTACGCATTATTTTCAAGTTCCTCCTTTAACAAATTAAGAAAAGAAGAAGGAACCTTATTAAAACTAATATCAACCCAAAGAAAATCACTAAAAAGAGCATAGTTAGCACACTAATCAGCTAACTTACTGCAATTCCTATCAATACAATTAAAAATAACATAGTTGAAATCCTTGAGAAAAGCAAGGCTCTCCAACCACTAACTGCCCTTCCATATTGAATTTTGAAGAAGATTCATAATATTATAATTATCATCGTCGATGATAATTCCCTTATAAACCAACATCAAATCTTTAATAACATCCCTTGGAGATTGAATAGCTTAAAGCTTCAGTTGGGATATATCCCAATGAACACAATTCTTTCCAAAAGCAAGTAGAAATATGTTTTTACTATCACGGAATACACAATCAATATCTGCCTTGTATGAAGGTAATAAAGAAGCTCAACATTTACCTTGATCCAATCGGGTGGAGGAGTGCGAATGATTCAATAACAGCTTGCTCGACTGATTAACACCCCAGTGGCCCAAATTTAAATCGCAAATAGCAGAAGAAACGGAAGCATAACTCATTGCTTGGTCAACAATCACCATCGAGCACTCTTTAACTCCAAGAATAAACTTATTCCTAGCTTTCCAAGATAGATAAATTGAATTATAGAACAGGTTAACTAACAACCTATTATCCGAAGACATACGGCTTAGCCACTAACAACAGACTTCAAATGTATCAAAATAAGGGATCCCAAACCCCTATTTATTTAAGTAATGAACAACCTACATCAACTTCACACATTTTGTTTTCACATGTTCTATATCTTCAATAGCGTTGCAACCTCTAAAACATGAAAAACTATTTTGCAATCTTCTATAAGATAGGAATTGAAATGTTGGAATAGCAGTGTTCTATAAATGCCACCAGAACACCTCCACTCATGGCATAAGCTTAGCCTTTTTGATCCACTTTGAGTAAAGACCGGTAAGTTGATTATGCTCTAAAACTTCAAAAGCCATTAACGAGATTGAACTCCAAGAATTCTTATAAATAACTTCCACACAATCATCACACACCACGGGCATAACTTGAATTTGACAGATCAACTCCACAAGCTCTTTTCCAAAAAATTTCATGAGCTCACCTATGTTTTAACCTCCATCTACATTATGCTTGTCTAAAGTTAAGTCATCACTTCTTCGAGTTGCGACAAATGCTGACCACTTATTAATGCATTTGCCCCAAATCCAAACATCCTTGAAAACATTTGTAGAGCTGCCATCCACAATTTTCCAACTAACAATGGAATTCAGATATCTACCACCATAAGAGATAATTTTCCAAGATGGTGAGCCTCCCTTCTTAGCACCAACCTCCCCATACCGAGAACCATATTTTGGTTTAAGGACTTTATGTAAGAAAGAATCTTTATCCTGAACATATTTCCAAGCCAACTTTGCTCTTAAATGTCTAACTTTACTTGCACAAGAGTGTAAAGCACACCCTCCCCACTCAATTGGCTTTCACAACACATTCCAACTAACATAATGAAGACCAAGCCTGCCATCCAGCTTATTCCATTTAAAACATCTACACATCTTATCAAGCTCATCAAGAACACCTTTAAGGACCAGCGAGTGCGTACAATGAAAAGTAGGATAAGATAGCATAACTGATTTAACAAGAATAAACTTCCATGCTAAGGAGATGAACTTACTTCCCCAAACATTCAGCATTCTCAAAGCTTTGTCAATAATGAACTGGAAATCCGTCTGTACTAGCCTCCTCAAAGAAATTTTAACTCCAAGGTAACTGAACTCTTTAACTTGTTTAAACCCCATGATACGAGTTATGACTTTCTTTTTCCTCCTCTTAACATATTTGCCAAAAAGAATAGCAAATTTGTTAATATTTATCCTCTGCCCTGTCCAACCACAGAAATTCAATAAAATACCCTTGATCTCCTTGACAACCTTAGCATTAGCTTCAAAAAAAATAATATTATCATCTGCATATAGCAAATGAAAAAATCCTTAGTCCGCTTGGACAAATATGAACACCAACAAAATCATCTTTTTGAATAAAAGCATTGGATAGAAGTTGTGAGCAAAAAATAAAAGGAAACGTTAATAAAGGACAACCTTGATGGAAACCGCTCCTGCTGTTGATCCACATAGAAGAATTACCATTAATCATCAAAGAAAATCTTGGATTTCAACACATTCCATAATAAGTATTGAAAACATCAGAGGGAAACCGAAATACTCCAAAACATTTGTCAACATATCCCAACTCATGCAGTCGTAATCTTGCTCCATATCAATCTTGAAAGAGACTTAACCTTTAGAAGATTTACAAAATATGAAGTTGTGGAACACTTCCTGAGCTACTAGCACATAGTCTGACAATGACCTTTCCTTAAGAAATGCCACTTTCTCATCCGAGATCAGCTTCGAAAAAATGGATATCAATCTATTCAAAATAATTTTGGTAACCACTTTATGGACCATCTTACAAAGGATGATAGGCCTATAGTTGGGAGGAATCATAGGATTGCTCACCTTAGGCATAAGCAAAATTAAGGTCTCTTTCCACTCCGCATTCATTATCCTATAATTTTAAAAAAAGGTTAATAGCATTCCCAAAATCTACCTTACTAATATCCCAATATGCTTTGATAAAGGAGTAAGAAATACCATTATTGTCCGTAGTAATTTTACCACTTGCTTGACTAAAATTTCCTTCAACCTCCTCCAAAGAAACAACCCTGTTCAACAAACTTCTATCATCTTCATCAAGAGAACACAATGGTGCAGACCAACCTTCAAGAACACAATCCCTCTCCTTTCATTGTCCATTAAAGAAAAGGATAAGTATGTCTTCAATCTAATTTTGGTCTTCCACCAATGCTCCATTATCATCAATTACTTTAAAGATCCAATTTGAATTCCTCCTTACACTAGAAAATGATTGAAAAAAATTGGAATTAATTTCTCCCTCAGCCATCCATTTGGCCTTTGCGCATTGCCTCCACCAAGTATTCAATAGAGCCAAAGTAGAATTCAGCTCAGTTACCTTTACCTTAAGCTCCCAGCTATCTACTTGTGAGAGATACCCCATTTCATCTTCCTTCATCTATAGCTCAAATATCTCCTTCATGAGATAATCCTTCAATTGAATAAAATTGTCTAACTTGGCTTTACTCCAGAAGGACAAAGCTTTCATGGTTCTATTGCACTTGATATTAAGAACTACAAAACAACTCTCACCCACCCTCCTACTCCATGCTTTCCTTACCATAACATAAGACATCAAAAATGAAGCCCAAATGTTTTCAAATTTAAATATTCTTTTAGCCAAAGACTTGATCTCCAAAAGATTTAATAAAACAGGACAATGGTCTGAAGAAACTCTTGCAAGATGCCTAACAACCATTTGATGGGAAGAATTAATCGCAACTGAATTTAAGAAACATCTATCCAACTTTTCCAAAATCTGAGCCCCACCAACCTTTTTATTACACCACGTGTATTTGGAACCAACACGACCAACCTCATGAAAGCCATTGTTGGCCAAAAAGGACTTCATATCCTTGGGTCCTTGGAAAAAAGTAAATCTCTTCCCTCCCCTTTTATCCTCCTTAGATAACAAGAAATTAAAATCACTTCCCACTACCATAGACACATCATTGGAAGAGTCAACTTCCAACTCCCTCCAAAGCTCCCTCTTATAAACATCCTTGCTCCCATAAACAGAAGAAACTCTCCACAAAACTTTATTCATCACATTTAACTCACCAATAACAAATTGATAAGAAGATTCTAAAACAAAAAAAAGGAGGCCACACTAGTCTTCCATAACACTAGAATACCTCCAGACAACCCATATGAGGGAACTTGATAATAGTCCCAATCCACACCAATCAATACATTAACTTCCCTTTTATCAAAAGAAGCAATTTAGTTTCCAACAAACTAACAAAAAAAAATCCATGATCCTTAATAAACTCCTTAAGATAAAGAGAAGCTTGCCTCTTCCTAGCTCCTCTACATTGCCAAAAAGCAATTGATGCCATTATTGATTAAGAAGGGAAGAGTTCCCCGCTTTATCTTTCAACTCTCCATCCAATTTTCTACTTCTAAGAGCCAACTTAATAGGACCCAGTCCTTTATGTTCTTTAGAAAATTTTGTTCTTTACAAGAGAAGAACTTTCTTCCTTGAAACCATAATCCTCCTTCAAATCACCACATGTAAATTCAAGATAACCAACTCCACCTTCTCCTTTAGCAAGTACAAATGCATAGATGGAATCATTATTGATTGCATTAAAATGATATCATAACCAAAATGCCAGCCACTCATCATCATCATAACTCTACTCAATTCACTTCATTTACACATGAGTCCCCAACATTGATAATGTCTGCCCCGCATGATCCCCTACATTACTATGCCTAAACAAGAATGTTCTTAGAATCATCCTATTTCTTAGTGATTGATTTGCTCCTTACATTGATATCTACATGAAAGTCATCACTGTCAATGTTTGCACTCTCGATGCAACAAACAATTGGGTGCAAGTTAACTTTACTGCATTTATATGCATGCTTTCCCAAAGGCCCTTTCTTCTCCGTTCCATCTTTCTTCAACAAAGCTGACAATGAGTGTGAAGTGAACCCTAAAGAGGTCTTTGTCATTGAGCTTCCATCATAATATTGGAAGGTGAAACCAAAGAGGTCTTTTTCATCTACCTTCCATAATATCAAATCTCAAAGCTGCCCACAAGTCTAACTCCGATATAAATTAAATAACCTTGAGATTGAAAAAGAATTTATTTGATTGAAATGTGGTCAAAAGTTTCATTTATAGGTAAATGATAGAGGGCCATTTCTTCAAAAATGCTTCAAAAAATTCTAAAGGAACTAAGGCAACATTAAAGAAAATTGATGCATAATTTCGGTTTGATGAGTTTGTTCAATCGATGCACAACATGTAACAATGAATAGACTCAAATTAGTGAGTTATATACAACTACTATCACTATTTATTATGGTGTTTTATTTAAACTACTTTAGCTATGGTGAATAGATTATGCATGCATATTATGACAATTTAAAGGATCATTTATTGAATTTAATCTGTTTATTCCTTAAATTGTAGATTTAAAGGAGTAATAGACATAGCAAGAAAATAATATTTGTTGTAATGCATTTACAAAGTAATTGCAAGAGGTATGAGCCTATTAAAGGCCAAATTTTGGGAGGGTAGTATGTTCTATCAATAATTAATGTTTTCTTAAGATTGATTCATGCGGTGAACACCACAACAACTATTACAAATAGAGACAATATATGCCTACGAGTGATTAATCGACTAATCAGATAACCTACTCCTTTTAGTATATTGTATGATAGTTATAGATGCTATGATAATGTTCATAAGAATAGAGCATGTTAGCCACTCCCCTTAGGACATACTTGAGATATTTGGTACTCCTTATGTGCACCCCCACCCCGCCCAGAGCACTAGGTTGTTAATATTACTTAAATATCAAAATATTGTAATAAAATCTAATCTATTGGTTTACCATACATGTAATCCACTATGGTTATATTGGCCATGAAAAGCACATATTCATTTGTAGTTATATGTAGATCTTCAAATATCTCAGCCAATTTCTTTATTTTCTAAATAATAACCTTCATTAGCATATCTCATGTACTTTTCTTTATCTTTTGATAATCGGGCTATTGACTCATATGCATTTGATCATACTTGGGAAGTTTAATATTCTTCTCCAATCTGACTACAACGAACTAATCATTATTTGTTACCTTAGTTAATAGTAGGTACACCTATAATAACATTGGCTCAGTTACTCCTACTATGTTTATGACTTTATCTTCAATCTTATATCTTTCAAAATTTCTATGAAATTTATTTATTTTAGAAAAATCTATATACTTTAAATGTATTATTGCTTTTTTCACTTCTATTAGTATGTTGGACTAAAGAATGGGAGGTTTATACTCAAAAATGATTTCACACGTGCTTCTTAAATAGCTACAAGGTCATGCAAAGAGGCACACCCTCAAGAGGGTTTCTTTCTAAGAATTTGATTGGAACTTGTGGAGGTACTCACTGAGGGAATATTATAATACAATCCCTTCTATTGGTTAACCATACATGTACTCCACTATGGTCATCACGGCCATGAAAAGCACATTTTCATTTGTAGTGATAGGTAGATCTTTAAATATCTCAGCCAATTTTTTTCTTTTCAAATAATAACCTTCATAAACATATCTAACATACTCTTCCTCATCTTTTGATCATCTGGTTGTTGACTCATATGCATTTGATCATGCATGGGAGTTTAATATTCTTCTCAAGTTTGAATAAAACAAACTAAACATTAT
Source organism: Dendrobium huoshanense (assembly GCA_016618105.1). Taxonomy (NCBI): domain Eukaryota; kingdom Viridiplantae; phylum Streptophyta; class Magnoliopsida; order Asparagales; family Orchidaceae; genus Dendrobium; species Dendrobium huoshanense. Next base: position 47,402,099 of record CM028347.1, read on the forward strand.
TTTTTTACCTTAGTTAATTATATAATACACCTGTTAATAGCATTAACTCAATTACTCCTACTATGTTTATGAATTTATCTTCCATCTTATATATTTCAAAATTTTAATGAAATTTAATCTTTTTTAGAAAAATCTAAAAAACTTTTAAACTATCATTACATTTTTTCCACTTCTATAGTATGTTGGATTAAAGGATGGGAGGTGTATACTCATAAATGACTTCACATGTGCTTCCTAGATAGCTACCAAGTCATGGCTAAGAAACTCACACCCTCAAGAGGGGTTCCTTGTAGGTATTTGAGTGGAACTTGCACTCGAGGGAACTGATAGGCATAACTCGCCTGGTGGTCCTAATATGGAGCTTGACTTGCATGGGGAAAATCAGAGATCCCTCATCAAACCTTCACTCGCCATTACTTCTCTTAAAGCTTCTCCCCCATAACATTCCAATACATCCAACTCAGCTATAGAACATTGTTTATTGAACTCACACAAAATACAAGCTATAATCATTTGGCTTTAAGCTCTTCATTACCACAACATCTCACTCATCTTTCTCCTTAAGGCAATTTAAAATTTCCAACACAAGCCATAAATCCCTTCCAATCATTCACCTTGGCTCATATGTAGATTCACCTAGAGCCTACTCACCAAATCAAGCTTTCCCATAGAGAGCTTGCCACCATCAATTTATCCCATAGAGAGTTCATTCATTGACTTCTTTCTCCTCCAACCTACAGGAGACACATGTTAGATTAATGAGTAATGTTGTACGAGAATTATATGCAGCTTATATTTTCTTTTCTTTTTCTGTGTATAACTTCTTATAGCTCTCAGAATCTTATAAATAAATGGTGATAAGGAACTATTAGGGACCTTTGATTCTTGAAAGCAAAAATTTTCTCTAATAGTGCATATTCTCCTAGTCTTAGATCCCTACTATATATATATATATATATATATATATATATATATATATATATATATATATATATATATATATATATATATATATATATATATATATATATATATATATATATATATATATATATATATATCTCCAAAATCACCATTTTAACTTATATGTTTATCTTATCAGGCAGTCATGCTAATACTATCAAATATTATCTATGAAAAAATTTATGTTCAACATCTTTTGAGGTACAACGAATATGGAGTGATGCAATTGACAAGAATACAACTACAGCCAGATGAGCAGCTTCCACAATACCTTCAATCAACATGGAGGACATCGAATTCACTACTTATTATGACTTATAAGAGATGTAAGAGAGGTTGAATTCACCACAATCACGACAAATTTCAAAATAGTCACTGTCGAGCCCTTTGCTTCTGGAAGGGAAGGTCACAACACGTAGGATACTTGGGGATCTTTCATGATCGGTTCCCTTAGTGAGCCACCTCCCCCATTTACTTCTTCGAATTCTTCTACAGTGGCACTACCACATGAACATACTTGGCAGGCCTCTCTGGGGTTTGTCCATTCTATCCTTCTAATAACTCATCACTTAGTTATCGACGAGCCTCTTTAGCAACCCATGATTCTTAGAGTATTTGCAACCCTTGGCGTGTCGTTCTTTGCTTAAAGAATGGAAACACAATAAGAAGTAAGTTAAAAACTTTAACAAAAGCATTAATGAAGACTACTCACATTAAAAGTTCTTGAACATAAGGTGATAGGAGAGATTATGAGGAGTAATAAGCAGCTCCCTCTTTATTTCAAATAGAACCCACTCCTCTTCTTTTAAGAGCGAGTATCAATCCCTACTTCTTTAGGAATCTGACTTGTTGAGTCTTCACCATACAAGGATCACACTTATTGTAGTCAGCAAAATCTGCACAAAGCTGAGCTTAAAAAATCTTTTGTGGTGAAGACAAGCCAAAATAATTTTAGTGACCTTAGAAGCTGTCTCTTATGCAATAATGAGACAAAAGAAGTTCTAATCATCACAAAATTGGCAAAGACTTGGGAAAAGACAACTCCATAATAATTTAGCACCCCCTTCAACTCAACATCAAAGGAAATCATAAGCTTAATAAGAAATGGTCATAAGGATTGAACAACAAATCATCAAAAAGTGAGTTAATAAGCTAATTCTGATTCGTCGACCACACTAAGAAGTTTCAACGGCATAGCAATATGTGTGATTAAGATACTCTACATGCTCATTTTATTTTTTTTCTCTTCATCGTTAGAGGATGATTTGAGATTATCTCTCTCACTAGTTGAGCACTTTTTCTCTCCCATGTCATTCATTAATCTCAACCAGGCCACTACTCACTAGATGAATCACTATTTTTCAGGACAATCACCACTAGTTTGGAAAATCACAACTAATAATTCCTTTAATTATAACTCACCCCATCCATTCACACATCAAAAGCATTTGGGTGAAATTTTTTTAAATTTTTCTACTTCTTGCTCTCGACAATCTAGTATTATTATGTAACACTCACTTCGGCAATCTTGCTTGGAGCATTCATCGCATTTCTCTCATTCTTCTCATCATGGGGATGCATAAGCACAAAAATAAAAGTACTCACATGACCACTTTTAAATTTATATAATATGAGACAATTTTGTTTCATCACATCAAATATTACAATATAATATTTTTTAACAAATACATGTAGAGCAAATTTAGTGCCTATCGTAAATCATCATACAAAGAGGTCATCAACCATCATTAGTGTCAACCCCTACACCTTCCAATTTATCCAAAAAATATTTATTACGTGTGTGAACCTTGCCAATCATGCATTCTTAATGTAAATGCTTACCTTAGCACTCATCGAGAAAACTATGGCATGCATGGTGATATGTAAGCTACACATCACAGATATTGTCACTCTCCTTTTATAGCTTAGTGACCTCCCTAAATATTGCCTTCAATCTGTTGTAAGAAGGAAACAAAGAGAGGGAAGCTCCCGTTAGAGAGAGAAAGTGTTCGAAATTTCAAATTTTCCATTCGCGGTTTCACAGCCTACATTCCAGGAACTAGTGGGGAAGATGGCGGTTGAAGGCCGCCGGCAATCATCGGAGGCACCTACTGCTGGTCGCCAAACTCATGGACGAATTGATCAAGTTAGAGAAGATGGTAATTGTCTTCGTGGAAGTTTGGGCCTGGATGCTAATGAGTCGCGCATGAAGAAGTCTGCATGTCCTTTGATTATTAAGGAGGTTAACGACTTTAATCTGAAGAAGGTTGATTTTGTGGAAAGAAAGGGTAAAGGTATTGAGATTTCATTAGAGTGTATTACTCCTCAGAATTTTAAGTCTACTATGGCATCGCCATTGAAATCTAATGATTGCAAAGCTTCTTCAAACATGAAAATTTATGTTAACAAATTTGGACATTCAAATGCAATTTCTAGCCTCAGGTCAGGGATAAATGCGAATCTCTCGAATAAGGGTAACAATGATATTCATGATTCTGAAGACAAGCTACATTCTTGCGACCACATAGATTCGCTAGTTAATGAAAACTTGCTTGATGGTTTTATGTTGAAGGATGGTTGTGGTTTGATAGTGGGATTCATTTGGAAAATCTCAATCCACTAATTATCCAGGAGAAAGAACTGAAGAAATTTTGTGATCTTCCTGTGAATGATGTAGTTGGTGGAAGTCCAACTGAGAAAGAAAGGAAGAAGGTAACTTCAGTTGGTTCGAAAATTGGGAGGAAAAGTCAGTTGGAGAATGCGTAGAAGAAGACGCAACATATCACGATCAATTATGTTGATCTTAATTTCCAGAATAGGGAGGAAACTGTGAAGCTTGATGGAAGTAAAGTGGATAAAAATGTGGAGGTTCTTAAAAAGTCTCTGGTTGTTAAGGTGTTTGGGAAGAATATAGCATATTCTATATGTTGCATTGAATTAAGGAGACAATGGAACAAATTTGGTGGATTCCACTTAACTTCCCTTGGACTAGAATGGATTTTGTGTTCTTTCCACTCTAATGAGGCTTTGGAAGAAGTCTTGAGTGGGGGCCCATGGTATGTAGGTGGTCACATTGTAGGAATGGATAAATGGACACCTTAATTTTCTCAAAAATCATTAAAAGCCTTGTCTTCTCCTATTTGGATCCGATTGCCATTGCTTCCGCTTTTTTGTTGGGATGAAACAAATATTGCAAGAATTGCTTCAAAAGTAGGTGATCCGATGCTTCTTGATGGTAATATGTTTAGATGGGGGAGAAGGGAATTCACGAGGATCTATGTTTGGGTTAACTTGGATTCTAAGTTACCAAATGGTGTTTGGATAGAAGGATTAAATGGTAAATATTTTTAGAAAGTTGAATATGAAAAAGTTTCTTCCTTTTGTTTCATGTGTTGTAAGATTGGCCATACATCAGATGAGTGCCCAGACAAGCCTTGTAAGCAAAGAAGTAATGAGAGTTCTAATCATATGGAGGACAATCGGGAAATGCATCAAGGCACTGATGATTTGGAGTACGGGCCTTGGATGCATGTGAATTTCAAAAATAGAAAGAAGGCTATGGTTAATAATAAGAAGATGGTTAAGATAGATAATAAGAAAACTGGAGGTATTCAGAGTTATAAAGCTACTTGGGCCAAAGTTGGTGAGGTTAATCATGAAGAACAAAATAATATATAGGTTCCAGTAGTTGGAGGGAACTTGATAAAGGAGGTAGCTGATGGTGGATCCAAGTATATTGGGCTTGGATTGAGTTTAAATTAGTTCAGTATTTTAGCATCACAACAAGAGGATGTTGAGGATATTCAGATGGTTAATCAAATGGATGTGCTTGGAGTGGATGTGCAACCGGATGCACAAATTGAAGATATTCATTTTATTAGTGAAAGTATGGAGGAAGGGGAATTAGTTGAGGAGGAGTTCATTGCTCCATACAATGGTGGGGCTTCCACGGATGTTGTTATGCCTAATAGGGAGGAAAGTGATGCAGGTGATGATGTTATACCTATGGTAGAGAGCTGCAGGGCAACCTTCAATCCAATGTCAGAATTCAGTGAGAACGTTATTGTTCAAAATGATAATATGAAGGCCACAACATCTTTAAATGTGAAAATTAAACGTTTGAAGGAACTTAAAGCTTTGGGGTATGTGGAAACTATTCCTAGATTAAGAAAGTTTGATAATAAGTTGATGAAGTGTGGCGGGGAGAGATCTCTGGTGCCTACCAAAATGGATTCATTTTTGTTTTGGAATTCTAGAGGAGCCAAGAAGAAGGAGGCTTCTCTCTACCTTATGGAAGTTGTGAGGGAGTACGGGAATTTTTTTGTTGGGTTGTTGGAAATGAAGTTGGCCTTACTGGAGAGAAGGGATGTTAATAAACTCATTGGAGAAGATTGGGATTATTTTCATTATCCTGTTGTGGGTACTTCTGGTGGTATCCTTGTTTTATGGAACAGAGAGGGTTTCCTTTAATATTTTGGATTGCTCTTCCCAATGTCTGGTGGGGTTGATTCAACTTCCTAATGGAAGTAAGTGGATTGTTTCTACTGTTTATGGCAATAAGGAGGTGTGTCTGAGAAGAGAGCTTTGGGATAGAATTGAAAGATTTTCTTCTTCTTATATTCCTTCCATTGTTGGTGGAGATTTTAATTATCTTTTGGCTAAAGAAGATAACATAGGGGGAAAGAATTTTTTTTTCTCAACAGCCTCAAGAGATGAGGGCTTTTTTTACTAACAATGATTTTCATGATGTAGGTTTTCTTGGTCTTAGATTTACATGGTGTAACAATAAGGAATGGAATTCAAGAATTTTGGAAAGATTGGATAGATGTTTCATAAATTTAGCATCTATCCAATGTGTTGCTAATGGTTAGGTTAGGCATCTTGCTAGAGTTTCCTTGGATCATAGCCCTATTCTTTTCAAGATTAATGAGTCCAATTCTCCTCAAATGAAGTTTTTCAGATTTGAAGATGTGTGGAAGATGTTTCTTGCTGCTTGGAAGGTGATAATCAAAGCTTGGAAGAGGCCGAATTTTGGGGATCATACATAAATACTTAACAGAAAAATGCATAGATCGCTTAAAGCATTGCACTTTTGGAGTAGAAACAAATTAAAGACTTTAAGAGAGCTTAGAGAGAACTTAAAATCTGAGATCTTGATTCTGGAAATGAAAGAAACTGTGGATGGCTTGTCTGTGGAAGAGCTGAAAATGCTGAGATGGAAGGAGAATGATTTAAATGTGACTTTGTGCCGCCTTGCTACTTGGTGGAATCAAACAACTAAGGTGAGGTGGGAAGATAAGATGGACTCTAATTCAAATTTTTTTCATAAATTTGCTTCAGCAAAGAAAAAATAGCAACTTAATAAAGCATATTAAAGACGAGAATATGCAGCTTTTGGAGGATCAACAAGGCAATGAATTAGTTTTTTTTAGTTTTTCAAAAGAAAGTAGAAAGCAAGGAATTGTGATCTTTCGGGTTGGCCTGATCCAAGTCCAGAATATCAAATTAATTTTGCGGAAGGTGACAAGCTTGAAGCAGAATTTACTTTTTCAGAATTTTATGAAGCAGTTCAGCAATTGGCTAGCAACAAATCGCCTGGTATTGATGGTATGACTGTTTCCATTTTTAAATTCTATTGGGAAATTGTTAAAGACGACACTTGGAGAGGAATAGAGACTTTTTTCAAATCGGGGTGTATGAATCCAAGGTGGAAGGATACTCTCATTGTTTTGATCCCTAAATTTAGAAATCCTTTGAATCCTTCATATTTTAGACCATTCAGTTTGTGTCAAACTATTTATAAGATCTATGCTAGAATGTTATTGAACAGAATGAAATGGGTTCTTCCTAAAATAATTTCTAAAGACCAGGTGTCTTTTATCCCTGGAAGATACATGTCAAACCATTGTTTGTTAGCACAGGAAATCTTTCATAAGTTCAGATTTTCCACATCAAGGAAGGGACTTATGGCAATCAAGATAGATATGGAGCAAGCGTACGATAGCATGGGATGGCCTGCATTTTAAAACATTGAAATAGTTCGGTTTCCGTAGCAGATTTTCAAAGTTGATCATCGAATGTGTAGTTAAGACTAGGTTTTCTATCCTTGTTAATGGAAGAATGTCCAACTGGATTAATGCTGAGAGCGGCTTTAGACAAGGTTGCCCGCTGTCCCCGTTTTTATTTATTATGTGTTCTCAGATTTTCTCTAACCCTGTTCTTAAGAAAGGTGTGGAGTTGGGTGTGAAGATTGTGCCTCAAGTAGAGAAAATTTCTTATTTATTATATGCTGATGATGTTCTCCTTTTCTCTAATGCTTCTATCAAAGCGCTGGATAATAAGAAGGAGATTGTTCAGGAGTATTGTGAATGGACGGGGCAGGTTGTTAACTGTAAAAAGTCCTTTGTTATTTTTGTAAAATTTGTGAATATAGCATTAAGAAGTTGTATTTCCAAAATGTTGGGCTTCATACATGTCAAGGAGTTTAAATATTTGGGAATGAAGATAGCTTTGAGAAGATTGAAGTCAATGGATTTCGTTGAAATTTTGGATCATGCTTTGGAAAAATTCATTATTTGGGGGAACAAATGTCTATCTTTAGCTGGGAGAATTCAGCTCATAAATTCTTCAATCCTATCACTTCCAATATTCCTTGCAACACATTGTTTGGTGCCTAAAGGTATGTTGATGAAGCTTAAAATGTTTTATAGAAATTTTATTTGGCATAAGGAGAAAGGAAATAATGGTTTACACTATATGGCATGGGCTGAACTATGTAAGCTGAAGCTGATAGGAGGTGCAAGAATCCACTCAATCCTAAACAAGGTTGGAGATTTCAGAGCCAAGTTGGGTTGAAATTTTGTTCAAGATAATTCCACTCTTCTTAAATGTAATCTTGTTGTTAAATACGGTAGGGAGATATGGTATGAACATGCCAAAAGAGGAGATTCACCGACTTGGAAAATTAAACTTGATGGTGCATCTTATCTTAAGCCAATTATAAGATGGAAGGTAGTTGATGGTAAGAATGTTAGCATTCTTGATGATACCTAGATAATGGATAGAGAATTGAATATATGGCCTACATTTGTGCATTATGTGACTTTGCATGGTTTGAATGTGAGTAATCTTCTTAATGCTGATTGGAGGTGGAGTACTGCAGAAATTCAAAATACTTCAATGAAGACTTGACTTCCTTGATTATGAAGGTTCCTATTATCTTTAATAAGGAGGAAGATTATGTTGAATTAATGCACCAATATTCGGGTAAGTCTATTTCGTCTATGGATTTTCTTGCTAGGATGGAAAAGGCTTCAGTGGGAGATAATGTTGAATTGCTGGATTGCCTTTTAAAGCTAAAACTCAAGCCAAAAATTTATTGCTTTTTGTGGAGGCTAAGTAAAGATGCAATACCTACGAATGAATATTTGCACTACAGAAAGGTTGGTGAGGTTATCTCGTGTGCTAGAGGATGTGACGATATTGAGAATGTATCTCATATTACCATGAGGTGTAAGTTTCTTGGGGAGATAATTATGAAATTCAGAGATTGGGGTTTCAATGTTCCAATTTTTCAATCATTTAGGGAAGGCATTATGGAACTTAGAAGGTTGTCTATCAAGAACCCTAGCATGGTGCGTTTGTATATGACTTTGGTATTCTTTTAGTTGAAGAATAGGAATGCGATAAAGCATGGAGAGAAGGCAACTTCTATTTTTATAACTGCAGCAAATGCTCTGTTTACAACTATGCAATGTACGGTTAATCCGTTACTAGAAGTCTGGGATGTTAGCCTCCATCAGGAGTTTGTTAATTTCTGGCATTCCCCATTGCTAGAATGGATTAAGATAAATGTAGATGCCTCCTTGCAGAATTCAAATCTTGGAGGGATCGGAGGATTTATCCGAGATGACAAAGGGAGGCTCTTATTGGCTTTTGGTAAACAATTGAATCATTGGGATATAGCACAATTGGAGATGCAATTGGTTCTTTTCATTAAAGAAATTCTTCAAGATTGGCTTTTTAATACAAACGTGTGTTTGTGGAAGGCGATAATGTAACTATTATCAAATTTATTCGTGACTCGATGAAGGATTCCAATTGGAAGAATGTGAGCTTCTGGAATAAGGATCTATTGTTTATACATAGCTTTAATAATGTTTTATTTCATTCAATTCCTAGAAGTTGTAATAGTGTGGAGGATTGGTGTGCCACATTTGCTTTGAGTAGTAATTTCCTTTGGGATAGCTTAGATTATTCTATCATTCCTTCTTCTTTTAGTTATTTATTAAAGAAGGAATGTGATGCTTTTCTTTAGTAGTCTGTAATAGCTTTCCTCTTTTTTTAATGCCAATTGCTAATTTCATCTTCAAAAAAAAAAAAAAAGAATATTACCTTCGATAATATTTTTATGCCTACCATAACATTTTAGGCAAACCATCCTATAATCAACCAAGATCCTTGACACAACTTCATCTGTAGAGATCAATCGACCTTAGGTGAAAAAGATGTTGGCAAAATTATGACCACAATAGAGAAAAACCATGATCCCTTAGCAACACTACTACCTACTCCCTCCTCTACTATATCTTATATTAGCACGTCATGAACCACCACTTCCAACGCACACCAATTTCATCCTTCTCACTGACAACCATCAGACTGCCATGAATAACTAGTTCTTTTGCTGGAACCTGCTCACCAGCAATAATTAGCTCACTGATAAACATCAGCTTGCTGGTTATTGCTAGCTTATTGAAATTAACTTGCTTATCAATAACTAGCCACCCAACAACTTTATGGGACTCGACCACCATGGTGAGCTTCATGCTTGGGGTTCCTCAATAATTGATGCCCTTAAAATCAGCACCAAAATTTTAGTAAGAGATAAGTTCAAAATACTCAAAGGGGATAGCCATAAGCCTATTTTGCAAGTTGACCCCCCTTTGAGACTAAAGTTGTCCATCATTCCAGGTACTTCATTTCTTTATCACTCGATATATACTACAACAGCTTGAGGAAATGCAAACTATGAGCTCTCTCCCATGAAGGAAATCTTCTTTCTTAGTAATGCTATTTTTAAATAATCAAATTTGTCTTTCTTTTGCTTACCTATTGTAGGAAACACTAGTACTTCTACACTCATAGCTCTCCTGAAGGTGTCCTCCACAATGTAATTCGCAACCCCTTAAATGGGACTCGCATCATTTATCACATAATAAGGGCTCCTCGCCCTGTATCTTGGTGGTGCTTGTAAGCCTAAGACCCTTAGTAATAGGTAGCTCAGCATTGCTACCCATCACAATTGGCATCTTAATCATCTTAGGCATTATCCTTTTTTGTCCAAACCTCTTTTTTGAGAAGATATTATTATATGTAGAGTCTAGACATAGCTCTATATCTAAACTCTAATTAAATTATGACACGTGGATAGGACACATGGATATTCAATATGGATATTATACTTTATTTTTCTAATACTAGCTCGAATGACCTATCCTAAAGGTTTCTAGTATAAAATGAGGGTTTAGGATTAGAGATAAATTTTTAAATGAAAATACCTGTGAAAGCTCTCTAATATTTAAGATATTATCTGAATAAACATTTGATAATTATTAAGAAAGAAAAAATGAGGGAAAGCCAATGAAGATGAAGACTAGTTTAGAGGAGGATGTTGTATTCTTTAAGTAAATTAAATTCCCAAAAGATGTTGAGTTTGATAGGCGGTATACAAAGGTCTAAGAATAAGAAGACTTGAAGTTGAAAAGAACTACAACATGAAGGAATGATACCTTTTCTATACACTTCGAAGATATGTCGGGGGTCTAAGTCGGTAGCGCCCCCCTTACAAGGCTACAAGGGGCAGTGCATAGAAAAAATTTTGGTTGTAAGGGTACTTTTGAGGTTCTTGATGTTTTTGAGTACTATAATTGTGCCCTATAAATATATTATAAAGGGTTTAGGGTTTATAAGTTGTTTATACTTTTCGTCCTCTCTATAGTGTAGCTGTTCTCCCTCTCCCATGGGAAAAATCCCATATTTTGAGTTTTACATGTAAATCTCTTTTGTTCGTTTATGTTTTGTAGACTGGAATTTATTTTTCTGTTTATCTTTGAATCATTTCAATAATATAACATTGCAATCTTAAATACACTGTAAATATGTAGCTAATATGCAGTAAAGTTATCTTAACATTGTATCAAATAAATTAATTTTTTCAAGTTCAGTTATAACTGCACATTCGATATGCTATAGATATGCACTAAATATACAGTTAATATATAGTGACATTATCTTGATAATTTATCTTTAAATTTTTTTATATTTACAGATAAACATAAATTCAAGAAAACAAATGTAATTTAATACCAAATATAGGCTTGAATCAACATTGATAACACCAAGATTTTGAGAATTAAATGCTAACTTCATTTCTTCTAATATTAAAAAAACATGAATGTGAAGAAATTAAATAAGAAATATGGTTTTTTAGAAGAATTTACTTGATTTTTTTGTAATATATCTTCTTTAAGGTGGAAGGTAATTTTACAAAATGATGTAAAGCTGCATTGAATCAATTCTCCATAAATTTAGCATAATCCATGTTTCATTTCTATCGATAAATACATAGTAAGTACATCATTGATAAGCAATAAATATGTAATAAATATGTAGCTAATATGAACTAGATACATAATTAGTACAAAGTAAATACTTAACTGATATGCAACAAATGTGCAGTTCATACACATCTTATATGCAATAAATATGCAATTGATATGTAGTAAATACATAGTTGATACACAATAAATTTGCAAGGGATATGTAGTAAATATGTAATTTATACATAGTAAATACAAAATAAATATGCGGTGAATATGAAGTTTATATGCATAGAGATTTGATTAGTTTTAAAGAAAGGACAAGTGATCAGCTAAAGAGATTTGATATTTTTTTCTTCGTATTTTTTCATTAAAAGATTATCATTAAGAAAAATAGATTTGTAACCTTTTTAAATTAAATTTAATTAAAATTTACTCAAATTACCCCGTGTTTATTGAAATTAAACACTTTGAAGTATTTTACTTCAAAATGTCATGTTTGTATTTAGTTTCAATATAATTACTCTTTTTCTACCTACAATCACATCTCAATCATTCAAAATATTTACATGAACCAGATAACTTCTTCTCACAAAAATAAAAATTCAAACTTTCATCAATCAATTAAAAAACCGACCATTTTGAATAGGAGAGGATGTTATAAAGTTCATGAAGCTTTGATCTCCATTAATGAGTAGGGTGAGAAGAAGAAATGAATATAATGAAAGATAAGAGATTGTGGGTCTTGAATAATGAAAGGGAGTATTTTCTGTGTATCGAATTTATAAGTTTAATTTAACTTATAGGGCACAATTGCAAGAAGATTTATTTTATTTTTGAATGGAGAATGTAGTAAGAATAAAATATCAATATTAAAATTACCTATTAAAATGAAAGTTATTTTATAAGTTTTGTTATTTTACAAGAAAAATTAATCAAATAATATAATATAAATTCTTTGTTATGTATCAATGTCAATACAAAGTGTATAGAAAAAAGGCCCAATTTTTTAAATTTAAATCATAAATATTTGGGAGATTTCATGGGTATTTCATTAAATAAAGGTGTCAACCCTAAACACTAAATTTGAATGAAAAACACTAAGCTAGGTTGGATGGGATGGCTAGAGAAAAATAAAATACAAAATCCATATGGAATATCTATATGTGCAATCCACATGCCACTATTTAATAGAGTCCTAATACAGAGCTATATCTACACTCCATATGTAATAATTTCTCATGCAGAAGGATGATAATGATTTTATTAGGCCAAGGTGATGTTTAGCTCACATCATTGCTTAGTGATGCCTAAGTGTGTTCATGGACATCCACGAAGTCCCTCCACCCTCACCTATCCCAATATAAAAGGAAACCTTCTTAACAACTTTTTACAGGGATAATTATTTTGTGTAGAATCATGACATAGCTCTATATCTAGACTCCAATAAATTACTGACATGTATTGCCTGATGACGTGACCCGGTCCACTAGCTTAGAGGTAAAAAATTATAAGCTGGTATGTAAAATTTTTAAAAATTGTGCAAACCAAAAGTTGCGAAATATATACGTTTATCTTCCTCTTTACTCCCTATTCAAGTTGGTGCTCTTCATCTGCACACATTGAATGAGGCTTCTAGATGAGAAATTATTACATGTAGAAGCTGAGCCTTTCATCGTATTTCGGCAAACCAAAAGTTTCAACATTCAAAGTTTAATTTTTTTTTATCATTTTCCATTTTGCTCTCAGATCAATTATTCTTCTTCTTCCAGGAAGGGTTTAAGGTCAAATTTATCTCTAGAGTGCCTCTATATCATTGGATATTTTGAAATGTCAAAGCTATTTGTTCTATAATTGGTTTATATGAAAGAGTTGTTAAGGTTAAGGGTATAGGGTTTATGTAAAATTTATGTTAAATATGATTTTTTTTTCTTAATAGAAATTTTGTATTGATGGGTATTAAGACGTATTACTGTGTATTGCCATGATATAAGCTTATGGAAACCATATGTTATAGTAGTTGTTCATTTGAAAACTTTGTAATCTTTATCATAGCTCTGTATTTGAGAAATTTTATGAAAAATGCTATTATTTCTCTATTTATGTCACAGGGTATTATTGTGTATAATTAAATATTGTTGGGTATTCCTAGGTATTGCTTCGTATTGTTGTGAATTTCAATCATACAAGCTTATGACCACCAGATATTGCTATAGTTGTTCATTTTAAAACTTTTTAAGCTTTTTTTCATAGTTGTGTATTTGAGAAATTTTGTGAGAAATGTTATTATTTATCTGTTAAGTCACTAGATATTGTTGTGTATTACTAAGTATTTCTATGGCATAAGATAAGTGGTAGCCACACATTGTTATAATTGTTCACTTGAAAACTTTTTAAGTTTTTTCACAACTGTGTATTTGAGAAATTTTGTGGAAAATGCACTTTCTTTTCTCCGTTAAGTTATTATGAATTATTATTTATTTCCATGATATAAGCTTTTGGCAACCAGAAATTGCTGTATTGTTCATTTGAAAACTTTTTAATACTTTTTCACAGATGTGTATTTGAGATTTTTTTTGGGAAATGCTATTATTTCTCTGTTAAGTTATTGAGTATTGTTGTGTATTACTTAGTTATGTGGAGACTAGACATTGTTATGATTGTTCATCTAAAAACTTTTTAAGCATTTTCAAAACTGTGTATTTCAAAATTTTTGTGGAAAATGATATTTTTTTTCTCTATTAAGTCATCGTGTATTGCTGAGTATTTTATGATAAAAGCTTATAACAGTAAGACATTATTATCTTCGTTCATTTGAAAACCTTTTTAGGCTTTTCATAACTGTGTATTTGAGAAATTATGTGGAAAATGCTATTATTTCTCTATTAAGTCACTTGGTATTGTTGTGTAGTACTGAGAATTTTATAGACATATGTTCCAAAGATCACATCTCAATGTAGAACATCAACCTTTAAACTTATCTGCGACTCTTTAGTTGAAATTTTGGCAAGGTTTTTGAAGACATATTAAATGAATTACACTTATATCAATTCTTGGAGATCCATGCATTCTAGTAGAATATTCTATTCATATACATGCTGCAATCATTATGGGATATGTCAAAGCAATGCTTCATCATCAAAAGGCAAGAGCTAGAATTCATTGTAGATGAGGTAGCTCTAATTGTTGGATTGCCAAATTGAGGACTTGAATTCAAGCTAGAATGTCAGACAATATAAGGAAAACCCTCAACTAGTATTAAACATGTGATGCAAAGATTTACTATATCAACTTCACTTACCCTTATTCTAAATAACTTTATAATGTTTATGTTGTCTAATTTATTCTTTTTATTTCATAACTATAAAATCCCAGGAAGGATCATTACTATTGCACTAAATCTAGATGAGTTCTCATCTTATAATTGGATAGTGATCATTCGGGACTTCTTTGTTGGGCAGTTTGATGTGACTGCAAGAAAGTTTTCAAAGTCTAAACAATTAGGTTATATAAATAGATTTGTATATTTATTATTTGTGAGTACAAACAACATCCAATATTCTCTTTGATTACAAATTCATTTGGAATTTCTTGGCTAATGTTGCACTTAATTACAAGCATATTTGGATTCTGGAGCACACATCTATTTAAGTCTCTGTGCATATGAATGCAAGACCCCATTTTCTTCATTAGGGAAGTTGCATCTCTTATAAAGATATAGAGGTGTCTGAATTATTTACAGATCTTAAGTATGGGTAGGTACACATGCTTCCCCACACATCATACTTAGGTAATTTAATTTGATTGTGAACTTATTGTGACAATCACAATAATACAGGTTTTTCATTAATTCCCTCCAAGGAGTTACTTAGGAGGAAATAGCTCTCTTGCAGAATTATCCCCTCATTCTCCTAAGAAAGTATACTCTCTACCTTCCATCTCCCTTCAACCCCTAGTCATCCACCTCTTTCTTCTTAGAATGTCCACTCTCCACCTTCCATCTCCCTCCAATCCCCAAGCCATTCCCTGCATTCTCCTAAGAAAGTACACTCTCCACCATCAATCTCCCTTCAACCCTTAGCTATTCCTCTCATTCTTCTAAGAAAGTCCACTCTCCACCTTTCATCTCCCTTCAACCCTCTTCCATATCACATATTTTCTTTGTGAAGTCCACCCCTCTAGAATAACATAAACCCTTGAGAAGAATGTATGAACCTTCCAACAAGGCATCATTAAAATACATATAATGTGCAATTTTTTATTAGATGGGCTGGAGAAAATTTCTTCCAGGGGTTTCCTTCTTAAAGTGATGGTTCCTTCTTTGAGCAGCATGCATTAGAATAGAACCAGTTAAAAGTTAAAGTTACAACCATTTAGAAGATTCTGTCAAACATGTTAATGCAACATTCAGGAGAATACTCATCATCAACTCCATCAGGCCCTAATGTCCAAGTTCAAACCCCTTCAGTTTTATATCCTTTTGATACCCATTCTACAGAAATGATTAATAAATCCACTACTATCATAATTCATCATGATTTCCTATATGCTAGAAATATTCTTGTTGTTAACATCAGTGAGGATGATTATCTACCATTAGTATAATTTATCAAGTCGCCCAAAAAAAATTGACTTGCTCGTGCACTAGTTGAAGAAAAAGATATGGATGATGAAGAATTTTTTGCTTCAACACCCACATGGGAATATCACATCATGTGATGGGTTGGGATGATTGAGTTAAGATTGTTATCAAGATACATTTCACACCAATTCAGATACAGAGAAGATGTAGTCAAAGACCAAAGAATCAATTTATGCAAAAAGTTGTTGCATCTATAAATAAAATCAAGACAATTCAGGCAGCTGGTTAGAAGGGTTAGGAGAGGAAAAGAGGAAACCAAATAACAAAGAAGTAGCCTACACAAAAGGTACTTTCACCTGCTGCAATCATTGTTCTTGATGGGGGAGTATTTACAAATATGCCAAGCTAGCAAAAATAAGATTGAATTTTTTGGGACAGAGCTGATAAATAATGAAATGATTATGTTCAAGAATAGTTTTTTAAAAAAGTATGCTGATAAGTAAGCTTCAACTATGTTTATATGTTTTTTCTCTCTTATTAGTCACTCTGTATTGCTACGAATTACTGTGTACTGCTGAATATTATTATGTATTGCTCTAATAAATTCCATGTATAACTTTTTATTGCTATATATAGCTCTGTATTATTGTGTATTGCTCTGATAAATATTATGTATCCTTGTCTATTGCTGTTATAAATACTATATATTGTTGTGTAATGCTGTGTATTATTGTGTATTACTGTGTATTTCTATGTATTATTATGTATTACTTTTATAGATGTTGTGTATCACTATGTATTATTATGTATTACTTTATATTGATATGTACTACTTTGTATTACTGTGTTTTACTCTGATAACTACTTTGTATTATTGTATATTATTTTGTTGATCATGATATTTTTGTAGGTTTAATAATATATTTAATGTTGGAAATTTCATGATTTCTAAAATTCAAATTGATGAATTAATAATGACTTGTACCTAGATGACAACCATGGAGATATTTTTGTCGTACTACTAGCTGAAAAAAATAAGCTCTGACTTGGCCAATACAAACCATTCCTATATGTCTCATGTTTGCATTGGGTAAGCCTTCACGTGTTATACATTTAGCATATTTATATATGTTTTTTTGGTGAATTAATTAGACTTTTTTGTTTGATATCATCTGGGCATACTAAAAATATAAAATGAATGCCAATATTTATGTCAAGCATATCAATGGAGATTCAGTACAGGGTTTCAATCTGATGTTGTTACCAGTGATCAATAATCAGCATTTGACCCTTTCGGTAGGAGTGCTGAAGAATTTTTTTTTGAGATTCTTTGATTCCTTGCTGAACCCCATTCATAAGGACATTCTTCCTAAAATTGTGAGTTTAAGATTGGCATGTCAACTAAAATGTCCTATTAAAATTTTCCTTTTATAGATTAAAACTAAAATGTGCTTATTATTTTATTTAGATAAATTATCTTCAGTAAGAAATAGATGGCTCTTTAGATTTTTATATATAATAATAGTATATTCACACAGAGACTGATGTGCCAAACAAAACAAATAGCATTGATTGTGGTATGCTCATATACAAATACATGGAGGCTGTTGTCTAACATCTGAATGTCAACTGGGGCCAACATAATTATTGATAATAAAAAATGCCTAAATTTAGGGTTGAATTGGCATACACCATTTGTTGTATAACCAAAAAATAAGTTTGGAAGGATATTATGATTTTAATTTATAAAGTAATTGCTACTTTATTTGATTAATTTATAGAGTTCTTTTCTCATCTATCTATGAGAATTGCTACTCACATGATTTTCAAATAGTAAGCAATCTAAAAAATCTTTCAAATTATCAAATTTGAACAATACTTATCAGAGAACAAAAAAACACAAATAAAATACCAAATCTAATAGATGCCATAAAGGCCACTACTCATCTTGAGGTAGCTACCATATATGTGCCAGTAGTTAACTTTATATAGAACAACAAGAAAACTAAAAGTGAAACCCATACTGAATATCTTTCTAGTCAACTAGGTTTAAAAACTTCCTCTGCTTACCTCCAGCCAAAAACTTCTTCATTATTTGCTTATATAAGTAGAAAATAAATACTTCCCTAGTTGGAGCCCAAGGTCGATAAAGAATGACATTATCGACATCACAAGATGTACTTTCAACAACATTCAAACTACCACCTTCCCTCTTAGGATGTAGCTCATGAAAACACATTTGAAGAAAGTGAGCACTGATAACGTGGAAATATTTCTCAAAAACATACTTTATATATATATTTCCAACCTCTTGTATTTAAGAAATTTCCAGTTCTATTGCCCACCACATCCATTGCCTCTCCATGTAAATGCCAAAGTTCACAATCCTTATGTTCATGTCATAAATGCATGTAACATCTGGATATTTTATTTGTAGTAACTAATTATCCAAGTGGACTATCAGAACATCTTGACATATACTCATACATTCTACTACTAACAATGTCAATGAAGTCCTTCATTGATACACATCAAGACTTCTCATTATCTAGCAAATTTAATCTAGAGATCATATAGTCAGCTAAGGCTTATTGCTACTTAAAAAAAAGAAGAAGAATAGTTGCACTAGGAAATAAGTGATGTAGCTACAACAACCCCCTTAAATAGCTAAAATGCAACAACAACCTCATTAAATATAATTCAAAGCAATACATAGTAGTTTTTAGAGAAATACACACCAATATATAGTAGTCTTTAGAGAAAGACATAGCAATACAGAATAATATACATAAATTATAAGAGAAATACACAGTAATACACAACAATACTCAAAGAAATATAATGCAATGCACAACAGTTATATATATATATATAGCAATACATAACAGTTTATAAAGAAATACATAATAATACACAATAATAATCAGAGAAATACATAGAAATACACAATAGACATAAGAGAAATACAAAGGAGTACACATTAATACATAAAAGTTTAAGGAGAAATACATAACATCTCCCACATAATTTCTAAAATACATAATGAAATTTTATAATGATTTATTACAATACACAATGAAATTTTACATCACGTAGTTTGCTGGATGTATTGAACATCAATTATTATAATTAAATAATTACACATCAACCATTTTACTCTCAGTCAATGATATTCATCATCATCCTCATATATTCAGATGTCAATTGGCTGGTTACTACTCTAAAAATAAATTCTTCTAAGAAGCATACTTATATGTTTGAGATCTTGAACTAGCTCAATGGGAAACACTGTTCTGTTGTACTTTCCTCTATAATAGGTTTCTTACTCTTAGTTTTTCTCTTCTTTTTTCCAATGTACATTCAAACTTGCATTAAATATTCCTTTTGTCCTACACTTTGGTGGGTCTTTTAATTTTTTAATCTCACCTGTGCATTGTCTATGAACTTCTGGTTCATTCTCTTTCCATCAAGGATAAAGTCTATATTTTCAACCATATCATTCATTGTAGCTAACATGTACTATTTTCCTTCTCACTTTTGTATGCTCATGTGCTAATTTGATATGCAAACCTGTTTAAATGATTTTGAATATCACACCACTACATGCCTCAGATGTGATGTCTTTCTTTCCCAAACCTATAAATATGCAACGAGCATAAATATCTTTTCTAGCTCTTGCTAATGATCGTAGTAGTAGATACCTCTTAAGTATATTCATAATAACTAGCTACCTTATAACTCTCATGCAGTGAGAATATAGTAAACCCATTATCTCAAGCTTCCAGCACTAAATAATACCCTCTTTTTGCATCAAAATAAATAGTCTAATGGATTGACTGGTCCTTTTTCTCTTTTTTTTTGATAAAAAATTTTGATGTATCACTTGAGGCATAATCTATACATATTCCACCTACATCTTGTAAAAATTCATGTTAAAGAAATGAATACATTTCCCTTGAATAAAATTGAGTAACTTGTATTAGTATTTGGCTACTTTTTATCACTGGTGTTATTTCAAACTAGCTAAATCTAAAATCTTCATCCTATTCATTTTGGTGCCAATTCATCATTTCCTTCTTTAACCCCAGAGAATAATCAATTATAAAACTTGTTGGCTTAAAATATTTATGTCACACATTATTAGGGGATGCATTATGCTATGTTGATAGAATTCCCATTCTAAAGTAATTCTTACTAAATGTTATTTATTTCTTAGTCCTTATCCTATAAAGTTTCTTCAACCAATCATGGCTCTAGAGGCCATTTCTGTGATTATTTCAGACCAAGTTTTCTCAAACTCATCCTTAGAGTCACACTTGCTCAAACACTTATAAAATAGTACTTTAACTTAGTTATTATTATTAAAGCACCTGATTTTTGATGGTGCCTTTTAGAGAAGTGCCATTAGGACAATCTATGGCGTGTCTGTGGTAATACATTTTTTATGGCCCTAGTCATTGGTTGGTCTTGATTAGTAAATATTAGTATTGGATATTTATCACCCATAATTCATATAAATATTCTAAACAACCACATAAATGAATTAATTCTTTTCTCTGATAGAAAGGACATCCCAAGAAGAATATTCTGCCAATGATTATAAACTCTAATAAATAGCGTATAAACTTAATTATATTTATTAAGCCTATAGCTAGTATGAAAAATTATCACATTTTTTGCTTTAACAATCATAATTTGTTCTCTACATACCATTAACCCAAAAGAAGTTTAGCAATATATCAAATTTATCAGTTTGTACATCCCATACAAACATATTATTATCAACTTGTTTATACTTAAATAGTCAAATTAGCAAATTTCCCCATACTAAATCTTTGTTCTTTTTATTTTGAATATAGTTATATGCATATTTCTTAGAGAATCCAACATTTTCTAAACCTCCAACTTCATTGGCAAGATAGATAAATGCATCAACGGATCTTATTCTGGCTTTTATTATTGATTTAAAAATTGATGCATTCTCATCACTAATATTCCTCATGATCTAAGTAGATGTTGGTCTTCTACCCTATACAATTCATGATTATGGTTTTCTATACTTTTTTGCACCTTCCAAATTCCATCTTCAGCTAATGTAAATCTAATCATAGAGGGACACCATGTTCTCATGTTTGATTTCTTATATTTTGATTGGAAATTTAAGTTAATGCCCTTCTTAAAACCAACTTTTGAACAAACATAATCCTTAGATCTTCATTTTCGACAATTTAGCTAGTAACTGTGATATTATTTGTGAACACTAAAACCAAAATTATGAGTATAAATGTAATACATATAATACACTTCCTTTTCATAATTATAGATACCCTTTGTAAAAGATAAAACTTTTCAGACTGTTGAATCTAAGCTTGCACATAGCGTAATTAATAGGAATACATAGTAACACAAAATAATACATATCAATACAAAACTAAATACACAATAATACACAATAATATTTAGTAATGAACAATAATACATAGCTCAATACATATCAATACAAATCAATACACAACTAAATACACCATAATATACAACTCAATACAAAGTAATACGTAGCTCAATACATAACATTATACAACTCGGTACATAGCAATACATAACTCAGTACATAGTAATACACAATAGTACACATCTCAATGCACCATATTACATAGCGGTACACAGTAATACATAGCAATATACAAATTATATATTTACATTAAAATCATCCTCTCATAAAAAAAACATTCTTCTTCATGAAATTTGATATATAAATAATTGAATAATACACCCTAAATCATAAGAAACTCTTTAATTAAAAGAAACACAGTAAAACTTGGGACATTTTTAAATTTATCGATAAAAACCCTAATTTTTCTCCTATGTCTAGCTGTAGTAAGTCTTCTTGAATGTTTTCCATACCAGCTTTTATTTCCTCCGAGAATGTAATGTCCTTCAAACTAATTTCAATCTTCTTCACTTATTTCTCAATTTTCTTTCTCTACATGTAAAGGGTGATATTTTGTCCGCCAAAACCCTAAAGTGCTTTCACATGTTTCTTTTTTAAAAAGGTAAAAATGAGTGTCTTGATAGGGTCAGGCCATCGAGTCATATGAAAAAAATATAAATATTAAATATCCATGTGTTAGATTTTTATTAGAGTTCATATGTAGATCTACGTCTAGACTCCGCACCTAATAATTTCTCTTATATAGGTGCGAGCTAGCATAAAAGGGTTGAAGTAAATCTTATTACTCACAAACTCATAATTCATAGGGATATTTGATTTGTTAAAAAAAGAATGTAGAATGTAGCGTAAATGAAATTTAGTATAAAAGAAATATTTTAGAGTTATTTATATGAATATAAAGTAAATTCAAGTGAATGTTTTTTTTATTTAGTTTGAAGAATAAACTTTAAATATGGTAGAGATCGATGTGTGGCAGTAGCTATGGTTTGTGATGGGTGGTGGCAGCCAGTGATGTTGGTGGTCGATGGAGGATGTAGTGGTGGAAGGCTATAGCGGCCGTGTTGGAGGTCAATGACTGGCAGCCAGTGACCGATGATGGGTGGTGTTTAGCAACTGGTGGTAGCTGACTATGGTATATGTATGGAGGTGGTGGCAGCAGCCTACACCGAGTGGTGACTAACACCCCTTGCTTGCTGTCTAACTGATTCTTACTCAAACCTAAAAAATGAGCTAAATTTATTTATATCGCATTTACTACACTTTACTTTTAATTTCCTTTTCATCAAACCAAACATCATGCTTTTTAAAACATCCACATTCACTCACTTTACACCCAATTTAGTTCCAACCTCTACATTCTACATTATTTACCTAGTAACTATGATGCTAAAGTAATTTATATCTATGAATCCAAGGATTTAAAAATGTATTTTATTGATATCTTGCTTGGATCACTCATTTGCTAAAAGAAAAGTATATGTTAAAGGTTTCTCAATGCACGTGATATAAATAAGGACAAAGTTAGGGCACTAAAAGCCAAGAAATATAAAAGTGACAGATCTATAATTGAGGAAGATTATGACATAGCACTGATGACCCAAAATTCAAAAGCTTTCTAAAGGGAAAGCCAATGTCATAAGTAGTGGAGCAAAAGTAAATCAGGTAAACATTTTAAAGCTTCATCTTACATTACCTATTTTGAATGCAGAAAACCAGAGTACTTGAGAACATACCCCTAAACTCCATGCTAAGAAAAAGGGTGGAGAAAAGGCTAACTTTAAAAAGGGGAAGAATCAGACACAAAAGGCTTTTTGGGCTAACTCTGCCTCAGAATTATCAGAACATTAAGCATTGGAGGAGCTAACAAACTTCTATCTTATGACTAATGATAAACTTGATGACTCTGATCAAGATGAGGTATTTGAGCTTTTATATGATGAATTATTTGAGGTTTCTAAGAACATGATGCATACAGAAACTAAAAGAAAATTTATGATGCATATAGAAAGCTAAAGAAAATTCATGCTAGCCTTAGTTTTAAATTTTTTGAGTTACAAAAAGAGCATGACATTCTTAGTATTGATCATTCTAGTTTAGATAAAGAACATGCTTCCTTGTATGGAAATTTTGATGATCTAAACAAGAAGAATACTAAGTTAACCAAAGTACATGATTTCTTTGAAATATGAACATACTAAGCTAGAAGCGTTATATAAACAACTAGAAGCCCTTGCATCTACACTAGATCAAAATGAGCATGTATTGAAGCTTGATGATAAATTTTTGAAAGTACAAATAAGTTCTTGAGAGGAAATTTCATGCACTTCAAAATAATAAACTCCCTCCTACATTAGCACAATGGCATAACCCTAAAAGACAACATGCATCAGAAATCCCTAGGAAGAGGTACAACACCAAAAATATAATAGTAAATACTTTTCTTGGGTTAGGTGTTACTCTTGTACCATGATAGGTCACATAGACCATACGTGCACATTACATTGTAGAGCACATCTAGTATAGACGATAAAATCTATTACATCACAATATAGCATACATACAACTCATTTATTGAAGCATAATCTAGAAACCAAAAGCACTTAGGTTCCCAAAACTAACTCTTGAATGACCTTTTAGGAGTGCTCTCATAAAAGGCCTAGTGATACCAAGGAAGTAGATGCTCATGACACATGATTGAAGATATGAATCAATTCAGCACTTTGAAGGCTAAGGCAAGAGGCAAGGTAACACTAGGAGACAACACCACTAAAAAAAGTGGTAGGTTCAAGTATAATTAGAAACTCAAAAAATTATATCATTAAAAATGTCTTATTGGTAGATGGACTAAATACAACCTGCTTAGTAGTACTAAATTATGCGTTGAAGGATTAGATATTAAGTTTCTATCCACCAAATATCTGATTAGCTTAAATGGTAAAATCATTTTAGAAGGTAAAAGGATTAATAATGTTTATATGATTGATTTAAACAGTGTTGAATATTCAAATATTTTATGTCAGAAAACTATTACTGATCAATCCTGGGTATGGCATAGGTGACTATGCCATACAAGCATGAAACTATTTAGAAAGATAACCCAAAGAGATCTAGTAAGATGCATACCTAAATTAAATTTCTCTAAGGACATCCTATGTGATGCATGCCAACTAGATAACTAAATTCAATTAAATTTTAAACTTATTAAAATGCACTTTAAAATATCAATAGACATCAATAATAATTTTTTTATACCTCTTAAAAGTAATAAAATATATAAACTGCATAAAATCTTAGTCATATGTAATTATTTTGTCCCTCTAGGGATGAAATATTTACATTCATTTTAGGATTAACCTACTATAGTTTAAGTTTATTTATCTACACCTTGTTTACAATTAAAATAGAAATTCAAAAAAATTTTAACTTCAAAATTATAATAAATTTATGATTAATTAAAACTTAATATGAAGTAAACTCCTTTGTCTATAATAATTAGGTTGTAATATAGAAATTTTAATTCTAAGTTACTTATATTATGACATATGTTTCTTCTAGCTCTTAATTTTTATGTAAAAATTTGTGATAAAATTAGGAAAATTAAACCAGCACTGCAGTGCCATAAAACCAGGTCCATAGTGGTATAGCTCATTTCAACAACATAGTGTTACCCCTTTAGAACTGTTGTAAAGAGCTCTTTGATATTTTCTATAGAGCTTATCACCAAGGCATTATTCATTCAGTGTAGCAATGCCACAAAGTTAACACTGTAATGCCAAATCACCTAATTCTATGTGGTAGATAGTTGAGCTAGTGAATTGAAGCGAGAATGGTGAACCGATACACCAACCCAATAGTGCCATAGTGCCACCAAGCTAATTCTACGAAGCTAGTTTATTCATTTTGAAAAAAATAAATAATATCCTTAGTCAATATATGAAGAGGTTGACACATTGTGGAGTCTTTTTTATTAAGAGAGTTGTTACTAAGCTTTGCATGTTTTACATTCTTGCAACTTGTATGTTTTTGATGATTCCAAATATTATTATTTTGATTATTATTTTCTCCTACCATATTTTGGAAAAATTATTTTTTCTCTTATGTGTACTAACATTTCAGGAAAATTATACTTCAGATTGTTGAAGTCTTCAATTTAAGATCAGCTTTGAGTGTATTGTAAATTGAAGTATGTATTTTTAATTTTATTTTATTAGGTTTGAGAGAGTGTGATTGTTATTGAATAACTGAGCGCGCACACACACACACACACTGGGGAAGAGTTATAAAATTCATAATTTTTAATTGATCGTACTGTATAATACACGTTCATAAGAGACAATCTGATCAGTTATACTCCTTATAGAGCAATGGATAGAACATAGTCGTGAATTTTTTTTCTAAATATTGATCATCAAGACAATATTTATCATTTGTCCCAGGATAATTTACTCTTTTTTTGCGAAATGTGAAGATCATACAGACGATATTTTTTGTTCATCCCAGGATGTTCTGCTCTATTTACACGAAACATAAAGATCGTACAAATGATATTTTTCGTTCATCCAGGATGATCTTCTCTGGATTCACCAAATATGATGTTCATCCTGACGATATTTTCTAATCATCCCAGATCAATCTTCTCTATTCTATAAACTTCTAGTCCATCATGTATTTTTGTACCAACGAACTTTGGGAATAACTTTTCATACCAGATCATGAACCCTGTTCATACGGGATGATGATAAGGTGCAAAGGCAATTCGTACAAATTTATATTGAGTTCATACACAACAGTTTTTATACTGTTCGTACGTACGAAATTCAATCATACGGGATGATCTTGGAAGGTCAAAAACTAAAAATTATAGTTTTTGGATAGTTTTTCATGTATTTTATATAAAAGGCTCACTTAAGACTTGCATTTAATCTTTTTGTCACTTTGTCTTCAAAAATGGTAAAGGGAGATTGAAGGAGAGAGCAAGAGAGAGTGTTTGAAGGAGATTTCTTTCTATTGGAGCATGAAGGGTTCACTCAGTTACTCAAGGGTATGGATCTCTGTGTGTACTTTGAATTTACTTCACTCTTTTCTCTTATCCATCTAGATTCCTAGTGAGAAGATCTTTCAAGAAGTTCTGATTCTCTGCCAACACTCGAGGAGTGTGAACAGCCGAAGGTTCTCTGCCTACACTTGAAGAGAGTGAATAGCTGACGGTTCTGTGTCGACACTCGAGGAGTGTGAACAGCCAAAGGTTCTCTGCATACACTTGGAGAGTGTGAACAGCCGTCGGTTCTCTTCTGCACAGGGTAGTGGTGGAAAAGAGCATTTGCGAAGGCTTCTCCGCCTTGCTGTGGGGGCAAAAGGAGAGACACTTGTAGTAATAGTGCAATACCTGAAGTGAGAGACTTTAAGGAGTGGATGTAAGTTGTGTTTGACTAAATAACTATAAAACTTTGTTTTTTTATTTCCGCTATTTTTAATTTCTGCATTTTAATTTTTTTGTGGTTGAAAATTTATTTTTGATAATTCTAAAATAAATCTGCTCAATCCATTAGTTTCAAACTTTTTAAAGATTAATAAGAGGCAAGTGTTTTTTTAAATAACCAATTCACCCCCCCCCCCCCTCTCCTCTTGGTTAGCCTTTGGGACATAAGCTTAGGCCTAACAACCTAACTCATATTCAATAAGCTTCAACAAGTGGTATCATAGCTTTGTTTCAAAACCATAAGTTTAGACTCTTTTTTATTAATGACCATGGATATATTTGGAATAAAAAACACACCATAAGGTTATTCTATAATTAGACCTCCCTTATTTGACAATATTCTTTTCGATTTTTAGAAAAACATGCATGTCAACATTTTTTACAGTCACTAGACTATCGTATGTGGACCTTAGTTCAGGAAGGGTATATAAAACCAACTAGATTAGTTGACAGAGTTAGAGTTGAAATTCCCTTTGCAGACTAGATAACGTGAACTAGTAGAACTTAACGCTAAATATTTGAACAGTTTTTTTTATGCTCTTAAATCTGAGGAATTACATGCGAGTTTCCACTTGCAAAAGTGGAAAGGACATATATGATGGACTTTGTATAACATATGAAGGGACAAACAAAGTTAAACAATCTAGACTTAATATCTTATTGCATGACTATAAACTTTTTTGTATGAAACCCAATGAATCCATTTCTGACATGCACACAAGATTCACATAAATAGTCACTTCTTTACATGAATTAAGTAGGGAACTAACGAACACTGAAATGGTTAATAAGATACTTTGTTGTTTGCCTACTACTTATGATGCTAAGATAACTGTAATTATAGAGTCTAAAGACTTAAATGTTTATTCTATTGACAATCTTCTTGGATCATTAATAACTTACGAGTAAGGAGTGAGTCAATAAAAGATTGATGCAGGAGAGCCATGAAAGGAAAAGAATATTGCACTAAAAGTGGAAGAGTCGAAGAGAGATCTATCATAACCTGAGGGTGATGACGACATTGTGTTGATGACTAGATAGTTAAGAAGCTTTCTGAAGAGGAAGTAAAAGAGATGTCAACAAAGGAACCTAGGTAATTTTAATAGAAATATCAAGGTTTCTAATGATGTGATTTTCTATGAGTGCAGGAAACCTCGACACATTAAGTCAGACTGCCCAAAACTCAAAGCCACTCGTAGCAAGGAGAAGGTAGAGGAAAAACTAACTGTGAAGAAGGGCAAGTAAAAATTCCAAAGAGCTTTTTGGGCGAATTCAGCTTTAGACTCGTTAGAGACTAAACCAATCTGTGCTTGATAATCGATAATCTTGATCAATTCGATCAAGAAGATGTATGTGACTTAACTTATACTAAACTTTTTGAAGTCTCTGAAAGAATACATGATGAATATAGAAAGTTAAAGAAAATATATATTAGTCTTAACTTAGAACTATAAAAATTACAAAAAGAACACGAGATCCTCAAGAAATATCATGCTTTAATTGATAGCAACCACATGAGCTTAATAGACGAATTTGATAACTTGAATAGAAAAATGTAAATTTAAAATTATCATATGCAGAACTGGGAAAAGAATTTAAGAAATTTAAGAATAATTCTAAGAGTAGAGAGCACTACTTGAATTTTGATAAGAATGTCCTAAAAGTTTTGAACATTTATTTAAAGTTAAAATTAAAAGCTCTCAAGGAAAATAGGAAACCCCCAACACTTAAAGATTTTACAAATCCTATTTTGTATCCAAAATTTACACAACTCGGGAAGAGAAAGAGTAGTTATAGAAGATTGAGAAATCCATTTCCTAGAGTTAAATGTTATAGCTGTGGATTGATTGGACATATAACACACACCTGTATATTGGATAGAAAAACTCATTTGGTATGGAAGCCTAAGATGCATAAACTTAGCCATATCATACTTCCATCTTTTTATAATTTGCCAAAAGGTTAACCCAAACTTGTTTGGGTTCCTAGGTCTAATGTTTGATTATTTTGTATGAATGCTCTCACACAAGGCATCGTGTGTGCATATGGTACTTGGAGAGCAGTTACTTAAGGCATATGTCTAGAGATACTAAGCAATTTATATCGCTGGAAGCTAGAAGTGGAGGCAGGATTACACTTGAAGATAACGCCATAAGGAAGGTGGTTAGATAAGGTATGATTAGAAATCTTGAAAACTTTTTTATTGAGAATGTATTGCTTGTAAAAGGCTTAAAATAAAATATGTTAAGTATTATCCAGCTACATGATAAAGGATACAACGCTAAACTTTTTCCAACTAGCTGCATATTAAACCTAAATGGTATTGATGTTTTGCATGGTTTGAGGGTAAATAATTTTTATATGCTAGATTTAAATTGTATCAAAACTCCTACAGCTTTTGGTATTAAAATAATTTCTGATGAGTCATGGCTTTGACATAGGAGACTTTGTCACTCTAGCATGAAAAACTTTAGGAGAATTACCCAAAAGAACATAGTAAGAGGTATACCAAAACTAGGACCGCTTTCTAATGCTTGTCAACTAAGAAAATAAGTAAAGTCATCTTTTCAGTCCAATAAGGATCTTAGAACTAGTAAACCATCAGAGATTTTGTATACGGATCTTTTTGGACCAGTTAGAACTGTAAGTTTAGGAGGAAAGGTATATAAATTTGTGATAGTAGATAATTTTTCAAAATTCACATGAGTTAAATTTCTATATCATAAGAGTGAATCATTTGAAGAGTTTAGAGATTTTTTGACTTCGATTCAGAGAAAACTTGGACGTGAGATTTTGACGATTCAAAGTGTTCACGGTGGAGAATTTGAAAATAAAAAATTTGAAGAATTTTTTAAGGAAAAAATAATTGATCATAATTTTTCTGCACCAAGAACTCCTCAGCAGAATAGGGTAGTCAAAAGGAATAATTGAACATTAATATAAGCCACTCGAGTTATGTTACCTGAATATTCAATTCCTAAATATTTTTTGGGCTGAAGCGATTAGCACGGCATGTTATGTTCTGAATAGAGTGAACATCAGATCGAGTTTGAATAAAACACCCTTTGAGTTACTTAAGGGGAGAACACCTAATTTGTCCCATTTGCATATTTTTGGATGCAAGTTGTTCATACATAAACAATGAAAAATTTGCCTTAGGAAAATTTGATCCAAAATTTGATAAAGGATTTTTTTTGGATATTCTAGTGTTGGAAAATTTTATAGGGTATTCAGTAAAAGATCTTTGATAGTTGAGAAAACCACACATATTATATTTGATGAATCTGGTATTTTGGAAGAGCTTATTATTGAAGAGGATGAGATAGAAATTGACTCCGAAAAGATTAAGAAAAAAAATTTGGATGGAAATTTGGAGATAAAAAACTCTTTGCCTAGAGATTTGAGATTTTCTAAAAAACACCCAAAGGAAATGATTATAGGTGAAGCTAGTGAGGGTGTTAGGACTAGGAGTAGACTGAATAAAGAAGTCAATCATTCAGCCTTTATTTCTATAATAGAACTCACAAATATTAATCAAGCACTTTCATATGAATTTTATATTTTGGCAATGCAAGAAGAATTAAATTTATTTATAAGAAATGAAATTTGGGAATTAATTTCAAGTCCAAAGGATTAAAGTGTAGTTAGGACTAGTGGATAAAAGAACAAAATGAATGACTCAGCAATAGTCATTAGAAATAAAACTAGATTGGTGGCAAAGGGGTAGAATCAGATTGAAGGAATTGATTTTAAGGAGACTTTTGCCCCTGTAGCTAGACTTGAAACAATTAGGATTTTATTAGCCTTTACCTATTTTAGAGGATTTCAGTTATATCAAATGATGTTAAAAGTGCCTTTTTTATAGGGGGGGGGGGTTAAAGAGGATGTTTATGTGGAACAATCTCCAGGCTTTAAAAATTCAAAAAACTCAAATCATATTTTTCAAATTGAAAAAGGCATTATACGGATTGAAACAGGCACCTAGGGCTTGGTAAGAGAGGTTGAGCACCTTCCTACTTGAGAGATCTTTTGAAAAAGAGAGTGTGGACACAACTCTCTTTTTAAGAAAATTGGGAGAAGATATACTCATTGTATAAATTTATGTTGATGACATCATCTTTGGATCTACTGATAAAAACCTTTGTGATGAATTTTCTAAAATAATGAGTAGTGAATTTGAGATGAGCCTAATGAGAGATTTTAGTTACTTTCTAGGCTTTAGCATTAAGAAAATTGAGAAGGGTACATTTCTTAATCAGTCTAAGTATGTTAAGGACATCCTCAAAAAGTATGAAATGGATAATGATAAGCCTATTAATACACCTATGAGTTTCTCAATTCAGTTGGATAAGGACCCAAAAGGAAAATCTGTTGATTAAAAGAAATTTAGAGGAATTATTAGATCTTTAGTTTACTTGACAGCTAGCAGACCTGATAGTATATTTAGTGTTTATTTGTGTGCTAGATTTCAATCAGATCAAAAAGAATAATAAGTTTAGCTCTTCATTTAAAATAATTGGATATTCAGATTCGAACTTTGTAGTTTATAGGATTGATATAAAGAGTACTTCTAGAATATGTAAATTTATTGGAAATTCTTTAGTCTCTTGGTCCAGTAAAAAATAGAATTCTATAGCCCTATCTACTACTGAAGCTGAATATATTGCCATAGAAAGTTGTGTGGCATAAGTACTTTATTTGAAACAATATTTGATTGATTTAGTATTAACAATAAGCATATTTCTCATTTATTGTGATAACACTAGTTCCATTTGTATTTCTAAAAATCCTATTCAACATTCAAGAACTAAACATATTGACATCAGGCATCCTTTCATAAGGGATCATGTATCCAAAGGAGAAATTGAACTCAATCATGTTTCAACTGAAAATCAACTTACAGACATTTTTATAAAACCACTAGCCTTTGATACTTTCAGTATATTAAGAACAAGGCTAAGTGTGACTGAATTGAATGCTTAATTAAAGTTTCTGCAACATTGATACTTAATTTTGTGAGTGTGTTTTTGATTTTAATTGTATGTTTTTTCTATTTTTTTATGCATGTTTGCTTTTGTGTCTCTGTGTCTTTTTGTGTGTATTTCAAAAATGTTTTCATATTGAAATTCATGTTTTTGAGTAATCATATGAAATTTTATGAGTTTGACATTCATTTGTTTGAAATTCATTTCATACAGGATGAATCCTGTAGCGTATCGAATGTTGAGTTGAACAGTCTGCATACATTTTTTTTAATTATTATTACAGTTCATGTGTATGATTACCTAATCTTCTGGACAATGTGTATTCATTCGTATGTATGCATGTAGACGGTTATACAGATAGAATCAATTTTTATTTCT
Source organism: Dendrobium huoshanense (assembly GCA_016618105.1). Classification (NCBI taxonomy): domain Eukaryota; kingdom Viridiplantae; phylum Streptophyta; class Magnoliopsida; order Asparagales; family Orchidaceae; genus Dendrobium; species Dendrobium huoshanense. The sequence continues at coordinate 47,434,539 of CM028347.1, forward strand.
GATTGTATGTACGAACCTTTTGTTTGTACATATGAATACATGGAATTCTGAGTGGGGGACAATTCAAACCGTCATAAAAATGATCTTAAATAACAAATCATCCCGAACAAACACCCGTTCATCTGTATGATCATTTGGTCAAAAAGTATGTACAAACGAATACCTTGTAACTCGTATGATTATGAAAAGTCATTTCATTTTAAACGCATTCATTCGTACATACAAAATTTTCCTTCGTACATACAAATGCAAGCATCGTACGGGATAAACCCTTTTTCGTCCATACGAAAGGTCATTTTTCTTTAAATAGAAGGGCTTTAGAACTCAACTTTTATTCACTTCAAAAGCATTTTCTAACCTTCTTTTTGCTTAATCTTTCAATAGCAGGCTCATGTAAAAGGACTAGACATGCTAAGGAACTCACCAAGGGATCTTCCTCTAGGAATGCCAACAAAAATTTTCTATCCAAAGCAAATGAAGAATGTTTTCTAGGTTTGTTGTGGCAAAAATCACCCCTTCTAGAGTTATTATTCAGGAGAATACTATCTATCAAGTAATGCCACTTTTTGCATCTACCCAATTTGCTTTTATCCCCACTCTGATTCACTCTTATAATAATGAAACTTTCTACTATTTCCTTACAAACATGACTTTCAACTCTGATTAAAATAGGATTAGATCTTATATTTTGGGGAAGCATGTAGAAATAACCAAGGAGGATCTGGGAATTTTTTTAAACTTAAGGACTCAAGGGATTAGAGCTCATACCTTGATATCTACCTCTAACTTTGATTGGATTGAGATAAACTGAGTGCTTAGAGGGATTAAAAATGTATGCCATTTGCCTAAGGTAAACACCTTACACCAAGATGCTAGAATCAACCAGCATATTCTTAGGACTTCTATCATTCTAAAAGCTGGTGATCAAATAAATATCACTCCTCTTCTTTCAACTGTAACTTATCTAATCATTACTGGACAACCTATTGATGAAGCATAACTCATTCTTGACTACCTTTATGGGCTTTCTAAAATTGGCCATATATCCCATAAGAGAAAGAAGAACATAGCCTTATGACACCTTGTGGCATACTTTATTGAAAAGAAGTATGATTTAGTTCATCCTGATGTGACACATCTAGAAGAGCCCATCTACTATAATAATGGTTCATTCCGAGCTATCTTTGCTAAACATGATGAAGGTATTGACACTAAGGGAGAGGAGAGAGCACCTGCACCTGCGCCTGCTACTGGACCAGACTTTCAGGAGATGGTTCATCACTTTGATCATCTCGTGAGACACTTTGATCAAATTTAAACACGTCTACAGCAGCAGGATGTGCAGTATCAGCAGGACATGGGCTGGATACGAGGTCAATTTGACTCCATGAGCTCAAATATGGCTATGATGAGTAGCTATTTTAATTTCTTCAACAATACATATCCTCCAAATCAGGGCCCCTCAGATTGATGACTATACTTCTTTTGTTATTGTCGATGTTGTACTTGTGATGTGATGTGATGATGTTTGGAGTTTTTGTAACCGTCTTTTGTTTGTGTTTTTATGTTAGTTATTTTATTTTTAAGTTGAATTGATATCAATCGTGCTAAAATGTATTATCATTTACCTTATTATCAATAAAAACTATCTTGTCTTAATTTTAGTTATTTTTTATCTCTTTTAGAAATGTTTATTAGCCTATATGATTATCATGACATATTTGATCTAATAAGTGATATAATTTGGAAAGCAATACAAATTTAAATTCATTAAAAAATATAAGTTATTAAAAAAATTTAAGTTAGCTTATAACTCAATCATGTTAAGGATATCATTCTAATATTTCTTTGTAAGCATGCAAAATTTGAATATTATTATTACAATCCTGATGTCTTATTATTATATATTTTTTTTTCAATGTAATTATTTTTGTATTTAGAGAAATTTGAGTTTGTAGATTATTAATTTTGGAAAGAATAACTTACAAAATTGAAAAATGTACAAAGGTATAAAAATCAAAAGAATGCGTAATGGTTCATAAATTGAAAATAGATACAAAATTAGCCCAATTTTTTTTTTAAAAAAAGTAGCACAAAGTGTGCCACAAATACTAAAAAGATGCGCAATGTCGCCACAAATATATTTATTTCCTCTATCATTTAATCTTCAATTTGAAATCAATCTAATGTTCAATTATAATTAATATTGGAACATGACTTACATTAATTTTCATTTCATCACTTTTTACAATAATTTTTCCTAATCAAATTATCTAGACTAATTCATGACCTTGATATATTTATCTTATCCTTGTTATATCTTAATTTAAATAATATGAATCTTAATTTTTTTCTTTAATGATCATTCATCTTGTTATTGCAATTATAACTTCATCTCTTTTAGGATAAATTATCAAAGACTTCTCATATGACTTCTTACGTTTTTGTTGTTCGTTTCTTCTTCTCTTTTTTCTATTGTCAAAAAGGGGAGAAATATTATTTGTCTCGTGTCTTCGTGTCTTCTTGTGTCTTGTGTATCTGTTTGTTTTTGTTCATATGTTTACCATTTTGGTTCTTGTTTTAGTGTCATTTTTGTGTGAAAAACTTTAAAATTAATTTTTTTTTTATTTTTTCATAATAAATACCCCTTATACTCACATGCTTATTTATTCAGGGGGAATTTAGGAGAAACTTCAATTTTTTCAAATTTACACAAATAATAATTATTTTGCTATCATCCAAAAGAGGGAGATTGTTGAGAGAGTAACTACTTAGCTTTGTATATTTTACATTCTTGCAACTTGTATATTTTTTATGATTCCAAATATTATTATTTTGATTATTATTTTCCCCGATACATTTTAGAAGAACTTTTTTGCTCTTGTGTACTAACATTTTAGGAAAATCATACTCCAGATTATTGAAGTCTTTAATTCAAGATCATCTTTAAGTGTATTGTAAATTGAAATCTATATTTTTTATTTTATTTTATTGAGTCTGAAAGAGTGTGACAATAATTGAGTAACTTAGCACACACACAGTGGGGGAGAGTTATAAAATTCACAATTTTTAACTGATCGTATTGTATGATACATGTTTGTAAGAGACGATCTGATCAGTTATGCTTCTTATAGATCAAAAGATCGAATAGAGTCGCAAAAAATCTTTCTATGTATCGATTATCCAGATGATATTTATTATTCGTCCAAGAACGATTTGCTCTATTTTTGCAAATTGTGAAGATTGTACATATGATATTTTTTGTTCATCCCAGGATGATCTGCTCCATTTTTTACGAAATGTGAAGATCATACGGATGATATTTTTCATTTGTTCCAAGATGATCTGCTCTATTTTCACAAAATGTGAAGAGCGTACGGATGATATTTTTCGTTCGTCCCAGGATGAACTGCTCTATTTTTGCAAAATGTGAAGATCGTACGGATGATATGTTTTGTTCGTCCCAGGACAATCTGCTATGGATTCACCAATTGCGAAGTTCGTTCCGACGATATTTTCTAATCGTCCTAGGATGATCTTCTCTATTCTGTAAACTTATAATCCATCCTATATTTTCGTACCAATGAACTTTGGGAATAGCTGTTCATACTGGAAGAATCCTGTTTGTATTGGATGATGATCGAGTATGAAGACAGTTCATACCAATTTATATTAAGTTTGTACGTAACAATTTTTATACTATTCATACGTACAAAATTCAGTCGTACGGGATAATCGTGGATGGTCAAAAATTGAAAATTGCAATTTTTGAATGATTTTTCATGTCTTTTCTATAAAAGGCCCACTTAAGACTATCATTTATTCTTTTCTTTTTCACTTCGTATTCATGAATAGTAAAGAGAGATTGAAGGAGAGAGCAAGAGAGAGTGTTTGAAGGAGATTTCTTTCTATTGGAGTGTGAAGGGTTCACTCAGTTACTCAAGGGTAAGGATCTCTATGTGTACTTTATGTTTACTTCAATCTTTTCTCTTGTCTTTCTAGAGTCCTAGTATGAAGATCTTTCAAGAAGATCCAGTTCTTTGCCGGCACTCGAGGAGTGTGAACAGCCGAAGGATCTCTTCCTACACTTGGAGGGTTTGAATAGCCGACGGTTCTATGTCGACACTCGAGGAGTACGAATAGCCAAAGGTTCTCTGCCTACACTTGGAGAGTGTGAACAGCTGATGATTCTCTGCCGCACTGGGTAGTGGTGGAAGAGAGCTTCTGTGAAGGCTTCTCTACCTTGTTGTGGGGGCAAAAGGAGAGACATTTGTGTTAATAGTGCAATACCTGAAGTAGGAGAAATCAGGGAGTTGATGTAGGTCATGTTTGACTGAACCACTATAAATTTTTCTTCCTTTTTATTTCTGCTATTTTTAATATCTGCATTTTAATTTTTTTGTGGTTGAAAAATTATTTTTGATAATTCTAAATTCAATCTTCTTAATCCATCGGTTTCAAACTTTTTAAAGATCAACAAGAGGCAAGTTTTTTTTTTTTTTAAATAACCAATTCACCTCCCCCCTCCCCCCCTCTCTTGGTTAGCCTTCGGGACATAAGCTTAGGTCTAACAACCTAACTCATATTCAACAAGCTTCAACATTTTGTCTAACTGTAAGGGTGAGGGGTTTATCTTGAGAGGGAGTAGATTGTGTATTTATATGTCGATTGTTGTACTGCTGTGAATCAAAATAGAGAAGTTGAAAGGAGTTGTATCTTAGTTCTGAGTCATTCCTAAACCTTATTTTACATAATTTAACTTATCTATTAGATTTGTAACTTGTTATTTATTATGTAAAATAAAATGTTTTTTAAGTGTAACATTTTGTCCATGTGTAGCTTAACCTTTCCTTTGAATAAATGATTATTTGAGAGGCTTGCATTACATAGAGTATGTTTAATATTTAAACTATTAATGTTGCAACTAATTTTTTCATTCTTCAATTCATTTATCTAAATGATATAAATAAATTAAAAACCTAATGTGATTTGAGCATCGATAGGGGAATAGAAGAATAATTAGAGATTTTAAAATGTAGACCTGCCATAGCATAGACATATGGTGGTTAAAAGTATGAGACCTTAAGGAGATAAGGATCCTAGTTAATGCTCAAGTGAGCTTGATAGAGTTTAGTATTTATGTTTTTTTTTTTTTTTTGTAGTGATAACAGGTAGAAAACCCCTCTAAATCAATAATGTACTTCTAAACAACATATGTTCAGAACTACTAAATTAGTGAATTTTCTTTCAACATTTGAAGCATTTTAACTTATTTTGTAACTCCCATTTTAAATCATTAAGCTAAATTTTCAATATATTACTTGACATGACACATACAGTTATGTTAAATAGGCCTTATATTAAAGAAAATATAAATTATCTTTAGACACATCAATAGTGTGTATAAGCTAAATCACATAGCCTTACAATAATTGCAAAGTTAATAAAAAAAGGCTTATCATAAGAATCTAATTTTTTCTAAGATGTTGTTTTTCTTAAAGGGATGTATTTTATAGGATGTTTACTTACTCATATGGATATTTAGTGATGTTAGTGGATGTGTGCTATGATTGTGATTGAGTATGCATGTGTTTATTTTGTAATGATTATGTGATGAATGATTAGATTCTTTGGGTAGAACTATCATAACTACTTATTATTAATCTAGTCATATGTAGGTGGCTATGCTTATTACTAGCTATAATAATAAAGAGGGGAAAATAATATTAAATATTAGACTAATAAATTTTTTTTTATGTGCTTATAAATGCTTAGGCCCCCTTTAATGTAAAAAAAGATATGGCAATCTTTATATGTTGCTTAGAAATAAACAAGTGCTTTTGTAGCAATATGAAATGTGTAATGTGGTGTGTTTTTTGATACATAATCTACTTTTGAACTAACCCTACAAGTTGTAAGGAGTCTATATTTTTTATATTTAAAAAATATAAAATATAAATATAATTGTATAAAATGTTAAAGTCCGCAAAAGAAAGTGAGATGTTCTCCTTAAGGAATAAAGAATGAAAGAAGAGAATCTCCTTCCTTAGGAAGGTTCTTCACCTTTAAGAACTTATTAGAGGATTAATTCAAGGTGGGAGGAGATGAGATATTAGAACTATAGAAATCTCATTTCTTTTATATTTGTAATACTTGCATCACTATAGGAGTAGAAATAAAAGATTATTTAATGAAGAGTATGGCCACCAATTTTCTTTTCCTGTAGACCCTTGATTATATATATATATATATATATATATATATATATATATATATATATATATATATATATATATATATATATATATATATATGGAACATGCATATGAACTTTACATTTTATATACTTTAATTATGATTAAGTGATTGATGTGTTTTCCCTATGTACGATAAAACTCCTACTTTTTCTTATGTTTATTCAATTGCATTTATTTTACCTAGATTAGGGCTGAGGCTCTTAATATTTATGGTTTAATCCAATTAAACACAAACATACACACTTTATATTCCTGTGAGCATTATATGTATCTTAAATTCCTACTATGTACATAAAATTTTCACATGCTAGCGGCAAGCGAGGGGTAACTTAAGTAATGAGGATAATCCTGCTTTTCCTATTGGTGTTAGGAGCCATTATGATGCCAAATATTTCTTAAAAATTCAGTATTTTCTTCTTCATTTATATAAGATTTATATTTAATAATTTAGAAGATTTAGATGTTAAGGAAATGATTTTTCTTACATTAGTTAGGTGCATGTAACCCATTACTTATTCAAATGAACATAGATTTTTAAATGCAAACCTTGAACCTTATTCCAAAATAAATAAAAGGCTAGATATCCTGCATATTATAAATAGGTAAATTCATGATTTTGAAATGCTAGGTCATGCTAAACTATCATTCTACTCTAAGAGGACATAAGTCCTCTAGTGTCCTACCCACAAATAATTGTATCTCTTTAGACTAGGGTCAAATATCAATTCTGAGGCATACTTCAGATCAGAAGTATCACTCTCTTGAAATATAATCCTAATCTTCTAATAAATTTTCAAATTAAACATAAAACTTCATGTCATCCTACAATTCTAAAGCCCAAAATATGATAGACTGGAGCACTTTTGAGTTTCTCAGAATCATAATATTCTTCACCTCTCATCCCTTTACTAAGAAAGAAATGTTCACCCTCAATCCAATCCTATTTGAAAATTCCATCTTTATAAACCTTGTAAAACACTATGGAAATCCTAAAATATTTAGTCACTAATTTTGTCAATGGTTATCTCAAGTGTTTCCCATCTTAAGATTTAATTTATCATAGAGACTTGATTTTTTGGAGAACATACAACCCTAGATAGGGGAAAATTCTTTGGAATGTATACTATTTTCTAAAATTCCATTTGTATTTTTGAAAACCATTATAGAATGTCATGCTCATCTAGTAAGATAAAATGTTATTCTCTTTCCACTTTTTTATTATTAAAATGATAAAATTTCAAGGGTTTGTTCTCATTTTTTAACATCATTGTAGAATAATATGTTTGCCTCCCAAGATAATATGGGTTTCTCTTTATTAATTTTGATTATTTTAATAATATGTTTTCAAAGCTCTACTTCTATGTTTAAATCCATTATATAATGTCATGTTCATCTCTCGATATTGTATAATACTCTCTATGTAGAGTTCAATGCTACAAAATAGGAGTTCCTTATGAATCTGAGTGATGGTTTATCTTCCCACATAATGCTTATAGAAAAACCCTAATAGTTCTCTTTCAAAACTAGTTGTTGAAACTCTATCACTTGGAAGAGAGATGGCCAAAGGAAGAGAGAGAAGCTCCATAATTCAAGGAAGGATTTGGAATAGATTTTGAAGATTTCGGGTGCTAGGATTGGAGATGGTAGAAGGTGGCGAGTCATCACTGGATGACCGGAACACCAAATCTATTTTATCTACCGCGAGTCCAATTATGTTGAATTCAAAAGGTAGATTCTCCTTCAAATGCATCTCCCCTCACAATCTTCGGATTTTAGAAGCTCCTCTTATGATCAAAGAGGGAGGCTTATTGGCTAAACATAAGCTTTTGCCAGATTTTAGTAAAGGAAAAGAAATAATTTTGGGTTCTAACAAGTTACCTAAATCTCCTTTACCGATTTCTTTTTTTTGAGCAAATGACAAAGAAGCTTCTTCTTCAAGGAGTAGTTTTGTTGATATTTTGAAGAATAAAAAGGATATTGACATGAATAGCAATAATCCTAATTTTTCTTCAAATTTGGATAATTCAAATGTGTGGATCAAAAAACCATACATTAAAATTAATTGGAATAATAATCTTGATGAAATTGAAGATCCAAATGTTGTTAAACTGGATATGGAGAAAGTAAAATCCAATATTCAAGTTTTGAATAAATCTTTGGTGGTTAAAATTCTTGCAAAAAATGTTCCTTTCTCAAAATGTGCTATTGAATTAAGAAAGCAATGGAAGAAATATGGAGGATTTCACTTAACCTTGCTTGGACTAGATTGGCTATTATGTTCATTTCAGACTCATGAAGTCATGGAAAAAGTTCTTAATGGAGGTCCATGGTTTGTAGGAGGCTTTGCAGTTGGGTTAGGAAAATGGTCTCCTAACTTCTCTCCTAATTCATTAAAAGGTGTTTCTTCTCCGATCTAGGTTTGTCTTCCTCACTTACCCCTATACTGCTGGGATGAGTCCAATATCACTAGAATTGTCTCTAGAATTGGGACCCCATTACTATTAGATGGTAATATGTTTAGGTGGGGAAGAAGAGAATTTGCTAGATCATGCATTCGAGTTAATTTGAACTCTAGACTCCCTTCTGGAATATGGGTTGAAGGGTTGCATGGTAGATTTTTTCAAAAGTTTGAATACGAAATTCTATCTTCACTTTGTTTCAAATATGGGAGAATAAGACTTATTGAATCAGTTTTGTCCTAATGTTGAAGAAATTCCTTCCATCTCAAACCAATCTCAAAATCAGTATGGTCCTTGGATGTAAGTGAAATTCAAAAACAAGAAGAAATCAGTGAGGAATCATTTTAATTCCAAGAGTTTTTCAAAATCAGGAAAATCTGGAACGGGTTCTCTTGCTGAACCAGATGGACATATTCAAACATTGGCTCAAGAAAACGATCTAAAACTGATGTCAGATCCATTGGAACGTGCAGGTTTCCATTGCAAAAGTGAAGAAGATGCTAGATTCAAGGAAGGTGACGAAGATGCTTGATTCAAGAAAGGTGATGAAGAGGCGGTTATCCAGAAATTGAAATTCAAAATGCAATAGCTTGTTTCTCAGGATTCTGTTTGTGATATTAATTCATTTAATGCCTTGGCTGATGTGGATAACAAGTATGCTGATTTGTTAAAAAAAACTGATAAGATTGATACCGGAATTGTTGAAGAATTGAACATTCAAAATTCAAAATTTGAAAGTTCAAAAATTCAGATAGTAGCTGATTCTTCGGTTTCTATTAAAGCTGTTCAGGCGGTTCTAGAACCGGTTTTCTCTCCAATAGACACAGCTATAATTTTTAAAATTCCACAAAGTTTGGAGGCTGAAAAGAAGGATGTTCAAATTTCGTCTTTAACTCCTACAAAGGCTACCATTTCTCCTCAAGATGCTGATTTATTGGAAGCTCACAAATCAGAATTTGAATTCAAAAATTCTGGTATTCAAGAGAATTTTCTAACAAAATCTGTTATTAAATCTCTTTCAACAGCTTTGGCGGCTGATGTTAGTGTTAATGGTAATTACACTAATACTTCAATTCACGAAATGATGTTAGTGTTAATGGTAATTCACTAATACTTCTCCTCCATCAGCTATTAGTTTGAATTTCAAGAGAACTATTCTTAAAAAAGATAAAAACTTTTTTACCAAAAAGAATGATTCTCCTGGACCAAAGCATGTTTTATTCAAAGAACTTCAAGCATTGGGACCGGTGAAAGAACTACCTACAAGGAAGATGGTTGAACATAAAGAGAAGAATGGTTTGAAAGGTTCTTCTTAACATTTATCTTACTAAATGCAAAAGATTTCTCCCATGGATAGAAACACAACAGAGAATTTCTTGAAGATGGAGCTTATGATAATTAAGTTTGGCATTTTAATACCAAACTTTTGGAATTTAATTTTGATTTGTAATTTTGTTTTTAGATTTTGTTTCCTTTTCCTTATCTTAATTTGTTATTTTAAACTTTGCCGAAATGTTTATGAGATCTTCACTATTTCTTATTCTCTAATGGATGGGAACTCTGGGATACTAATCAATGCTCGGGTTGTCTTATATTTTGGTATCCCATGCATCTCAACAGTTTCAAAATAGGAGATAATAGATTTCATTACATTTATAATAAGTTTAAATTAACAAACTTAATTTTAATAAGATCCTTTTTTATGTTAAAAAAGGTATCTTTAGCTTCTTTTACCTAGTTTGTATTAGGTTATCTACTTTTTTATTTTAATGCAATTTTTGCATTTTCTCAAAAAAAAAAAAGAAACTCTATCACTTGTAAAAGCCAAATTTGTTCTGAGATCTAGTGGAGAATATTATCCTTGCTTGTTCATGATAAAGTCCCTTGACTTTTTGGGTGATTGATGTGTTTCATTTCTTCTCAAAATTATCAAATGCAAATGAAGGAACCAAAAAAACTATTATGATTTCATTGTTATTGATTTTATTTGTATTTTACAATTTATTTTGGAGGAGAACAATTTGTGGTGAAACTTTTAATAGAAAGAAGGAGAAAGGAAGGTCTCGCAGGAAAATGTTGTAAAAGATTTTCCTCAAATTTATGAAATAATGATTCTTTTATCATATGTTGTGTAAGAAATTCTATTTGTGGTGGCTTTTTAGGCATTAATGTAAGATATGGCCGAACAACATAAGAACTATGGGAGATTACTTGGCTCCCAAACATGATGGGAAGCCTCATGTGCATAATCCTATTTATAATTTTCTCAAAATTAAGAGTTTACTTTATGAAAGTTTTTAAGAACTAAATTATTTTATCATGAACCTTGATGAGTCCAATCTAAAAAGCCTAGACAACTTAATATTGAAATCATTGAGACACTAAGTTGATTAAAAGTATTAAAAGATTAAAGATACTAACTCTAATCATTTGATATGGTTTATAATTTTAGCTTAAAAAAATAAAAACCCCTCTCTTGAAATCTAAAGTGGGATTTATATGTAGATTTTGGTGGAGAAAAATTTGAGACTAAGAAGATTCCAAAGTTGTACCTAATAGTCTTTGATGGCCATCATCGAATAATTTCAATTCTATCCAATACCAAAGATGATGCTAGTCATCATCAACATTGATTCCCAACATTGACAAATGTTTTGCTCATTATTGGTCAACAATGATGTCCATAATATAGCAATTTTAATGTCCATGGTTATTTAATATCAGTGCTTTATGTTGACAAATGTCAATGCTTGGCATTTCTAGAAGTTAGCTATTTATTGACATCTAACACCAACCCTCTTTTCCATTTGATCTATCGTGCTATAAAAAAAGTTCCAAGTTATATTACCCAAATTTACCTAACCTCTAATGTCCCTTATTGACCATTTCTTTATACTCAAGAAGGTTTAATATAAGACATTTACTAGTCACCTTTATCACTAGAATTTTTTATATCCAAGGTCGCCTGCAATAAGAAAAATAATTAAGACGACCATTCATAATTAACAAACATCTGTCACTCTCAATTTCATTGATTCCTACCAATATCCTTCATTTTCCAACTATTGAAGTCTTATGCCTACTTTCCTTTTCGGTGGTGTCTCTTCTAATTAAATGAGCAATTTAATAGACCACTAACCATCACCCAACATTTAATATTCTCAATCTACAGTCTTGCAACATCTTTTAGTACCAACATAATATGCACTACATGTTGTTTCTTAATCTTCTCCAAGAGCAAAAATGATCTATAAAACTACCAATCATCATAAGAAATTCAACATTCCAAGTTAATATTTATCTATTGCCTACAAATGTCCACTTTTTAGCAATAACAAAAGACTAATGCCCAACTTACTCATTATTATTCTCCCCTCTCATAAAGACAATAACATACTAAACTACAATGATATATATTAGGCATAAATTATTGCCCAATATCTGATGTTCATAGTCATTCATTGTTAGATTATTGCCAACCTTTGACGTATGATAGCCATTAATGTTTACAACTCCCATTTTTGTCTCCAATCTACCTCCTAAAAAGGAAACAACCACGCTAACCAATGATTATTTCCTCAGTCATGATTTTCAAAGATAATCATAGTATGATGACTTCCAATACCAAACATATGTTAGGCATCGATTTTTGATGCCTATCTTCTAGTCGATAGTCTTCTACCATTAAAAGAGAATAATCAAGAAATCCACTCACCTCTACTTGACCTATGACACTTCATATTGAATGATGTTAATTGCTTATTGACAACCAAATTCTATTAGCTAATGACATCCAATGGCCACCTTCCTGGTTACTAGTTTTACCTCATATAAGACCTAAATATACTAGACAACTAACTATCACCCAATGTCCAATGTTTCTAGTTGACTATTGTGTAACACTAATTAATGTATGATGTACATAAGCCATCAATGTTTGATGCTCGCCATCCACATCACTGATCTACCCTCTTATAAAGAGAATGGCATACCAATCCATCAACATTTTTTGATGTACGACATTTCAGTCAACCATTTCTTGACATCTTCCAATGTATGACAAGTACTAACATTTGGCACTATATCTTCCCGATCATTTATTCCACCACTTAGTATGGAAAGTGACATAGATGACAAACAACCATTAGCTTGAACGCCTCATGTCTCCTCCAGCTGTCATTACCCAATCTCTCTCTCTCTCTCTCTCTCTCTCTCTCTCTCTCTCTCTCTCTCTCTCTCTCTCTCTCTCTCTCTCTCTCTCTCTCTCTCTCTCTCTCTCTCTCTTTCTATATCCCTCTCATATTTTTTTATGTAGAAAAGAATCTAATGTCTATGTTGTTCTTTAATTATCTATGTACTAAAATTGTTAACTATTTCTACCAACTTGAATGCTCTAGCATACTAAATAGATACATATTTGATTTTTATGTAGAAAAGAATCTAATGCCTATGTTGTTCTTTAATTATCTATGTACTAAAATTGTTAACTATTTCTACCATCTTGAATGCTCTAGCATATTAAATAGATACATATTTGATTTAAAAACATAAATAATAACTGAAGATAAGTTATTATTAGCAATGCTAAAATCTAATCTACTCTTGACATACAAATAAAATTAAATCCAATGTATCAGGCATTGAAAGAAAGAAAATGATGAGAAATAAATGGGTTAATTTTTTAAGTCTCTTAAAATAACGCTTCAACTAGTTCTTATTTAATTAATTTTTAAAGTAGTTTAATAATTAAATAATTTTAATGATATATTATACTTATCTCAACTATCTGAGAGTTATTTAATTTAAATCTCTAAGATAAAAAACTGTTGAAAAATCATTAAAATTGTCTTTTATCATACAATACTTTTTAGACAGTTTTTATTTTAACCGCATAAAACTTATACTATAACCTATGTATTATAAATGTTTACATTTTCAAAGGACCTCAAAGTTCTTAGAGGCAGACAGAGAGACATTCAGTCATTCAACATTTTTTTTTAAGGTCAGTGATGAATTTAAAGTAAGTATTTGTTTCAAAATTTATTTTAAGAGTAAACATATTTAGAAAAAATAAAAATAGAAAAATAAAAAAATAAAACTTAAGAAGTGTTGTAATGTACGGGAATTAATCACCTGAAACAAAGTTTTATCTGATCCGATGCTAATGCCCCACTTTCTCCATTCCATCCTCACAGCTGAAATAAGGCTGAAAACATCTCTGGGAAAATCCTTCGCGTCCCATCGCTTTCCCTTCTCTATGAGGCAGACATTAATCCCGGCTATCAACAACCGGTGAGCAGCCACCACACCACCGTAACTAGAGCCCACAACGACAGCATCATAATTCTCATCACATGACATTCTCTCTCACTCTCTCTACCCCCCTCTCTCTCTCTCTCTCTCTTTCTCTCTCTTTAACTCTCTTCTAAATCTATCAAAGATATGCAATTGAATTATAGCCTTGAGAATGAGTAAATTTTCTTGTCCTGCAAGAAAAGTATGAAGTTATGACTAAAATTATAGAAAAAAATTTAGGCATGTTAAGTTAGTCAAAATTTTATTATGGTTGGTACGACATCAAAAAATTAACTTGATCGGGCACGAATCTCGAGGCAAAAGCTAGTTGGAAACTTCAAAAATTATTTTTGGGAGCACCCGAACTCTGATTTCAGCGAGCTCATAATCAAACTGAGCGTCTCGGAAATACAAACCCAACGACACCAAATTCAACACAATCCGAGTCCAAATGAGTCCGAATCAAGGAACATAAGCACTGTTGGAAGGTTCAAACCACAATTTGTGTTACCAAACGGTCTCCGATTTTAACGAGCTTATACTAGAATCGAGGGGCTCGACGAGATGAATCAAACAAACCTAAGATTGCTAAATTCTGACATCATTAAGGCCTCCCAATGTACAACAAATGGTGCACAATCGAAGGGTTCAATATCGGCCGTCCATTCAAACCACTCCCTATTCGCCCATGATCTAACACCTATTTACGAGCCACGCCACTCCAGAAAAACTATAAATAGAGCCCTCATTCATTAAAAAGGGAGACTCAAGTGAAGAGAGAGAAGAAGAAGAAAAGAAGGAGGAGAAGGAAGAAGCTCCTCCTCGACCACTGCTGGAGTTCGTTCTGCCTCCTGAACACGCCCGGATTCTGCGTGATATTCGGGATAACGCAGGAATTCTGCCCAACTTCAACGTGATGTTGAAATTCTTCCCAATTTGTAACAGAGTTCCCTCCTGACACCGAAACTCCGCCCAAGTGAAGCCGGAGTTCTCCTCTGCCACCAACAGATATCGGGCCCAAAAATAGCAAAAAATGGCATTTTTACACGACTTAAGTCAGTGCAACCAACCGGCCATGCGAAACGGCGCTGATAGCACACTGATTTGCAGGTGAACCCCGCGGATCGCAAGCAGCATGCACGACACGCAGGGGGCACAAAATGGCGCGACACGCAGGGGCAAGGCATGGCGGGCGCAGCCAACCAAGGCGAGGGCGCACCCAGGCGGGAGCACGGTCCAGCCACTGTAGAGCGCAAGTGGTTCCGCGTCGCCGGTTGCGGTGGTGGCAGTCGGCCGGCCGGTTCAACTAGTTCGGCTGCCCGGACCATTTTGGGCCCATTTTTTGCCACGACAAGTCTGAATTCGACATTTTTGGGGTTCCCGGGACCATTTTTCGATATCCCGGACAAAATTTTGACACTTTCAGAGTCGTTCGGAGCTCCTGTACACAAGATTAATTCTGACTTGCTTGAAAAAATTCTTTAAAAAAATTGGGACACATATTTTTGGACTCCTAAAGCTACGACGTTTGAAAATTGGGGGGTAACTGGTACGACATCACAAAATTAACTTGATCGGGAACGAATCTGGAGAGAAAAGCTAGTTGGAAACTTCAAAAATTAATTTTGGGAGCACCTGAACTCTGATTTCAGTGAGCTCATAGTCAAACTAAGCGTCTCGGAAATATGAACCCAACGACACCAAATTCAACTCAATCCGAGTCCAAATGAGCCTGAATCAAGGACCCGAAGCGCTGTTGGATGGTTCAAACCACAATTTGAGTTACAAAACGGTCTCTGATTTTAACGAGCTTATACTCAAATCGAGCGGCTCGATGAGAAAAATCCAACGAACCCAAGATTGCTAAATTCAGACATCATTAAGGCCTCCAAATGTCCAACGAATGGTGCACGATCAAAGGGTTCAATATCGGCCGTCCATTCAAACCACTCCCTATTCGCCCATGATCTCATACCTATTTACAAGCCACGCCACTCTAGAAAAACTATAAATAGAGCCCTCATTCTTCACAAAGGGGGACTCAAGTAAAGAGAGAGAAGAAGAAGAGAAGAAGGAGGAGAAGGAAGAAGCTTCTCCCCGACCACCGCCGGAGTTCATCCTGCCTCCCGAACACACCGAGATTCTGCGTGATATTTGGGAGAACGCAGGAATTCTGCCCAACTTCAATGTGATGCTGAAATTCTTTCTAATTTGCAACAAAGTTCCTTCTTGACGCCAAAACTCCGCCCAAGTGAAGCCGGAGTTCTCCTCTACCACCAACAGACGTCGGACTTCTACTCGATGTCGGGCCTTCACTCTTCGCCAAGTTTCTACCCGATGCCAGACTTCTACTGGTTATCAGACTTCGCTGGACATCTATGCGAAGATGAATTTCTTTCCATTGTTAGACTTCTACCTGACGTTGTCCTTCTGATCTTCGTTTTTCGACTACAATCTTTCAGACCTCCATCACCAGCCAACTACGATCCTCCTGACTTACGTCGCCCAGCGACTACAAGCCCTTCGACCTCCGTCGCCCGCCGACTACGGTCCTGCCGACCAAATGAACATGTCAAAAATTAACAAAAATTATGAATTTTTCCTTTAAAAAATGATTATTTTTTATTATAGGAGAAAGGGGGTGCTGCAATAGTAAAAAATCATTAATACACAACTCTCCTTGGCCTATTGGTTGAGAGCTTAGGCTTCCAACTAAGAGGTTCAGGGTTCGAGTCTCTGTGTATGTGTTGTGTGTGTGAGTTTTCCTTTAATGGCCTAAATGTCCCAAAAAAAAAATCATTAATATCCAACATCCCACCATTTATGACCAACATTAACATTCAACACGCAATACGAGATGGCCAACACATACGGTCGTTACTTTGCATACGTTAGCGAGGTAGGATTAAAAATAGGCTTAACATTTTCCCCAAAAAAAAGAAAAAAAAAGTTTAACATATCTGTATTTAAATTTAGTAATTTATTAAAATTAAGGTCAATTATTGAAATATAATTATTAATAGTTTTATATCAGAACATGTTTCTAGTATTTAGTTTAGACTAGGAATTTAAATAAGTTGTCGAGCTCGAGTCATATTTCGCTTGAGCTTAAACTTGTTTAATTAATTGAATTCGCTTGAGCTCGAGCTTTATTTAACTAGTTGATTTATTATGATAGAGAGAAAATGATTATAATTTAAATAATTATAATAATAACATGGTAAAAAGATAAAACAATTATAAAAATAAAATAAAGAATCACATAATACAAAAAAGTGAGATATAGGTTTTAAATTTGTTCAACTTTATACTTAAAATTCTGAATCATAATATTTTTATAGAATATTTTATGTTAATATGTTTTAAACAAGCCAACTCACAAGCTAATGAGTGGAATCGGGGTAGCTCAAGTTTAGCTAATTAGCACTTCAAGCTTGGCTCAAAAGAAATTTGTCGAGCCGAGCCCAAGTCGGCTAAGAAACAACTTGGCTCACTTACACCCCTTGTTTCAATACAACATTCTTAATAAATCACTTTTTATATTTTTGTAATTACATATATCTTAACAGTTGTTTAGCAAGTAGTTAAAGGATCATGATAGAGGTACTCACCCTCAAGAAAGGCACACAGTAAAGACTCACGTAATGATCTAAAGGGTGCCACTTGTCTGAAACTTAGATGAGAACTCCCCACATGTAATCAATAGGAAGTACTTGCCCTAGCTTACCAAGAAGCTTCCTTTTAAGAAAAAAATGCTAACTCCAAATTACATATATTATAATATTTGTACCTTTAATCCTTATATTTTTATGCAAAAAATAGGATGAAAATCATATAAATCAAACCAAATCTGTAATGACATTCCTTTCCACAACACCTCAGTGCCACCTCTTCAGCGCAGTATCGTAGAGACCTTAGAAAATTTGCTAGAGAGCTTAGCACTGAGGAACTATTTAGAAAGCACTAGAATTCAAGATCAAGGTCTGCAGTGCTAAATAGCTCAGTATCATGGAGGAAGAAAGTTAAATTTGTAAGCTAATATGGTTAATGGTGAACCAACAGGTCGGTCGAGTGGCCCTGCAGTTCTGCTGCGCAACCTAGACAATATCGTCGCACAAGTTTAATTATTTTGTAAAAGCATAAATAATAACCTTATTATTCATCTATATGGTATTCACTTTGGGGGGGGGGAGGTGTGTGTGTGTGTGTGTGAGTGTGTGTGTGTATGTGTGTGTGTGTGTGTGTGTGTGAGAGAGAGAGAGAGAGAGAGAGAGAGAGAGAGAGAGAGAGAGAGAGAGAGAGAGAGAGAGAGAGAGAGAGAGAGAGAGATAGAGAGAGAGAGAGAGAGAGAGAGAGAGAGAGAGAGAGAGAGAGAGAGAGAGAGAGAGAGAGAGAGAGTATTATGAAGGGGAATTGGCTCTCGTGTACTTGTTTGGTATCTTATATTGGTGTACATCAAAGAGGAAGAGTGTAGAAGAGTTTGTACTTTGGATATGGGTCACTTCTAATCTTTTTTCTATCAGTTATATTTTTCTTTATAGTTTGTATTATGTTTGTTAGTAAAATGAAACTATTTGTGTATGTAATTTTATCTCCATGGGTAGTTAACCAATTAATTCTAAACTATGATTATTTAAGAGCCATGAATTGAATAGAGTAGGTTTGAACTTTATAAATTACTAAAGCTATTTTTTATCCCTCATGATTCATTTTGTTTTTATTTTGGCCATGCAAAAACCTAATATCTAGTCTAATTTACGCCTTGATAGAGTAGAAAAATAATTAGGGGTTATAAAACATAATTTTTTCATAGCATGGACTTATGATGATTAGGGTTATGGGATCTAAGTAGATAGTTTAAATATACTTAGGAGGAATTTGAGCTAGTACTCCATTAAGATTGATATAGGTGAGGAGTAAGCTTGATATAGGTAAGGAGTACTTATGCTCTAATTCAAAACAAAAATATGCATAAAACCACTCATATGTATTCATTATTTTTAAATAGCATGGGTTCAAAAAATTTATAACTAGTACATATATCATCCATAATTGTAGCTTTTTATTTTAATTTGCACAACTTATTTTGAATTATTTTTCTAGATAAAAAGAGAAGTACTATTAGACAGTATGATAGTGAATTTAGGAAATTTCAAAGTTCCATAGGGGAATGAAACTCTTCTAATCATTTTATTACTTGATACGACACATGCACTTGTACATAACATGATTTACATCTTAAAAAATTAAACTATTTTTAAAGGATCGAGTTGGGTGTAAGGAAAAAGACGTATTAATTTTTTTGGCACCAATGCAGGAGAACACTAATTAAATTAATTATCTTATTTTCATTTTCTATTACTAAAAAAATAACTAATTTAATCAAGTTTTAGTTTTATTTTACCTCCTTAGTGCTGCCTTGCTTACATTTAATCATTATTGTCAAGAGTTTTATATATATTCTTTTAAGTTACTTACTATTGCTAGCATAGTAATAAACAAATAGTAGAACTTTTGTTTGAAAACTTAATTAAAAAGTCCTTAAAATTTTAGAAAAGCTAAAAAAATTAAAAATGGATTAATAAATTCAAAAAAATGATTAGCCAACAAAACTTAATGACTAAACTAACACTATAGTTTAGGGAGTTCATCAAAGCATATATAGACTTAGTATCCAGGTTAACATCTTTTAATTAAAAACTATAGTAATTCAAATGCTTCAAGACTTTTAGGTTAGGGAACTCCAATAGAAGATTAGGAACTCCAATAGAACATCCTAATATGCTTATAGCTAATTTTCTTGAATAGGTTATATCATTTTTCATATATAGATAAAGCTAGGATGTGGTTAAATTCATTTCCCCCAGGATCAATTACAACTTGGAATGGTTTAGCACATAAATTTTTAGCTAAATATTTTCTCACATCCAAAATTATTAATCTTAGAAATGATATCACCTCATTTATCTAGATAGATAAAAAATCTATCGATGAGTCTTAAGAGAAATTTAAAGGAATCCTTAGGAAATATCCTTACCATGTCCTCTCTAATTGGCTAAGCATTCAAACCTTTCATAGCGGCCATATTTGTTCCCTTAGATCAATAATTGATGATGTTGCTAGTGGCTCTCCAATGTTAAACCCCTTTGAAGAGGCATATGCTTTGATTTAGAAGATGGCTACCATTGACCTTATTTTTATATTAGGTCAATTAATCATATTCAAAGCCATAGGGTATGAAAATCCATTTATATTAGGATGCTCTAGTGGTAGAAACCCTAGGTGTATCCTTTAAAATTTGACCTAGCATAATGCACATTGATCTATCAAATATTTTTAAAAAAATTTAGTTGTCATCAAAAGCCTTTGTGCTTTTTATCTGAAGTCTTTATGGCCTTTCAATCATAAAACCCATAAACCATAAACTTAAAATTTTAAACTTCTTTATTTTTATATATCAAACCACTAATTATGGCATATTGATAAAACTTCATTCTAAGCCTTATGAAATGGCTTAAAATATTATTTATAATCATCATTTGGATGATTTGAATTCATTAGGGTGCATATGTTTCCATGGTTAATCTAGGTTGATCAAATTTTACTTTTAAACCACTTAAACCCTAAATTTTAAGCCCATGCATGAAACATCATTCAAACATGGATCCAAATGCTAGAATTATATCCTAGGACTCCTTAAATCATTATTGAGTATTTATAAATCCACGTGGACCCATGATTGATCAAGGGCAACCATGATTAATCAAGTTTCCCATACATCACTAATTTGATCTAAAATACAAACTCCTCTACATACTTCATTCTAAGTCTTGTCAATACATGATTGTTAGGTGAAATTTATGTTTATTTTTATTATGGTAAATTACAATAAAGATGTGTGTTTTAGTTGATGTTTTGATGGAATATAAATAAAATTGCAAAAGCTAAGAACCAACTCAGAGCAATAGAACTATCAGTATCGCAACATCTTTAATGCTTCGATACCATAATAGAACAATGTAGTGCCAGAGCCTAAAGAAGTTCATATAATTCAGTGCACAAGTAAAGTAAAGGTAAACATCGTTGTTGCAACTTAATTTCATAACTATGTTTTCATATCATATGTATTTTTTTATAATTACAAATATTATTATTTTTGTTGAAACTTGTTAAGTATGAATTAGGTTGTTAGACCTAACCTTATGCCCTAGTGGCTAGCCAATTGGGGGGGGGGGGGGGGGGGGGGGGGGGCGTGGGGGTGAATTGGTAATTTAAAATTTTCTCTTATTTTAAAATCGATAAAAACTTATAGTTAAATTTTGAAAATAATTTTTCAACCACAGGTATTGAACTATAACCACTTAGTGTCTCGCCTTTTTCCCCCACAGCAAGGTGGTGAATCCACAGAAACTCTCTTCCACCACTACCCGGTGTTGAAGAGAACCGTCATCCTTTTACACCCTCCAAGTATAGGCAGAGTACCTCCCGCTATTCACACTCTCCAAGTGTAGGCAGAGAATCTTCCGCTATTCACACTCTCCAAGTGTAGGTAGAGAACCTTCATCCTTTCACACTTCTTCAAGTGTAGGCAGAGAACTGTTCATCCTTTCACACTTCTCCAAATGTTGGAAGAGAATAGTTCATCTTTTCACAGTGTCGGCAAAGAACCGTATCTTCTTCAAAAGATCTTTTGACGGGAAATCTTGAAGGACAAGAGAAAAGACTGAAGTAATCATAATTCACAAATGAAAATCCTTACCTATGAGTACCAAGTGAATCCTTCAAGCTCTAGTAGTATGAATCCTCCTTCAAACACTCTCTCACACTCTCTCCTTTAATATCCCTTCAGTTTGCATGAAGACCATTAAACAAAAAGATTACAAGATAATTTTAAGTGGAACTTTTATAAGAAAGACATGAAAAACGGTCCAAAAACTACAATTTTTCAAATATGTACGCACTCGATCGGCAAAAGGAGAGACACTAAGTAGACTAAGGATTTTTCAATAAATTGACATGTTCCAGAAGTGCTCTTTCTATCAACCCTACAACCTATAAAGTTTGAATCTGAATATCAGTTTATTTCAAATGAAGAGCTAAACTTAGGATACCAAATTCCTAAGTTTTGAGTTCCTAACATATATCTTAAAATCCTTTTCACCGCTATCAAATATGATTCTTTTGGATCTAATTGAAATCTAGCACATAAATATCACCAAACATAATATCAGGTCGGCTAGCTGTTAAGAAGAGCAAAAATCCAATTATCCCTCTAAATTTCTTTTGATCAATAGATTTTCTTTTAGGGTCATTATTCAACTGAATTGAGGATCTCATAGGTGTACTAAACACATTTAGCATTGTCCATTTCATACTTTTTGAGGATGTCCATAATATACTTTGACTGACTAAGAAATGTACCCTTCTCAATTTGCTTAATGCTAATCCTAGAAAGTAATTTAAATCTCCCATTAAACTCATCTTAAATTCACTACTCATTGTTTTAGAAAAATCATCACAAAGATTTTTGTTTGTAGATCCAAAGATGATATCATCAACATAAATTTGTACAATGAGTATATCCTCTCCCAATTTCTTCAAAAAGAGAGTTGTGTCAACACTTCCTTTTTCAAAAGATCTCTCATGTAAGAAGGTGCTCAATCTCATATAACAAGCCCTAGGTGCCTATTTCAATCCATATAATGCCTTTTTCAATTTGAAAATATAATTTGGGTGTTTAAAATTTTCAAATCCTGGAGGTTGTTCTACAAAAATATCCTCTTGAATTGCTCCATTTAAAAAGGCGCTTTTAACATCCATTTGATACAATTTCAATTCTCTAAAATAGGCAAAGGCTAAAAAAACCCTAATTGCTTCAAGTTTAGCTACAGGGGCAAAAGTCTCCTCAAAATAAATCCCTTCAATATGATTATACCCCTTAGCCACCAATCAAGCCTTATTTCTAATGACTACTTCTGAGTCATTCATTTTATTTTAAAATACCCATTTAGTTATAATTACACTTTGATTCTTTAGCCTTGTAGTTAATTCCCAAACTTCATTTCTTACAAATTGATTTAATTCTTCTTGCATCGCCAATATCAAAAATTCATCCAAAAGTGTTTGATCAATATTCGTGGGTTCTATTATTGAAATAAAAACTGAATGATTGACTTCCTTATTCAGTCCATGCCTAGTCCTAACACCATCACTAGATTCATATATAATCAATTCCTTTGGGTGATTTTTAGAAAATCTCAAATCCCTAGGCACCGGGTTTTCTATTTCTAAAATTATTTCCATATTTATTTTCTCAATCTTTTGGGAGTTAATCTCTACTTCATCCTCTTCAATAATTGCCTCTTCCAAAATTTCAGATTCATCAAATACAACATGTGTGGTCTCCTCAATTACCAAAGTTCTTTTATTGAATACTCTATAAGATTTTCCAACACTTGAGTATTCTATAAAAATTTCTTCATATGATTTTGGATCAAATTTTCCTAAGGAAGAATTTCCATTATTAGGTATGAACACCTTATATCCAAAAACAAGCAAATGTGACAAATTAGGTGTTCTTCTCTTTAGTAACTCATAGGGTATTTTATTTAAGTTTGATCTAACATTCACCCTATTTAGAATATAACATGCTGTGCTAGCCGCCTCAGCCCAAAAATTTTTAGGAAGTAAATATTCTGCCAACATGGCTCAGACAGCTTCTATTAATGTTCTATTTTTCCTTTCAACTACTAAATTCTGCTAAGGGGTTCTAGGTGCAGAAAAATTGTGATCAATTCCTTTCTCCTTACCAAAATCCTCAAATTTCTAATTCTCAAATTATCTTCCATGATCACTTTGAATAGTCATAATCCCACATCCTAGTTTTCTTTGAATCCAAGTCGAAAAGTTTCTAAATTCCTCAAATGATTCACTCTTATGATATAGAAATCTAACCCATGTGAATCCAGAGAAATCATCCACAATCACAAATCAGTATATCTTTCCTCCTTGACTTACAGTTCCAACTAGTCCAAAAAGATCAATATGTAATCTCTAATGGTTTACTAGTTCTAGGATCTTTATTGGACTAAAAAGAGGACTTCACCTATTTTCGTAATTGACATGTATCGCAAAGGTGATCCTTAATAAATTCTAGTTTTTGTATACCTCTCACTAAGTTCTTTTGGGTAATCCTCCTATGGTTTTTCATGCTAGAGTGACAAAGTCTCCTATGCCAAAGCCATGACTCATCAGAAATAGTTTTTAAACAAAAAGTAGTAGGAGTTTTAATGCAATTCAAGTATAGCATATACACATTATTTACCCGTATACCATTCAAAACATCATTACCATTCAGGCTTAATATACAGCTTGTACGAAAAAATTTTACACAATAACCTTTATCACATAGCTGACTAATACTTAGAAGATTATGTTTTAAGCCTTCTACTAACAAAACATTTTCTATAAAAATGTTTTTAAGATTTCCAATAATACCTGACCCTAACACCTTCCTTATGGTGTTATCTCCAAGTGTAACCTTACTTCCACTCCTGGCTTCAAGCAATATAAACTATATAGTATCTCCTTTCATATGCTTTAAGCAACTGCTATCCAGGTACCATATGCTCTCACGAGGCCTTGTGTGAGAGCAAACCTGCAAAATCAATAAATGTTAGACTTGAGAACCCAAACAAGTTTGGGTTTACCTTTTTGCAAATTATAAAAAGATGCATGTATGATATATCTATGTTTATGCATTCTAGGTCTCCACACCAAATGATTTTTCTTCTTCAATGTACATGTGTGAGCTATATGTCCAAACAATTCACAGTTATAACATTTGACTCTCAGAAATGGATTTCTTAGTTTTCTATAATTCTTCTGTCTATTTATTGTTTGCATAAATTTAGGATACAAAATAGGATTCTTAAAATATTCAGGTCTTGGGGATATTTTATTATCCTCGAGAGCTTTATCTTTAATTTATAAAAAGAATTCATTTCTTCCAAGATATTATTTGTATAATTTATTTGATACATTTTACTGTCAAATTCATCCTTATTATTTTTTATTTCTTTTTGAAGTTCTACATAGAATGATTTTAATTTTTCATTGTTCTTATTTAAATCCTCAAACTCATCAAGAAATTTTATGTTGTTATTATCAATTAAACCATGATCTTTCCTAAGGATATCTTATTCTCTTTATAGTTCCTAAAATTCTAAGTTCAGACAAGCATGCATTTTCTTTAACTTTCTATATGCAATATGTATGTGTTCTGAGACTTCTAAAAGTTCAATATAAGTCAAATCACATACCTCTTCTTGATCTGACTGGTCAAGATATTCGGCCATTAAGCATAGATTGATGACTTCCTCTTCCTTTTCAGTCTCTGATGAGTCTAAAGATGAGTCCGCCCAGAAAGCTTTTTGGAATTTTTTCTTTCCCTTTTTCACAATTAGTTTCTCCTCTACATTCTCCTTGCTAGGAGTAGCTTTAAGTTTTGGGCAGTCTGACTTAATATGTTCAGGTTTCATGCACTCATAGCAAAATAACATCATTTGAAATCTTGACATTTCTATTAAGTTTACCTCGATTCCATTGTTGGCGTCTCTTTTGTTTCCTCTTTAGAAAGCTTCTGAACTATCTTGTCATCAGTACGATGTCATCATCATCCTCTGGTTGTGAGAGATCACTCTCTAACTCCATCACTTTCAGTGCTATGTTCTTCTCCCTTTATGGTTCACCTACATCAATCTTTCTTTGACTCACCCCTTGCTCATAAGTAATTAGTGATCCAAGAAGGTTGTTAATAGAGTAAATGTTTAAATCTTTTGACTCTATAATCACAGTTATTTTAACATCATAAGTAGTAGGTAAATAATGAATTATTTTATTTACCATTTAAGCATTCGTTAGTACCCTACCTAATGCATATAAAGAGGTGACTATTTGTGTGAATCTTGTGTACATGTTAGAAATGGATTCATTGGGTTTCATGCATAATAGTTCATAGTCATGCAACCAAATATTATGTCTAGATTATTTAACTTCATTAGTCCCATCGTATGTTATACAAAGTCTATCCCATATGTCCTTTCCACTCTTAGAAGTGGAAACCCGCATGTAATCTTTAGATTTAAGAGTATAAAAGAAATTATTCAAGTATTTAGCATTAAGTTGTGCTAAGTCACGTTCTTCTACTGTCCAATCTACAAAGGAGTTTAAACTCTAACTCTGTCAACTAATCTAGTTGGTTTTGTATACCCTTTCTGAACTAAGATCCACATACGATAATCAAGTGACTGTAAAAATTTTGACATGCCTATTTTCCAAAAAATCAAAAGGAATATTGTCGAACAATGGAGGTCTAGTTATAGAGAAACCTTCAGGTGTGTTTTAGTTTTCAAATGTAGCCATGGTCATTAATCAAAAAGTAGTATAAACTTATAATTTTGAAACTAAGCTCTAATACCACTTATTGAAACTTATTATATATGAATTAGGTTGTTACACCTAAGCTTATGTCGCAGCGGCTAACCAAGGGGGGGGGGGGGGGGGGGGTGGGGGGGTGAATTGATAATTTAAAAATTCCTCTTATTTTAAAACTGATAAAAGCTTATAGTGAAATTTTGAAAATGATTTTTCAACCACAAATCAACAGAACCAGTAAAGTAAAAAATAACAAAAAATAAAAGACACAAGATTTATAGTGGTTCAGTCAAACACGACCAACATCCACTCCCTGAAGTCTCCCACTTTAGGTATTGCACTATTACCACTTAATGTCTCTCCTTTTTCCCCCACTGTAAGGTGGAGAATCCTTCACAAAAACTCTCTTCCATCACTACCTAGTGCGACCGAGAATCGTTTTCCTTTTACACCCTTCAAGTGTAGGCAGAGTACCTCCCGCTGTTCACACTCTCCAAGTTTAGGTAGAGAATCTTCCACAGTTCACACTCTCTAAGTGTAGGTAGAGAACCTTCATCCTTTCACACTTCTCCAAGTGTAGGTAGAGAACCCTTCATCTTTTTATACTTATCCATGTGCCGGCAGAGAACCGTTCATCCTTTCGCACTTCTCCAAGTGTCGGCAGAGAACCGTTCATCCTTTCACACTTCTCCCAAGTGTCAGCAGAGAATCAGATCTTCTTGAAAAGATCTTTTTATGGGAAATCTGGATGGATAAGAGAAAAGAGTGAAGTAATCACAATTCACAAATGAAAATCCTTACCTTTGAGTACCAAGTGAATCCTTCACGCTCTAATAGTAAAAATTCTCCTTCAAACACTCTCTCACACTCTCTCCTTCAATCTCCCTTCAGTTTGCATGAAGACCAATAGATAAAAAGATTACAAGACAATTTTAATTGGTCCTTTTATAAGAAAGACATTAAAAATTGTCCAAAAACTACAATTTTTCAAATATATACGTATTCAATCGTCCCGTACGATCACATTTTGTGCGTATAAAAAGTGTAAAAACTGTTTCATTCAAACTCAATGAGGATGGGTATGAATGCTTTCTTACTCGATCATTATCCCATATGAACATAGTTCATCCGATACAACAGTTGTTTCCAAGCTTCATTGGAATGAATTTGCAAGACGGTCCATATGTTTTAAGGAACATAGGACATCATCCTGGGATGAATGTATAATAATGTCTTGATATTTAGTTCAAAGTATGAGTCTAGAGAACTTCATCCTGGGATGAATAGGGTAAAATTGTTTGGACGATTAGTTCAAATCATGAGTTCAGAGAACATCATCCTTAGATGAATGGACAAGATCGTCTAGATGATTAGTGTAAAGCATAGGTCTAGAGAAAATCGTCCTAGGATGAACATGGTATAATCATGTGGATGATTAGTTTAAAGCAAGAGTCCAGAGAACATCATCCTGGGACGAATGGACAAGATCATCTGGATGATTAGTTCAAAGTATGGGTCTAGAGAACATCATCTTGGGATGAATGGACAAGATTGTCTGGACTATTAGTGCAAAGCATGGGTCCAGAGAACATCATCCTGGGATGTATAGAATAAAATAATCTAGATGATTAGGTCATAGAAAAATTTTTGCCCGTTCTATTCATTCCATTGCTCTTTGGAGAGTATAACTAACCTGATCATCCTGTACGAACATAGTTCATCATGTACTATGAATATTTTAAATTTTTTGACTATTAAAGATCTCCCTCAGTATGCGCGTGCTAAGTTACTCAATTACAATCACACTCTCTCTAACTCAAAATGAATATAATACAGACTCCAAGTTATAAAATATTATAACCAGATATCTATTTGAAGTCTTCAACAATCTGGAGTATGATTTTCTTGAAATTTTAGTACACACAAGAGCCAAAAACACTTCTTTCAAAATGTGTTAGGAGAAATTAATAATCAATATAATAATATTTGGAATCATCAAAATAACAAGTTGCATGAAAATAAAACATGCAAAAGCTAAGTAGCAACTCACTCAACAATTTTGATTACTATTTCTCTAAACACATATTAGATATATTTTTTATTATTATTTGTGTGTACTAATATTTCAAAGGAATAATACTCCAGACTATTAAAAACTTCAAGTACAACTTTTTTAAAGTTTATTATAATTGAAGTCCATCTTTTACATTTTTTTTAAGTTTGAGAGAATATTATTATAATTGAGTAACCATCCATACGCACAATGGGGGAGTGTTAAAAATTTGTAAATTTTTCAACTAATTATAATGTATGATTTGAATTTTTATGAGATCATTTGTTCAATTATTTTCTCTAATAAGCAGTTAAATGAATCATATGAAGAAAATTTTCTAAGTACAGTTCATACTATACAAAGATCCCTTTGTATAGATGACGTCCAAAGTACAAAATAGATACGCAAAAATTTGACATGATAATCTCCAAAATTTTTCTAAACTAATTGTACTATATGAAGTACTCTTTGTATAAACGAAGTCCAAAGTACAAAAGAGATTGGGTCTCTTTTCATCCTAACGATCTTCATTTTTTCTTATCTGATCGAACTATACGAAGTGCCTTTTATACATAAGACATCCATAGTACGAAAGAATGGGTCCCTTTTCATCCTGACAAACATCAATTTTTTATTGAACCGTTCATACTGTACAATCTCATGTTCGTATAAACGATATCTAGAGTACCAAATTGTAGGGTATTTATGGACCTCCTAAAGGACACCGCCACGATAACAGAGTGTAGAGGTTATACAATCGCACCACCCTAAGGGATAGAGATGATCGTAGGCCTCTACGCTCCTTACAAATGGGCCAATGGAAGGGCAGATCAGATCGTACTATAACTAACAATTGAGGATAGCGACACTCGCCAATGCAGCCTGATAGGTAGTATATATATGACCTAATCAAAACAACTTGTTTCCTCTACTCGATACATCAGCTCGAGTGGGGTTTATTTGATGGTAGAGTTATGTTTCCCATGGGCGCAAGCCCTGTGGTTAATTACATCTCAAGCCTAGGGCCCAAGAAAACTCTCGATTAAGGATCCGATATTAATATTCACATAAAGGGGATTGGCACAAAAAGGAGAGACTAGGAAATCCTACTCAAAAGGAAAGAAAGGGCTCAACTCAACTTAGTCAACATGCATGATTCATCTCAGCATTCGGAGGGACCAAAGCACTGAGAAGAAAGTGGAGAATATTATAAATCTATTTTCATGACTTATGTTTTAATAATTGAGAAATATCCTTGATTCTCTTGGACTGCATGTTGCTTCTAATTTTTCAGGAATTGAAGATCGGACGAACAAACGAAGCCAGTTCAAGATTGCGTAGGTTTAGGGTTGAGTCAGTCTGTACTTTATTTTTTCTCTTCTTGAGTCTATTTGTAATGGTCAAACAGACTGATACTAAGTAACCCCACACACACATACACTTGAGAGAATTAGAATTTCTATTTTTATTCATATCGGCCTGGACGATATTTATATCGTCCTGGCCAATCAGGCTTAAAATAGAAAGTCTAAATTTAGATTCTTAATTAAAGCAGCCATCATTAATAGATCATCCTGGATGATACCTTTTATCGGCCAGGATTTTAAGCTTAAAACAGAAAGAAGTTGTCGCCATAGATAATTAAGGTATCTGTATTTTTAAATAATCGGCCAAGACAATCATTGATCGACCTGGACGATATTCACAAATTTTGCCTTAATTGATCATGAAATCAAGATAGTAATTAAGGATGATTGATATGATCATATCGTCCTGGACGATCGCAGGATCGGCCAGGACAATCTATTCAAAAACCTTAGTTACTTCAGGATGATAAATATCGGCCAACTCGAATTCAGGGCTATGCTCTGGACGATTTTCCTCTGATTTGAACTGATTTACCGGGACGATCGTGAGATCGGCCTGGACGATCAAGCCAAATTAAAATCATTCATGCTTGCATTTAGGGCGATGCTCTGGCCGATCTTCTGAGTTTTGTACTGATCGGCCAGGATGATGTCCATATCGGCCTGGACGATAATATCGGTAACTTGCAATTAATGAGCTCCTTTGAAGCTCTTCTATTTAAGAGCTCTTGTTCAATATTTTGAACAACCTTTTGGCTACTGCCTTGACCTGAGAAGGCCTTGAGGAGAGAAAGAGAGAGAGGGAGAGAGAGAGGATCTTGTGAGGGGGAGCTTGTGAGGGGATTCACAAGGGTTGCTTCAAGGATCGCTCTGCTTCTTCTTTGTCTAGAGTTTCTCATCCATGGAAGGGTCGGTAGAGGTAAGGAGTCAGCATCTGGTTGTTGGTTCTCTGCCAGCTTCAGGAGGAAGCAAAAGGAGATAGGTTCTCTGCCTTGCCTGGGTGGCAAAAAGGAGGTTCTTGTGAGGGCTTCTCCGCCTAGCCGTGGGGGCCAAAGGAGAGTCACGTTTGTAGTGCAATACTCGGAGGGCGCCTCCGGGGAGTGGATGTAGGTCGAGTTGACCGAACAACTATAAATTTATGTGTTCTTGTTTCTTGCTTCAGCATTTTAATTTCTGCATTTATTTTTCAGGTGATGTGATTTTGGTTTATGTGTTTTTGTTCTTTGTGAAAAGAAATTTTTTAAAATAATAATTCACCCCCCTTCTTGGTTAGCTTGGGAATAAGTTCATAGGGTTTAATACCCCTAATGAACTTTCAAGTGGTATCAGAGCGGGGTTCAAAAATTTAAGTTTGAAAACTTTTGAGTTTTGATCCATGGCTAATCTTGTGAATCGTAACACTACGGAAGGGTATTCTATTACCTGACCTCCCCTGTTCGATAACTTAACTTTTGATTTTTGGAAAACCCACATGTCAATAGTTTTACAATCTACTGATTATCGCATGTGGATGCTTATCCATGAAGGTTTTTCTCCACCTTCTCGTGAAGTTAATGGTGTTAAAATTGAAGTTGCTTTTACTGAATGGACTTTCAATGAACGAGATTTGACTCAATTGAATGCAAAATGTTTGAACTATTTTTTCTGTGCTTTAAAATCTGAGGATTACATGCATGTTTCTACTTGCAAAACTGGTAAAGAAATTTGGGATAAGTTGTGTATCACCTATGAAGGCACTAATGAAGTTAAACAATCGCGTTTGAATTTTCTCTTGCATGACTATGAACTTTTTCGTATGAAACCTTATGAATCAATTTCTGACATGTATACTAGGTTTACTCAGATAGTTACTTCACTGCATGTATTAGGAAAAGAACTTTCAAACTATGAAAAAGTAAACAAAATTTTGAGATGCTTGCCTTCGTCATATGATGCTAAAATCACTGCAATCACTGAATCTAAGGATTTGAACACTTATTCTATTGATAACTTACTTGGCTCACTCATTTCTTACGAGCAAGGGGTGAATCAAAGAAATCTTGATGTAGGTGAGAAGAAGAAGGAGAAAACAATTGTATTGAAGGCGTACAAATCAGATTCTGAATCTTCTGGGTCAGAAAGCGATGAAGTTGCCTTCATCACAAGGAAATTCAAAAGTTTTCTAAGGAAGAAACAAAAACACATCAAATTTGGAGAAAAGGTAAGGATCATAAATATGTTAAAGGATCTTCTGATGTTGTTTGTTATGAATGCAGGAAACCAGGATATGTGAGAACTGATTGCCCGACACTTCAAGACAACACAAGCAAGGAAAAGATTGAGGAGAAACCTAAGTTCAAGAAGAACAAGAAGAGAATCCAAAAGGCGTTCTGGGCAGAATCTGGTACTAATTCATCTGAAACGGAACCTGAGAATGAAACAACAAACTTATGTTTAATGGGAGAAGATCAAAGTGATGAGGAAGAGGTATGTAAACCAACCTATGATGAATTGTATGAGATTTGTGAGAAAATACATGCATCATACAAAAAACTCAAGAAAACTCATGCAAGCCTAAAATTAGAACTTTCAAATTTACAAAAAGAGCATGAAGTTTTTCTCAAAGATCATGCAATAATTGATTTAAATCACATGGCTCTTCTTGATGAATTTGA
Organism: Dendrobium huoshanense; assembly: GCA_016618105.1. Classification (NCBI taxonomy): domain Eukaryota; kingdom Viridiplantae; phylum Streptophyta; class Magnoliopsida; order Asparagales; family Orchidaceae; genus Dendrobium; species Dendrobium huoshanense. The sequence continues at coordinate 47,467,059 of CM028347.1, forward strand.
TGATTTAAGCAAAAATTATTTGGAATTAAATGATGAACATAATGCATTAAAAGTTTCACACACCTCACTTAATTCGGATCTTATGAAATCTAAAGAGATTGAGAAAAAATTGAGGATTGATAATGATGCATTAAAAAGAACTAATTTGAGGATTCAAAATGATTTGGAAACATGTAAGAAAAATCGGATGACATCTATTTTTGATCATAAGCCAAAACCTAGGAAGAGGCATTATAACTCAAATCATTTAAGAAATCCTTTTCCTGGAGTTAGATGTTTTTCTTGTGGCATGCTAGGACACATCTCACACACTTGGACTATTCACCATAGTACACATTGGGTGTGGAGACCTAAGGTGCATGATTCACAGCATACCATACCTGCATTGCATTCTACTTTTTCTAAAAAGGGGCCCAAACCAGTTTGGGTTTCTAAATCTGACTGTTTTTTAGTTTTGCAGGTGTGCTCTCACCAAAGACCTTGTGGGAGCATAGGATAACTTGATATATGAAGGCTCGCACCTCATAAATACTTAAACCTGCTGCTTCAATAAATTCTTGAAATGTGTTTTTGTTTCAGTGTGTTTTATTTCTGCTTTGTTGTTGTTTTAATTTGTTTTGTTTTCTCTTTGCTTTTATATTTGGTTTTCCATATGTTGAATCTTTTTAAGATTTTAAGTTTTGGTGTTTTGAAGATAGTGTTTAGCTTTTCTAAAATTGGTTAAAGGGAAAAACACCGTTGATGGTTTCCCTTCTTCTGACCTTGTTTAGTGGTATGATTTTCTTCTCTAAATAAAAGTCTAACTCATTTGAGCCAATGGTTTTTGAAACTAAGATTCTTTTTATCTTGCTATAATAATCTATCTTGTACTTAATATCCAAAGTTCTTATATATCTTTCAAGTTATTTAAAATCTTGCCATTACTTTTATCACATGATTTTGATTTTTTTTTGTGACTTGTTCTTCCCTATGTTAGAGAGAGAGCTCCTATTCTCTAATATTTGGAGGATATACTCACCACTAAGGGTCTTTTTAATGGTTTTGTTAAAGGGAATGTAGCTTGAAAGAATTAAAAAGGAAATTGAAAAGATGCAAATTTGAAATATATTTATACACAAAAGTGTATCAAAAATCAAGATGCTCAAAGAGCCAATTCAAAGACAAAAGAGGCATAAAATGAGCCCACTAAATTCAAGCTACTATCACTTCTCTAAACTCTTAAAACTTAGAGAACTCATTGATTATTTGATGATTTCAAAGGCTTGATTTCAAATTCCTTGATTGAGACAAATTACTTTGTTTTATTATTTCTGTGATTCTTTCTTTGTAAATAAGTTTTGATTAGATCTTCTTTTTTCCCAATTAGGTTTATTCTGAGTTAAACATTTTTGTTTTTCAAAAGAAAACTTGTACCATAAGGAACGTCTGATCTAGGGTTAACAGAATAGAATATTTTACCTTTGTATGATTAGGATTGACTAAACTCCTTGATCTTGTGAAACTCTAAAATTCAATTATTTGAGAACTTCTCATATGAAGCCTTGATAAAACAAAAATATAACAAAAAAAAGAAAAAGAAAAAATTAAAATTCAAAAATATTCTTTTTTTATTATTTTCATTATTTTTAGCTTTCTATTATTGTGTTTTTTGTCTGTTTTTATTTTGTTTTATTTTTGGGGGCTTTTATCATCATCATCCTTCATTTATTTTTGAATTCTAGTCACATCATCCTGGCCGATACCTGTAACATCCTGGACGATTAGACAAAATCTCTTCAAATTCCATCTGCTGACCTTTTCTGTGCTTGCTGTAACTCATCGTCCTGGACGATCTAATCAAACTCTGTTAAAACCGTGATGATAGTCTTGGCTGATAGAATATTTCATCTGGCCGATGCATTTTATATGTATCGTCCTGGACGATCCACATGTCAGCACATTTAAATCCTTAAAATCGGCCCCGGATGATCCATTATTGGATAATCGTCCTGGCCAATCCACTGTTCGTCCTGGACGGTACACGTGACAGAGATTTAAAACGTTTTAACTTCGGCCGGTACGATCAATTATTGTGCATCGTCCTGGACGATACACCTAATTGGCCCGGACGATCTGCTTTTTCAATGGTCGTCCGTATTGCCTCCTCGAGACGATCTCCTGTATCTAATCGCCCTGGCCGATATCTGATCGGCCCGGACGATCGGACCACCTTTTTGACCAATCGGCATGTACGCAATTATTGAGCCATATCAGCTTGGATAATTCTGCGATTGGCCTGGCCGATATGGCCTTTTCTTTAAATTATGGCCGATCCAACCATATTTTTTTACTTCATCCCTTCTTATCTTGTGTCTCCTTGCTAACTCTCTTCTATGGCTGGTGAGAAACGTGTTTGACAAACTTATAGAAGTTCTTCGAGGGCTAGGATTGACCCTCATTTCAATAAGGCAGAAGATGAAGCCGCCTACCATCGATACAAAGAGTGTGGGATAACTGTCTCCAGAATCATCAATCCTGCCCACATCTCATACCCAGTAATGGATCTTTTAGCTCACACACCCCTTTGTTTCATTCTGTCCATTGCTTTCCCCTTTAATACCAAGTTTCTTCGAGAATTATTTGCAAACCTTCTAATTAACCCTACCTTCACAGCCCTGTCCTCCTATGTGAATCGACGCCCTATCGAAATCACATATCAGGACTATGTTGAACTGTTACAGCTATCCACCACCGGGGATAAGCTGCACTTAATCTCTTTAGATCCTGACCTTGGCTAGTCCATGGAAAATCATTTCCTTCTCTAGACCAATGCACCTTTTCATGTTGGAGAGACTAGCTCTTTAGTCAAAGATGCTAGGACAATCCAACATATCCTTCGCACCTCCATAAATCCAAAAGTCGGGGACCGAATCCATATCACCCCTCTACTTTCTCTCACTACTTTCTACATCATAGCTCATAGAGAATTTAACACTGCAAACTTAATTTTTCGGTACAATGATCACTTAACCACAATTAGCGATCCAGGTCATAATAGGAAACCCAATCTAGCCTTAGGACACATCATAGCCTATGTCCTTGAAGCCAAATACCAACTTTAGTATCCTATTCCTCCTAACCTCCCAACTCCCTTCTACTCAAACAGTTCCTTCAATACCCTTCATAGTACTCATCTCCACCCTGGGGATGAGGAACCTCGGGGGGCTGAGGAGGAGGAGGCCCCCGCTCCCGCTCCTGTTCCTGATCCTGTTCCTCTACACAAGCACTCACCGGTTGATTAGTTGATAGAGAGGTTTGATCTATGGGAGACCCACTTTGACGCTTACGTTGGTACACAGGAGCAACAACATTCTAAGGATATTACCCGCTACGAGCAGCACCGTACTAAGGATTTAGCCGAATTTGACAGATACATAACTCACCAGCAACAACAGCATAACTAGGACATCGCCTGGTTCAATGCTCAGTTTTTTACGCTTGCCAGCTACTTTTAGCAGCCACCTCCACCACCTCCATCTGATGATCAGGGTCCCTTGTTTTTCTAGTATGTGTTTTCTGTTGTCTGTTTTTTGTTTCTGTAGTTTGTCTTGTAGTTTGTTTTAGTTTTTGTTGTGTTGTTTTTTTTTTCTTTTGTGTGTCTAGGACCCTCTTTTTGTGATGACAAAAGGGGGAGTAGGTTGTGGTAGGAAAAGTTGATTTGCTTGTCATTTTTGAAATTTTAATAAACTGCTGTGTTTTTCTGAGTTTTTTCCTACTCGTGTTTGCCATCATCAAAAAGGGGGAGATTGTTAAAAATCTATTTTCATGACTTATGTTTTGATGATTGACAAACTCTCTTGATTCTCTTGGACTGCATGTTTCTTCTAACTTTTCAGGAATCGAAGATCGGACGAACAAACGAAGCCAGTTCAAGATTGCATAGGTTTATGGTTGAGTCAGTCTGTACTTTGTTTTTTCTCTTCTTGAGTCTATTTGTAATGATCAAAGAGACTGATGCTAAGTAACCCTACACACACACACACACACATTTGAGAGAATTAGAATTTCTATTTTTACTCATATCGGCCTGGACAATATTTACATCGTACTGGCCGATCAGGCTTAAAATAGAAAGTCTAAATATGGATTCTTAATTAAGGCAGTCATCATTAATAGATCATCCTGGACGATACGTGTATCAGCCAGGACAATAAGCTCAAAATAGAAAGAAGTTGCCGCCATAGATAATTAAGGTATTCTGTATTTTTAAATAATCGGCCAGGACGATCATTGATCGGCCTGGACGATATTCACAAATTATGCCTTAATTAATCAGGAAATCAAGGGAGTAATTAAAGATAATTGATATGATCATATCATCCTGGACGATCGTAAGATCGGCCAGGATAATCTATTCAAAAATCTTAGTTACTTCAGGACAATAAATATCAGCCAGCTTGAATTCAGAGCTATGCTCTGGACGATTTTCCTCTGATTTGAACTGATCTGCCGGGATGATTGTGAGATCGGCTTGGATGATCAAGCTAATTTTAAATCGTCCAAGCTTGCATTCAGGGCGATGCTCTAGCCGATCTTCTGAGTTTTGTACTGATAGACCAGGCCGATGTCCATATCGACCTAGACGATAATGTCGGCAACTTGCAATTAATGAGCTCCTTTGAAGCTCTTCTATTTAAGAGCTCTTGTTCAACGTTTTGAACAACCTTTTGGCTGCTGCCTTGACCTGAGAAGGCCTTGAGGAGAGAAAGGGAGAGAGGGAGAGAGAGAGGATCTTGTGAGGGGGAGCTTGTGAGGGGATTCACAAGGGTTGCTTCAAGGATCACTCTGCTTCTTCTTCGTCTAGAGTTTCTCATATGTGGAAGGGTCGGTAGAGGTAAGGAGTCAGTATTTTTTGTTGGTTCTCTGCCAGCTTCAGGAGGAAGTAAAAGGAGATAGGTTCTCTGCCTTGCCGGGGTGGCAAAAAGGAGGTTCTTGTGAGGGCTTTTTCGCCTAGCCGTGGGGGCTAAAGGAGAGTCACGTTTGTAGTGCAATACTCAGAGGGCACCTCCGGGAAGTGGACGTAGGTCGAGTTGACCAAACCTTTATAAATTTTTGTGTTTTTGTTTCTTGCTTCCTCACTTTAATTTCCGCATTTATTTTCACGTGGTGTGATTTTGGTTTATGTGTTTTTGTTCTTTGTGAAAAGAAATTTTTTAAAATTCCAATTCACCCCCCTCTTGGTTAGCTTGAGACTAAGTTCATAGGGCTTAAATTCCCCAACGAACTTTCAGAGAAAAGAAATTACGCACTCAAAACATACAGAGAGAAAAGTTGGAAGTGGCATCATCAATGTGACATGGATATGCAGTATTTATAGTCCCTAAAAAAAAGAACTTATCCACCATTTAGGCCTACTACGAGACACCCAATATAGTAGCCTTAAATCCTAGATCTAAGGTGGGGTTAATGTTCTATCTAACACTAACACCCATGTCCTAGCTAATGCACATGAGCTTATATCCTGTATGAAAAGGAATGCCAGCTAACCACCTAAATATTTAAAATCCATGTTATCCAAATTTTATGTAATATGGGTGGGTAGTTTAGTTTTTGAAAATAAGGCCAACATCTAGAGAGTTTCTTAATTAGCCCTAAACTTATGTAGGGTGAATGCTCCTAGAGCTAAATGAATTAAATTTTAATTTAGTGAGTTTTTAATGATATTCATGCTAGTTAAAAGTTTCCAAATCATGTATGCATAATATTTAAAAAAAAAGCTTATATATATATTTTTTTAAAAGATATAGCCTTCCTAGCTCTGGCACTTTATTCTCACAGGCTAAATTATCCGGACTCTACCCACATGTGAGGAGGTGTCTTATTTGAAGGTAATAGAGAGATGTAATAATATGCATGTGACCCCAGATAGTTCTGGCTATTCCCTATGTTATTAAGTTTTTAAGTTATTTAGACCTTAAAATTTGAATATTAATTAATAGTAGAAATTTGTTTTATCCTAGAGAGCCTAGTAAAAATCAGGCCAAACACATGCAAGAAAGAAACATAAAAAAAAATAGATAAATTCTACTATGCAATTAATGTAAACACATCAATATAAATCAACCAAACATAGAAAAGTAAAGTTTAAAGTTTATTGCAAGTGCCGTATAAATACAACCCAGGGTCTGCAGAAAAGTATTGGTGGCTAGGCTCCACCGACAACATCCTGGATTCTAATCCTAATGAATGATACAAGTCTTAAAAGCAAGGCATTTCATCTTCAAGTCTCCATCTTCGAGTGGATCTTCCTTCTTCAGATCATCTCCCTTTGGAACGTCTTCTATAGGCTCTGTATGGTTCTTCCTCCAAGAAGGTACCAAAATGACTAAGAAATTCCCTAAGAGGGGACCTTTCTTTTTCTCTTTAAATACCTAATATTTGAAATGCCAGACTTTTAAAGACTTTTATAACTTGATGAAAATAAATTACATTACATTTGAAAGCAAAATTTAGACTCAAACACTGCGTAGTTATCCTTATAGAAAAGTCTTAAGCAAATATAACAATTTAAGCAGTTGTGTATATGAAAAAATGTAAATGCACTTGGCCATACTCTTTTAATTTAAAGGTGGCTAAGCAGTCTTTGGAGCATCTGCATAAAACAATATTAGTATCTAAAGTATTAATTATTTTTCCCCTTTTGTTTTAGCACTGTATGAGCGTGGCCACCTGTATAAGATTGATTTAGTATAAAAGTGGCCCTAGCCCATGGGAAATCTAATGCAGAAGTCACGTCATAAGAAAAATAAAGAAGGCATAATAATAAAATAAAGATCAATCATAGCATTGTTGCAACCCATGACCCCAAGCTTAAGATTTTGATGACGACAAATAATAATTGTCTTGAGATTCATTGAATATTATTTACTATTGTCCGTGAGTACTAACATTTCAGGAAGATCAAAAGCTACTCAGGACGACAGGAAGACTTAAGGATGGGTAGATTAGGAGTAAGAGTCTGCAATGTATTTTCTTTTTTATTTCATTTTTATTTTCTTGAGTCTGGCCACAAAATGCATAAAAGCTCGAGTAACCATGCACACACACAGGGGGAGAGGTTTTAAATGTAGAATGTAATAGAATTTCTTCTCTGTAGATCGTACTGTACGAAATTAATTCGTATTGTACGATCAGAGGGTTGTTGTACGATTATGTGAATAGATCGAACCGTATGAAATTATATTGTACTGTATGATATGTTCAAATTAAAAACCCTAGCCGTTGTTTAACTCATATAAGTAATTTTTCGCCGTTCATACGGTATGAACTTGTTCGTACTATACAATTATTTTTAAATACTTACCTAACTTAACCCGTGATTAGTGCAAGAAATTTGGGCTTAATTATAATTTGAACATCATACTGTGTGAACTTATTCGTACAATACGATGAACAGAGATGAATTATAATTGTCCCGGATATCGTCCTGGACGATCAATTATTTTTTGTCTCATCGTACTGTACGATGTACATCGTACCATATGATGAACAGAGATGATGTTTGATTGTCCCGACTACCGTCTTGTATGAACTGTGTTGTCATGTATCATACCGTACGATTTAGTATCGTATTATACGAACATTTCTGAACTGTTCGTACCTCTTTTTACCAGGACAAAGTCTATTTATGAATATAGTACTATAGATTGTAGAACCGTACTGTACGATAGTAACGGCTACTTTGAGATTTCAGGATTTTTGGAGGCCATTTTTATGTATCAAAAAAGTAATTTTTCAGAGAGTGTATGAGAGAGGAGAACGTGGTTAGAGAGGGATTCCAAGGGAGAGACCTCTAGAGAAGTTCTTTAGGGTTTGAGAGAGGAAGGAGAAGTTGAGCGTTGTGAGGGAGAAGAGGTGTGAGGGAGATCACACGCTTGTTCCGAACTTGCTGTATCTTGCTCCTCCTATAGCCTTAGAAGAATTTGAGGGAGGATCTCCAAGGAAAAGGCTCGTCTACATCCATGACCTCGAGGTACTCTGCCTTCTCCAGGAGGGAGAAAAATAAGAAGGTTCTCTGCCATCTCCAGGAGGGCGAAAATAGAGTTTGGCACTCCGCCATGCATGGTTGGTGAAAGGGAAGTTTGTAAAGGCTTCTCCGCCTTGCCGAGGGGGGCAAAAGGACAACAATAGTTGGTAGGGAAAATCTCGGAGCGGAAGACTCCGGGGAGTGGATGTAGGTCATATTTTGACCGAACCACTATAAAAATCTTGGTGTGTTTTTTTCCTTACTGCTTTTTCAGTACTGCGTGCCTTTTTAATTTCAAAATATTTGCCTTGGAAAATTTGGAAAAAAAAGGGTTGTTTAATTTTTCATATTAAAATTCTAAGAACAACGAAAAGATTTAGAACTCCTGCTTAGGTTTTAATTATTGTCAAAAAGTTTTTACAATTCACCGCCCTCTTGTCCATCTAGTAATTTCAATTGGTATTAGAGCCTACTTTCAAAAATAGTATTTTTGAAAATTTTGAAAGAAATCGATCATGTCAAACTTTGATAATCCTAACACTGTGGAGGGTTATTCAATAACCCGTCCACCACTTCTTGATAATATTCCATTTGATTTCTGGAAAATTAGAATGTCTACATTTTTGCAATCTATAGATTATCGCATGTGGATGTTTATGAATGATGGATATGTTGCACCTGTTAAAACTATGAATGGAGTGAAAACTCCATTACCCTTCAATGAATGGAGCAATGAGGATAGGGAATTAGCCCAACTGAATGCTAAGTACTTAAATTGTTTTTTCTGTGCATTGAAGTCAGAGGACTATATGAGAGTGTCTACCTGTGTTTCTGGTAAGGAGATTTGGGATAGACTGTGTATTACATACGAAGGAACAAACGAAGTAAAACAGTCTAGGCTTAACTTTCTTCTTCATGATTATGAACTCTTCCGTATGAAACCTAGAGAAACAATTTCTGACATGTACACTAGGTTCACCCAAATCGTAACATCCTTGCATGCATTAGGTAGAGAGATTTTAAATTATGAGAAAGTGAATAAATATCTTAGATGCTTACCTAGTTCCTATGATGCTAAGATAACTGCTATCACTGAGTCTAAAGACCTTAATGTTTATTCAATTGATAACCTCCTTGGGTCCTTGGGTCACTCATTACAAAGGCAAAGTGATGCAGGTGAAAATAAAAAGGAGCGAACGGTGGCATTAAAAGCTGGCAACTCAGAAAGTGAAAGCTCTGCAAGGGAGGAAGAGAATGAGATAGCAATGATGACCCGACAGTTCAAAAATTTCTTGAAGAGAAAATAAAAGCGTCATCAAAACAGCTGGAACAAAGGTAAGAGCTCAAGGTCCAATAAGGTTTCATCTGATACAATTTATTTTGAGTGCAAGAAGCCAAGTCACCTTCGAGCCGATTTCCCCAATCTGAAGAGCCAACCAGCTAAGGAGAAAGGTGATGAAAAATTCAAATACAAGAAAGGAAAGATAAAGACACAAAAAGCTTTTTAGGTCGACTCTACCTCAGAATCGTTAGAAGAAGAAGCAGAGGAGGAAGTAACAAATGTGTGTCTTATGGCTAATGATAACCTTGATCCATCAGATCAAGATGAGGCATGTCAACTTTCATATGAAGAATTATTACTTATTTCTGAAAATATCCATGACTCGTATAGAAAGTTGAAAAAGATGTATGCCAAGCTTAATATTGAATTTAGTTCTTTACAAACCGAGCATGCTAAGTTGTTTAAGGAAAATTCTAATTTAGATTGTGATCATATTCTACTTCTTGATGAGTATGATGCATTAAATAAGAAGCATATTGAACTAACTGAAATGCATGAAACCTTGAAAACCACTCATGTTGAACTAGAAGAAGCTTTTCATAGGTTAGAAAAACTTGTATTAGAAGTAGATCATAATGAGCATTTGTTAAAAATAGAAGTTCATGGATTGACATATCAAAACAATACGTATAGTGAAAGAACCAAAGAACTAGAAAATGAAATTGCATCACTCACAGGCCAACCTAGAAAACCACAAACACAGCATGCATCATATAACTCTAAGAAGAGGCACCACCACTCACATAGATTAGTAAACTCATTTCCTGGTGTTAGGTGCTTCTCTTGTGGCATGCTAGGTCACATAGCCCGCACATGCACAATTCACCTTAGGACACACTTAGTATGGAGACCCAAATTGCATCCATCACAGCATAGCATGCATACATCTCATTCATGTAAGCATAAGGTGGAACCCAAACTCACTTAGGTTCCCAAATCTAATCTCTGAATGAAATTGTAGGGATGCTCTCACAAAAGACCTAGTGAGAGCATGTGGTACCTGGATAGTGGCTGCTCGCGACACATGACTGGAGATATGAAGAAGTTCATCCTACTGGAGACTAAAACTAGAGGCAAAGTAATGTTGGGAGACAATACTACCAGGAAAGTGATAGGCTCATGTATTGTTGGTAAAGCTAAAAAGTTTTTAATTGAAAATATCTTACTAGTCGATGGTTTGAAATATAATTTACTTAGCATTAGTCAACTGTGTGACAAAGGTTTTGATGTTAAATTTCTATCTGATAAATGCCTGATTAGTTTATTTGATAAACTAGTTTTAGAAGGAAAACGAATGAACAATGTTTACATGTTAGACCTTAATTGCATTGATAACTCAAATTCATTTTGTTTGAAAATAATAGTTGATGACTCGTGGCTATGGCATAGGAGACTATGTCATGATAGTATGAAAACTCTTAGAAACATCACTAAGAAAAACTTAGTTAGAGGCGTACCTAAGTTAGATTTCACAAAGGATCATTTATGTGATGCTTTCCAACTAGGAAAATAAGTCAAATAATCTTTTCATTCTATTAGAGATGTGATCACCTCTAGGCCACTTGAAATCCTACACATGGACTTATTTAGACCCATTAGTACAGCCAGCCTAGGTGGAAAAAATTATGGATTTGTGATTGTAGATGACTTCACTAGATTCACTTGGGTAAGATTCTTAGGTCATAAAAATGAGTCTTTTGAGGAATTTAAGGTTTTCTCCACATGGATTCAACGAAAATTGGGTTGTGAAATCTCAACAATTCATAGCGATCATGGTGGAGAATTTCAAAATGATAGATTTAAATCATTATATCAAGAGCTAGGAATAGAACACAATTTCTCAGCCCCTAGAATACCACAACAAAATGGTATAGTAGAAAGGAAGAATATATCCTTGGTAGAAGCAGCTAGGGCAATGTTAGCGGAGTACACCCTTCCTAGATATTTTTGGGCAGAAGCAGTCAACACAGCTTGTTATGTTTTAAATAGGGTAAACATTAGATCAAAGCTGAAAAAAACTCCGTATGAACTCCTTAAGCGTAGGACACCAAACCTTTCACACTTTCATGTCTTTGGGTGCAAGTGCTTCATCTTGAATAATGGTAAACATCCCTTAGGAAAATTTGATCCCAAGTCAGATGAGGGTGTCTTCTTAGGTTATTCTTCTGTAGGTAAAGCCTATAGAATCTTTAATAAGAGAACCCTAGTAGTAGAAGAGTCCACCCATGTGGTATTTGATGAATCAGATAAGCCCTCTGAATCTAAAATTGAATATGATGAAATAGAGGCAATTCAAGGAGTAGAGACTATGACCTTAGGAGAAAGGGTAGAACCTCAGGAAGATTTGCTTAGAGAATGGAGATATTCTTCTAATCATCCTAAAGAGTTAATTTTAGGAGACCCTTCAGAAGGTGTAAGGACTAGGCATGGACTTAGGAAGGAGGTTAGTCATTCAACATTCATCTCTATGATAGAACCTATAAGTATAGATCAAGCCTTAAGAGATGAATTTTAGATTCTAGCAATGCAAGAAGAGCTGAACTAATTCACCAGGAATGATGTTTGGGAGTTAGTCAAGAGACTTAAAGAACAAAGTGTTGTTGGAACAAAATGGGTCTTCAAGAATAAGGTGAATGATTTAGGAACAATAATAAGGAATAAATCCAGACTAGTAGCTAAGGGGTACAACCAAATTGAGGGAATAGACTTTGAAGAAACCTTTGCCCCTGTTACTAGACTAGAAGCCATAAGAGTGCTCTTAGATTTTGCTTGCTTCAAGAACTTTAAGTTATATAAAATGGATGTAAAGAGTGCATTTCTGAACTGGATAATTAAGGAAGATGTCTATGTTGAGCAACCCCCCGAATTTGAAAGTTCACAATTTTCAAACAAAGTATTCAAATTAAAGAAGGCACTTTATGGATTAAAGCAAGCACCTAGAGCATGGTACGAAAGACTTAACTCATTTCTATTGGATAGAGGATTTAAAAAAGATAGTTTATATACTACACTCTTTTTACAAAAGGTCAAAGAAGAAATTCTCATTGTTCAGATATACGTGGATGACATTCTATTTGGATCTTCAAATAAAATGTTATGTGATGAATTCTCAAAAATAATGAGTAATGAGTTTGAAATGAGCATGATGGGAGAACTTAATTACTTTCTTGGCTTTAGTGTAAAACAAATAGATAATGGAACTTTTCTTAGCCAATTAAAGTATATTAAGGATATCTTAAAAAATATGAAATGGATAGTGCTAAACCCATGAACACTCCAATGAGCTCAATAATTCAATTAGACAAAGATCCTAGTGGAAAATTAGTAAATCAGAAGAAATATAGAGGAATGATTGGGTCCCTTCTTTACCTGACTGCCCATAGATCAGACATAATGTTTAGTGTGTGCCTCTGTGCCCGTTTTCAAGCTGATCCTAAAGAGTCTCACTTAACTGTTGTCAAGAGATCTATTCTTAGGAATTTGGTATTAGCATAATACTTCCTTTGAAATCTTAGGGCATCAGATTATACTTTGCAGGATGTTGATAAAAAAGCACCAATTCATAGGACAAACTTAAACTCAGTAGCACTTTCCACAGCCGAGGCAGAATATATTACAGTTGGAAGTTGTGTTGCACAAGTACTATAGCAAAAACAACAAATTCTTGATCTTGGCTTACCTGTAGGAACCATTTCAATTATGTGTGACAACACAAGTGCAATTTGCATCTCTAAGCATATAGACATTAGACACCACTTCATTAGAGATCACGTTGCTAAGGGAGATATAGAATTGCACCACATTACTACAGGAGATCAATTAGCAGACATATTCACAAAACCTCTAGCTTTCGATACCTTTAGCTCCTTGAGGACTAGATTAGGTATCATCGATATAACTGCATTAAAAAAAATAAAAATATAATAAAAAATTTGACAATATATATATATATATATCTTCTAGGGCTGCTCCTGATCATCACACACTCACCACATAAAAAAGCACTAAACTTGAATTTGTGGTATCGTACTGTACGATCTTAAAATTGTATGGTATGATCTACTATAATCTACACAGAACATCCTAAACAACAAAATTCATCTCTATTGATTGTACTGTACGTTATTGCCACTTCGTACTATACGATACACGAAATGGATTGGGACGAATTTAAGCGTGCTGGTACGTTATTATTGGTTATCGTACTGTACATTTTACCTCAAATCGTACTGTACGATACAACTCATCAACGGATGAGAACAAATTAAAGGAGTTCGGTATGAAATTAATGCCACTCGTACTGTACGATACACCTGTTCATACAGTACGATACTTTTGGTCAAAAGTCGTATCGATGAGCTTCAGGACGATCAAAATTCACTAATCGTACTGTAAGCTACCTATCGTACTGTATGTTTTGACCTCCTTTTCCCAGTACAAATTGTTAGAACAATTATTGCCACTTCGTACTGTACGAATCCTCTATCGTACTGTACGATTTGTTGAAAACTCTATAAATAAAATAGAAGGGTAGATATCCTCACTACACTCACAAACCTCTCACTCACCTTTCAAGCAATGTCTAGTTCCAGCAAGCGAGGATGTTTGATAGCGGGAAGCTGGTCTTCCTCTCGCTGCCATAGCGCTCGATTCTTGAATGTTGAAAATAAGAATGCCTACCACAAATTCAAAACTTGCAAAATTACACCCTCTGGGTTGCTAAACCAGGAGGCTCTGAACTTCGAGTTACTGAACCTCTTTGCCTCCACCACCCTCCAGTTTCTTCTCACCCTAGCCTTTCCTTATAGTTCTGAACTCTTCCTAGAATTATTAGCCAATCTCACCTATACCATCGACAATTTAACCTTCCACTCTTTCGTTTGTCTACAAAATGTTGAACTAACCAAAGCTGACATCGCTCAATACACTGGACTATCTTGTGAAGGGCCTATGGTCCGTTCTTTTCTTACAAATGATTTTGATTTGAGTGATGTCAATCGAGTCCTTAGAAATGCTGCTTTATATCAACATCAACCTCTCGTTTCTTCCCTAAATAAAAATGCTCGCATAATTCAACATGTCCTTCGTACCTCAATAATACCCAAAGGTGGTGACCGTTTCAATATGACCCCAATCCTATCTGTCACTACCTACCTGATTATGACCAATACTAGATTCGACGAAGCCGATCTGATCATTGACTATATTTGCCATATGACATTCGTTCGTCTCCCTACCACTTGCCGAAAACAAAATATAGCTCTTGGTCACCTTGTAGGATTTATCCTCCAAAATAAATATCAAATGACCTATCCTGGTGAATCCGACATTATTCCTATCTTTTATACGGATGCCTCCTTCAGTATCCTTTTCCATCGGGGACACGAGCCGGAAGAATCAATTTTTGATGAAGAAGAAGGAGAAGATGCCCCAGCTGCACCACAAGCCCGTCCACGACGTCATGCACCACCACCTCGAGCACCTGCAGTAGCATAAGATGATTTGGTCGAACGCTTCGTTCAACTTCAGACTCATCTCGACACTCATACTCAGGAACAACATTAGCAACATGAGATAGATATGCAATGGTTTGGAGAGCGCTTCACTTCTATTGATCACCATTTTGACACTCTTTTTTAGTACTTTCAACCAAATTCACCTCAACCACCACCTGATCAGGATCCTCCTTTTTAGATTGTATTTGTGTTGTACTTTTCTTTTCATGTTTGCTCCTCTTTTTGTGCTGTCAAAAGGGGGAGAAGGTTGTTGTATCTTCTTTTATGGTTAAATGCAAGTTTTTTTATTTCGCACTACATTTTCTTTGTTTTTGTACCTTTCTTTTTCTCATGTTTAAATTAAAAAAAATGCCTTTAACACTTGCTTACAATAACTATAATTTGACATCATCAAAAAGGGGGAGATTGTTGCAACCCATGACCCCAAGCTTAAGATTTTGATGATGATAAATAATAATTGTCTTGAGATTCATTGAATATTATTTGCTATTGTTCGTGAGTACTAACATTTCAGGAAGATCAAAAGCTACTCAGGACGATAGGAAGACTCAAGGATGGGTAGATTAGGAGTAAGAGTGTGCAATGTATTTTATTTTTTATTTCATTTTTATTTTCTTGAGTCAAGCCACAAAATGCATAAAAGCTCGAGCAACCATGCACACACACAGAGGGAGAGGTTTTAAATGTAGAATATAATAGAATTTCTTCTCTGTAGATCGTACTTTATGATTCTAATTTGTACCGTACGATCAGAGGGTTGTAGTACGATTCTGTGAATAGATCATATCGTACGAAATTATATCGTACTGTATGATATGTTCAAATCAAAAACCCTGGACGTTGTTTAACTCACGTAAGTAATTTTCTTCCGTTCGTACAGTACGAACTTGTTTGTACTATACAATTATTTTTAAATCAAAAACCCTGGACGTTGTTTAACTTATTCCGTGATTAGTGCAAGAAATTCGGGTTTAATTATAATTTGAACATCGTACTAAATGAACTTATTCGAATAATTCGATTAACAGAGACAAATTATAATCGTCCCGGACGATCAGTTGTTTTTTGTCTCATCGTACTGTACTATGTACATCATACCATTCGATGAACAGAGACGATGCTTGATCGTACCGACTACCATCTTGTACGAACTGTGTTGTCTTGTATCGCACCGTACAATTTAGTATCGTACTGTACAAATATTTTTGAACTGTTTGTACCACTTCGTACCAGGATAAACTCTATTTATGAAGATCGTACTGTACGATTGTAGAACCGTACTGTACGATAGTAACAGATACTTTGAGATTTCAGGATTTTTGGAGCCCATTTTATGTATCAACAAAGTAATTTTTCAGAGAGTGTATGAGAGAGGAGAATGTGGTTAGAGAGGGATTCCAAGGGAGAGAGCTCTAGAGAAGTTCTTAGGGTTTGAGAGAGGAAGGAGAAGGTGAGCGTTGTGAGGGAGAAGAGGTGTGAGGGAGATCACATGGTTGCTCCGAACTTGCTGTATCTTGCTCCTCCTGTGGCCCTAGAAGAATTTGAGGGAGGATCTCCAAGAAAAAGGCTCGTCTACATCCGTGACCTTGAGGTACTCTTCCTTCTCCAGGAGGGAGAAAAATAAGAAGGTTCTCTACCATCGCAAGGAGGGCGAAAATAGAGTTTGGCACTCCGCCACGCCGGGTTGGTGAAAGGGAGTTTGTAAAGGCTTCTCTGCCTTGCCAAGGGGGGCAAAAGGAGAACTATAGTTGGTAGTGAAAATCCCGGAGTTGAAGACTCCGGTGAGTGGACGTAGGTCATATTTTGACCGAACCACTATAAAAATCTTGGTGTGTTTTTTCCTTACTGCTTTTTCATTACTGCGTGCCTTTCTAATTTCAAAATATTTTCCTTGAAAAATTTGGAAAAAAAGGTTGTTTAATTTTTCATATTAAAATTCTAAAAACAATAAAAAGATTTAGAACTCTTGCTTAGGTTTTAATTATTGTCAAAAAGTTTTCACATTTAACCCCCCTCTTGTCCATCTAGTAATTTTAAGCATAATATAATACATCAAAGCAATCAACACACGTGTCACATACAAAGCATCATAACTTAAAAAGTTAATAAAGTAAACACCAACCTTAATCCCAGATCTAGAAGTGGTGTTCTAACGCTCTAAAAAACTTATGTGTGTGTAGTAGGTTTGTGTAGCTTTGGATTGGTCCTAGGTAGGGTATTTAATTCAAGTTGCTTTGCATTAAAGTTAGTTGAAGGCTAGAAAAGAAAATTTGATTAAGGTTTATGTATTAATAGATTAGGGTTCATTTTTGTTAATTTAGTTTGTTGATCTGTTTGAATGCTTAGGATAGTGATCTTTGAAGTTCAAATTATATTAGCCAATTTTAAAAGGTCCGGGGTCCTCCTATACGTTAGGCCAAGGGGGTCCAAAAGGTCAATATTAGAAATAGGCTAATTTTGGGGATTATAGAATTTTATATGAATATTAGGTATTAAAGGAGGTATTTAGGCTTTGAGTTTGCTAGATTTAGAGTTTTCTAAGCCAAGTTATAAATTTTAAAAGTTTTGGGCCCTAGTTGATGAACTACGATTAACCGAAGAGTTGACTTTTTAATTTAGGTTGGTTTTTGGAAACCCAGATTTTTTCATAAATACTAGATCTTAATTAGAGTTTTATTACAAATTAATTCCAAACTTATTAGAATCAACCCCAAAGGTTACAAATAACCTAAGAAGGTGTTCCTAGGGCTTTTGGAAAAATTAAGAGTTTTTAATAATTTTAAATAATTTAATAAGGGCAAAAAGGTAATTTTTAATTAAATTTAAATTAATGCTTAAATTAAAGTTCAATTAATAGGTCTTAATTATCTAAGGTTAAGGGAGAAATTCTGAAGAGTTTGACGTATTATGGTTTATTTTTTTAGTTAAAATGAATTTATTAAAATTATAGGAATTTAACAAGGCCTAATTAACAAGTAAATTAGGGTTTGCTAATTAAAGGGTTTAAAGGGTCCTAAAAAAAATCCTAGAAAATTCTGGGAGGTTTAGAATGTCATTAAGTTTAAGTGTTTGAAGTTTAATTTCAATTGTGGATCTATCCTAGCTCCTAGAATTTTCCTAAGTTCGCTAAATGGGTCCTTAATTATTATCCTTAGGGTGTCACTACATTAAATAGGATTAAATCAAATGTTTGAGACTAACCGTTGGGATAACACATGAGAAGTGCATAAAAATAGTAAACACACCAATCTTAAGATCTAGGAGGGCCTAAGAAAAGTGTTCTTGCATCCTACACATGCGAAAGATGATAAAAATAGTAATTAAGTGCGCTTATTAAAGTTATTAGTGAATGATTAGGACTCAATCACACACTAATTCTCTCCCCCATGAATGCTATTCATGTGCATGATCAATATTTAAATTTTCACAAAGTAAATCTCCCAAGATTAAGGATTTAAGATATATAATTTTAAAACAATTTCTAAAATATAGATAATAAGCATAAGGATTTTAGAAAAAAATATAATTAAAAAATAATTCAACTTATGAAAGATAAATATATAAAAGATCCCCTAGCCACCCAAAGGGGATTCAAAATAATATGATTTTTTTTTTAATTTCAAACTATTCGACATTTTTTTTAATTAAATAATAGTTTAATAATTCAAATAATCAAATGAAATAAAAATAATATCATAAAGATATATTTTTTGATATCTAAAAGTATTTTAAAATTAAAATACATATTTTTTTTGAAACTTTTAAGGCATTATACACAAAAATCATTTTTAAATTGGAATACTTATGAATTTTCAAAGTTTAATGTATAAAAAGGTATTTTAGAACAATATAAAGAAATTAATATTTAAAAAATCATTAAATTAAAATAAATTAAAAGTTAAGTTTTATGTGATTTAAAATATTTTTTAAAAAATAATTTTATAATTTCGGAAATAATTGAATTTTAAAAATAAATAATATTAATTAAATAATATAAGTAAGTAATTAATAAAGTAAAATATTTAGAATAAGAAAAAATAATTAATTAGATTTATATAATTAAAATACTTTTCTTTTTTTTTTAAATTAATTTAATAAGAAAATTGTTTTATAAATTTATAAAATAATTAAATTTTATATTAATTAAATAGTTTTGGAAATTAATTAATAAAATAGGTTAAAATAGGAAAATAATCATTGATTTAAATTAAATAATAGAAAATAACTTTTTTTTTATTTTAAAATAGTATCCAAATATAATAATTAAATATCATATTATCTTATTTAATTAATAATTAAATGTTTAAGTATTTAAATAATTACAAATTATTTAAAGTAAAAAGATATTTTAAACATTAAATTTAATTTATATTAAATAAAAATATTAATAATAAGTAAATATATTTTATAAATAATATTAATAATAATCATAAAAATAATAATTATAATATAATAAGATATAATATAATAATTAAAATAATTTATAATAATAATAATAATAATAATAATAAGAACTCGAAATATAATTCTCTTTTTTAAGTTAAATATTACTATTGCATATTTTGTTTTTATAAAATATATATATATATATATATATATATATATATATATATATATATATATATATATAATTATTCAAAATAATTAAATGTTAACCATGGGCTTATCATGGATCGTTAGGATTAGATCTAAAGTTAATTCAGAGGGAGAGGGGCTATATAAGCACGGGATTTGATTGAATAGAGCATTAGGAAAGGGTTTAATGGATTAAAGGGGTTTAAATTTTTCTTAAATAGGTCAAATTGACCTAATTATGGCATGGTTTGACAAAGTTAAGGTTTGACTTGGTCAACCTAGTCAATTAGGTCAAGGATGATAGGGATTTAAGTCGAAGAAGGGTTCGAATAAATTTGAATTTGATTTGGGCTCAAATGGGTAAAATGGCTCAACTAGGTTGATCTAGGGCCCGGCCTGGTCAATTTGACCATGTCAACCCACTTGACAAATTTGGTTTGACCCACTGAATTAATTTGGAGGGGCCTTGGGGCCTAGCCTGGTCTATTTGACCATGTCAACCCCTTGACTCAGAGATTTAAAAAAAAGGTCAACAAATGGACCCCCATTAAAAGCAATGAATAACTAGTGAATTGCTCGTATTGGTGTTGACCAACCATGATAAAATAAGAAGAGTACGGGACACAAATAAAAGGACATCAAAAAGGTGGAAAGTAGGGGTGGTGCTCCTCTCTTGGCCTTACCCTATAGCAAGGGCAGAACCTAGGAGGGAGTAAAGAGCAATAGTAAAGAGGTAAGAAATCATTGAATAATAAAAAAGTAATGGGATCCTCTCCTAGCCTTATCCTACAGCGAGGGAAGAGCCTAGGAGGGAATAAACAAAAGTAGTAAAGGATCACCAAAAGGTGAAAAAGTTGTAGGATTCTCTCATGGCCTTACCATATAACAAGGGCAGAGTAGAGGAAAGAACCAAAGTAAAGTAGCAAAGTAAACGATCACCAAATAGTGATCAAGTAACGGGGTCTTCTCCTAGCCTTTCTCTATAGCAAGGGTAGAGCCTAGGAGAGAAACAAGGGAAAAGTAATAAAGCAAAAGATCACTAAATAATGACCAAGTAGTGGGGTCTCTCGTAGCCTTACCCTATAACAAGGACTTAAGGTAAAAGTCACCAAATTGATCCTTTTGAATCAGTAAGTAAAGAGTCAAGGTGGTGGGGTATGCCTCTTAGGGACTTTGTCGGGCACCCCACCAAGTAATTAAGTAACCAATCTACCTACTTGACCATATCGAAATGATAGGGCAGAAGGTGAAAGTCACTTCGACACCGACCTGACATAAATTTGTGTAGGGATGTGAGGGAAAAAGTACAAGTAATAGGAGGAATTCCAAAGAAAAAGTTATCTAAAACTTTCCAAGTCAAATCTTAGTTACTATTTGGTAAGTGAAAAGACATCATGGCCATGAGTATCTGAAAGCTATTGAAATTCCTTAGGCAACTTTATCACCAAAATCATAGAAAAAGGAAAAAAATTGAGCTCTTAATGATTAAAGTCGGGCTCCACCTATGAAAAGGGCAACAATTTTGCTCAACCTAGAGCTTCATCTCTTCTTTATTATCACGTCAAAATAATAGAAGAGCAGAGAGAGGGGAAAAATTGGGTTCTTAGAGAGTAAAGCCCAGTTCCACCTATAATAAGGGTAACAGGTTTTGCTCAACTAAGAGCTTCCTCTCCATATATATATATATATATGTTTGAAATCATAGGCCAGAACACAAGGAGATGGAAGTAGTTTAGCTTTGATAACCCAGGCCATGTTCGTCACATGAATAAAATTGGAGAGAGAGAGAGAGAGAAATTAGAAAGAATTTCATTAAGAATTGAAATATTGGCTTTGATTATCCATGTCACATCGATTAAATGAATGAAAGTGGGGATCACAATCATAATGAAATTGAATGTATGAATATAATTTACATATAGATTGTGGATTAATATTACTATTCCTTACTAACATGAGTTGGTATGGACCCTGTATAAAAAGTCCTTAGAAACTGATTTGGACATTTTAGTCTTTGTGATTTCTTAGAGAGTAAGTGAAAGAGTATTTTCAGAGAGTATTTGAGAGAGAGTTCTTGCAAGTAAAGTGTCAAGGGTTCATAAGGTTACTTAAAATTAAGAAACTCTTTTGTATTTGTATCACTTCTCTTCCTTTTTTCTTTCTAGTTTCTTGAGAGAAGATCTTTAGAGATGATTCGATACTCTGCTAATACTTGGAGGGTGTGAAAGTTGATGGTACTCTACCAACACTTGGAGAGTGTGAAATGATGATGGTACTGTGCTGACACTTAGAGAGTATAAAAGGATGATGGTACTCTACCACACCGAGGATTGGTGTAAGAGAGAAAAAATATAAATGCTTCTCCTCTTTGCTGTGAGATAAAAAAAAAGATTCACTTTGATAATATTGCACTACCTAAAGAGGGATTGTTCAGAGAGTGGATGTAGGTTTTGTTAGAATGAAACACTATATTTTTTGGGTTCTTTTTATTTTCCATATTTTATTTTAAAGAAATTTAAATTTTGTGGTTTAAAAATTTTTTGTGCATAATAATATAAAATGGTTTTCATAAATTTCTAAGAGAATTTTTTGAATAACCAATTTACCCCCTATCTGGGTTAACCTTGGGATAATCATGTTAGATCTAACTACCTATATGGACTTTTTAAGTGGTATTAGGCTTTGTTTCAAAACATAAAGTTTAGATTACTTTTTTAAAATAATAATAGCTACTTTTGAAAAATCCAACACACTTGAAGGGTATTCGATCACTAGACTCCCATTGTTTGACAATATCCCTTTTGATTTTTGGAAAACATGAATGTCTACTTTTCTTCAATGGCATGATTATCGCATGTGGATTTTGGTACAATAATGATACACTAAGCCAATTAGACTTGTAGATGGCACTAGAACTGAAACACCGTTTGCTGACTGGACTGTAGAAGAATGAGACTTAGAATAATTAAATGTAAATTATTTGAATAACTTCTTTTGTGCCTTAAATCAGAAGACTGCATCCATGTTTCTAGTTGCAAAAGTGGAAAAAAAATTGGGATAGACTTTGTATTACATATGAAGGGACTAATGAAGTAAAATAATCTAGATTAAATATTTCGTTGCATGATTATGAATAGTTTTTCATAAAAACAAATGAATTGATCACTGACATGTACACACATTTCACTCAAATAGTCACCTCCTTCCATGCTTTAGGTAGGGATTTAAAGAATACAGAAAAAGTGAATAAAATTCTTTATTATTTTCCTACTTTTTATTATGTTAAAATAATTACTATTACATAATAAAAGGATTTAAATGTTTATTCTATTGACAATCTTTTAGATCACTAATTGCTTACGAGGAAAGAGTGACTCAAAGACAGATTGATACATGTGAGAAGTAAAAGAAAAAGAATATAGCCTTGAAAGTGGATGACTCGGAGAGTCATCAGTCCCTACCTGAGGATGAAGATGGAATTATGTTGACTAGGAAATTCAGGAGTTTTCTAAGAAGGAAGCAAAAGAGATGCCAATAGTGGAATAAAGGTAAGTTCCACAAAAATGCTAAGGTTTTTAATAATGTTATTTTCCATGAATGTAGGAAGCTAGGACACATCAAGTTAGAGTGCCCAAATCTTAAACTCAATCCTTGCAAGGAAAAGGTTGAAGAGAAAATAAATCTGAAGAAGGGCAAGAAGAGAGTTCAGAGAGCATTTTGGGCAGACTTAGCTTCAAACTTTTCAGAAATAGAGGTAGAAGAAGAAGTCACAAATTTGTGGTTGATGGTCAACAAGCTTGATCAGTTAAATTAAGAAGATGTATTTGACTTAAGCTATAATGAGTTATTTAAAGTTTCTGAAGGAATTCATACAACATATAGAAAACATAAAAAGATGCGTGCTAGATTAAATTTTGACTTCATTGAATTACAAAAGGAGCATGAAATTCTTGGAAAAGACCATGCACTAATTTATAGCAACCACATGAAATTGCTAGATGAGTATAATGAATTGAATAAATAACATGAGTTGTTAAAATGATCCCACATTAAACATGAAAAGATTTTAAAACTTTTATGGATAAATCTAATAATTAAGAGCAATATTTGAAACTTGATAATATTGTGTTACAAAGCGCAAACTCATTTTCTAAAGCATAATTGAATGCATATGAAAAGAACAGGATTCCACCTACACTTGAATAATTTTCTAATCCTTAAAAGAATTCAAAAATTATAAAACCTAGGAAAAGAGAAGTTTACTCATATAAATTAAAAATTCCTTTTCCTGGAGTTAAGTATTTTTCTGGTGGCATGATTGGACACATATCTCATACTTGCACTATTCAAAAAAATCATATCTTATGTGGAGACCAAAGATGCATAAAATAAATCATTTCATACGTGAATCTAGATTAATTTTGTTAAGAGGTGAACCCAAACTTATTTGGTTCCTAAGACTAATGTTTGACTATTTTATAGAAACGCTCTCATACAAGACCTTGTGAAAGCATCTAATACCTAGACAACAAATGTTCAAAGCATATGACTTGAGACACTACACAATTCATATCGTTGGAAGCTAGGAATAGAGGCAAGGTTACATTGGGAGATAATACCACTAGGAAAATGGCAGGGACAAGTATGATCAAAATCTTGAATATTTTTTTCATTGAGAATGTTTTACTTGTAGAAGGCTTACAATATAATCTTTTGAAAATTAGTCAGCTATGTGATAAAGGCTGTAATGTAAATTTTTTCCCACTAGTTGCATATTAAGACCAAATAGAAATGTTGTACTACATAGAACTAGGATATATATATATATATATATATATATATATATATATATATATATATATATATATATATATATATATATATATATATATATATATATATATATATATATATATATATATATATATATATATATATTAAAACTCATGATACTTTTTGTTTGAAAATAATTTTTGATTAATCATGGTTAAGGCATAGGAGGCTTTGTCATGCTTCCATGAAAAACTATAGAAAAGTTACTCAAAAAGAACTTGTTAGAGGTATACCAAAACTAGACTTTACTAAGGATCGCATGTGTGATGCATGTCAACTAGGAAAATAGGTGAAGTCCTCCTTTCATTCCATTAAGGATCTTAGAACTAGCAAACCATTGGATATTATTCATATAGATCTTTTTGGACCAGTTAGCTCTGCAAGTCTAAGAGGGAATGTATAAGGATTTGTGATTATGGATATTTTTTTAAGATTCACTTGGGGTAAATTTTATTTCATAAAAATGAATTTTTTGAGGAATTTAGGGAATTTTTAACTTGTATTTAGAGAATACTAGGATGTGAAATTATGTCAATTCAAAGTAATAAAGGAGGTGATGTTAGAAATGAAAATTTTGAAATTTTTTTTAAAGAAAATGAATTAATCATAATTTTTTAGCATCTAGAACTCCTCATTAGAATGTGTTAGTCAAAAGAAAGTGTAGAATATTAATTGAAGCTGCTAGAGCCATGTTGGTAGAATACTCACTTCTAAAATATTTTTGGGCTGAAGCAATCCATACAGCTTGGTATGTTTGGAATAGGGTGAAAATTAGATCAAAAGTAAATAAAACACACTCTGAGCTTCTTAAAGGTAGAACACAAAATTTGTCACATTTATATATTTTTTGATGCAAGGTGTTCATTCATAATATTGGAAAATCTCCTTTAGAAAAATTTGATCAAAAATATGATGAAAGAGTTTTTCTTGGATATTCTAATATTAGAAAATCATATAGAGTGTTTAACAAAAGAACTTTGGTAGTTGAAGAGACCACACGTGTTATGTTTGATAAATTTGGGATTTTGGAAGAGCCAAATTTTGAAAAGGATTATATAGAAAATAACTCCTAAGAGATTGAAAAGAAAAATTTAGAAGAAAATGTGGAAAAAGAAAACCCTTTGCCTAGACAATGGGAATCTTTTAAAAATCACCTTAAGAAATTAATTTTAGTTGAACCAAATGAGCTAGGCATGGACTTAGCAAAGAGGTAAACCATTCTACCTTTATATCAATGATTGAACCCATAAATGTTAATCAAGCACTTTTGGATGAATTTTTTATGTTGGCCATGAAAGAGGAGTTAAATTAATTTATAAGGAATAATGTTTGAGAATTAATACGCCAAAGAATTAAAGTGTGTTTAGAACAAAGTGGGTGTTCTAAAATAAAAAGAATGATTTAGGAGTTGTGATTAGAAATAAGGATAGATTGGTAACTAAGGGGTATAATCAAATTTAAGGCATTAATTTTGAAGAGACTTTTGCTCTTGTAGTAAAACTTAAAGCAATTAGAGTTTTTTAGCCTTTGCTTGTTTGAAAGGATTTAAATTATTTCAAATAGATGTTAAGAGCTCCTTTTTTAATGGGGCGATACAAGAGGATGTTTATATTGAGCAACCTCTAGGTTTTTAAAATTCTAAATTCTCTAATCATATTTTTAAATTAAAGAAGGCATTATATGGATTGAAACAAGTGCCTAGGGCTTGGTATGGAAGGTTAAGCACTTTCCTATTAGAGAGATCATTTGTAAAAGAAAGTATGGATACCACTCTCTTTTTAAGGAAATTAGGAGATGATACACTCATTATTAAGATATATGTTGATGATATCATTTTTATATCTACAAATAAAAATATTTGTGATGATTTTTTAAAAAATAATGAGTAGTGAATTTGAGATGAGTTTAGTAGGATATCTAAGTTATTTTCTTAGTTTAAGCAATAAGCAAAATGAGGAGGAAACTTTCTTAGTTAGTTAAAGTATATTAAAGACATCCTTAAAAATATGAAATGGATAATGCTAAACTAGTAACTACACTAATGAGTTCCTTACTTCAGTTAGATAAGGACCCAAAGGGAAAATCTGTTGATAAAAAGAAATTTAGAGGTATAATTAGACCATTGCTTTATTTAACTGCTAGTATATCAGATATAATGTTTCGTATTTATTTTTGTGCTAGATTTTAATTTGATCCAAAAGAATCACATTTGATAGCAGTAAAAAAGATTTTAAGATATCTTTTGGGAAACCAAAACTTAGGGATTTAGTATCCTATGTGCATCTCTTCTTTCAAAATTATTAGATATTCTGATTCAGACTTTACAGGTTATAGGATTGATTAAAAGAGTATATTTAGAACTTGTCAATTTGTAGGAAATTTATTAGTTTGTTGGCCTAGTAGGAAATAGAATTATGGAGCCTTATCTACTACTGAAATTAAATATATTATCTTAGAAAGTTATGTTGCACAAGTACTTTGATTAAAATAATAGTTGATTGATTTATGATTTATAATAGGCACAATTCCAATTTATTATGATAATACTAGAGCCATTTGCATTTCAAAGAATCCTATCCAACATTCTAGAACTAAATATATACACATAATTCATCGCTTTATTAGAGATCATATAGCCAAATGAGAAAATTGAATTGAATCATGTATTTACAGAAAATCAACTTACATATATTTCACTAAACTACTAGTTTTTTGACACTTTTAGCACCTTAAGAACCAGGTTAGGTGTGATTTATATTAATTCTTAATTTGAAAATACTACAAACTTGATGTGTTTAAATTTTCGTGTTTGTTTAGCTTGTCTATGAGTGTTTGGTTTTTGTTGTTAGTTTCACTATATATAGTTGTGTGTTTTTTCATTCTTCTTATTCTTGAGTATGTTACTTGTTGAAGGATGATGGATTTTGAGAAGTTTTTCTCTTTTTTTATTCTTTATTTTTTAAGCATTTTATTAGTATTGTATGAAATATTTTTGTACTTTATGAATTTTGTAGCATGTCTATGGTTAATTTTGGAGTTGAACACAAAATTTTTTTGGTTTTTCAGAGATTTTGTACTGTATAATATGTCATCATACTGCATGATATTTATAGATTCGTATGTATGCATGGGAATGGTTTACTAGCTAGAGTTAGTTACTATTATTTATCGAACGTATGAAATCATATTTCATCTATATGATCCAATTATCCGTTTCTATTAGGGATGAACCTAACTTGCTCTAAAATGATCTTTAATATCCATATCATCCCAGATGAACACCTGTTCGTCTGTACGAATGTGTGGTCAAAAAGTCTGTATGAAAGAACACCTTATAAATGGCATTTTATGAAAAGTCATTTCATTTTTGACCATTTCCATTTATACGTATGAAAATAGTTTTGTCCCATACGATCTCAAGATTATACATATGAACCAAATATCATACCATACGATAGGTCATTTTCCTTTAAATTGAAGGGCTATTGAAATCATTTTCCTTCATATTCATATCCATTTCTAAATTCTCTATAGCCCTTATCTTAGGAATGGTTAGCTTAAGAAAGCGTTCTTTTGTTTCTAAGTGTTCCTCATCTAGGAGTAGTGAGGATGAAAACTTTCTTTCAAAGGATAATGAGGATACCTTTTTTAGGAATGTTTTCTCCAAGATCACTCCCTCTAGACTCCTTATCTAGGATGATATTCACTTTTCTGTTATGCCCCTCTTTGTGTCAATCCAATTCTATTTCATTCTCACTTTGATTTATACTTATTACAAAGAGATTTTTTAATATTTCTTGGTAATCATGAGGACCAAACTAGGATAAGTTCTTTTGTTTAAAAATAGTGAGTTGAGATCACCAAAGAAGACATAGGGAATTTTCTTCATTTGAGAACTCAAGGCACTTGAGCCCACACTCTGACTTATAAATTTGATCATGACTATACAAAAATTAATAAAACTCTTAAAGGTGTCTCTCAACTATGCCATTTTGCAAGAGTCTACACTTTGTAACAAAATGCACAGATTATCCAACATTTCTTAAGAACCTCAATTATTCCTAAGGCTAGTAATCATACAAATATGACTCCTATCCTGTTCCCTATCACATACCTGATTATGATTAGAAAACCCTTTAATGAGGCCCAACTCATCATGGAATATATTTATAATCTTTCTGAAATTGTGCTTCCTCATCATAAAAGGAAAAAGAATGTTACTCTAGAACACTTAGTGGTATACATCCTATATTAGAAGTACCACCTACTTCATCATGATCCTCCCATAGAACTTCCTATCTTTTCCACTGATAATTCTTTTCGATCTCTATTTGGGAGAGATCAGAATTAAGAGAGTGATGACTCTGAAGAAGAAGAAGGGGGAGCTCCTACACCTACACCTTGTTGCAAATCTATTTTTCATGTCTTATGTTTTGATGATTGACAAACACAGCTTCTCTTGGATAGCTTGTTGCTTCTAACTTTTCAGGAATCGACGATCGGTCAATCAAAAAGGAGCCAAGTTTAGGAATGCGTAGGTTTAGGGTTGAGTCAGTCTGTACTTTTGTTTTTTACCTTTTGAGTCCACTTGTAATAGTCAAAGAGACTGATACTTTGTAACCCTTCACACACACACTTGAGAGACTTAGAATTTCTGTTTTTACTCATATCGGCCAGGACGATTTCTTTGATCGGCCTGGACGATCAGCTTAAAACAGAAAGTCTAATTAAGGATTCTTAATTAAGGCAGCCGACGTTAACAGATCGTCCTGGACGATACGTGTATCGGCCAGGACGATAAGCTCAAAACAGAAAGAAGTAGCCGCCATAGACAAGTATGGTATACTGTATCTTTAAATTATCGGCCAGGACGATCCTCGGATCGGCCTGGACGATATTCACAAATTATGCCATAATTATTCAGGAAATCAAGGAAGTAATTAAGGATAATTGATACGATCATATCGTCCTGGACGATCTCAAGATCGGCCAGGCCGATCTTGTCAAAAACCTTAAGTTACTTCTGGATGATCAATATCGGCCAGCTTGTATTCAGGGCTATTGGCAGGACGATTTTCCTCTGATTTGAACTGATCGGCCAGGACGATCGTGAGATCGGCCTGGACGATCAAGCTATTTTTCAATCATCCAGTTTTGCATCCAGGGCTATACTCTGGCCGATCTTCATTGATTTGTACTGATCGGCCAGGCCGATGTCCATATCGGCCTGGACGATATTGTCGGCAACTTGCAATTAATGAGCTCTTTTGAAGCTCTTCTATTTAAGAGCTCTTGTTCAACGTTTTTAAAAAACTTTTGGCTGCTACCTTGACCTGAGAAGACCTTGAGGAGAGAAAGAGAGAGAGAGGAGAGAGAGAGGATCTTGTGAGGGGGAGCTTGTGAGGGGTTTCACAAGGGTTGCTTCAAGGATCTCTCTACGTCGTCTTCGTCTAGAGTTTCTCGTCCGTGGAAGGGTTGGTAGAGGTAAGGAGTTTTGCTTCTGGTTCTGGTTCTCTGCCAGCTTCAGGAGGAAGCAAAAGGAGATAGGTTCTCTGCCTTGCCGGGGTGGCTAAAAGGAGGTTCTTGTGAGGGTTTCTCCGCCTAGCCGTGGGGGCTAAAGGAGAGTCACTTTTTGTGTATTGCAATACTTGGAGGGTGCCTCCAAGGAGTGGACGTAGGTCGAGTCGACCGAACCACTATAAATTTCTGTGTTCTTTTTCTTGCTTCCGCACTTTTAAATTCCGCATTATTTTGTGGTGTGATTTGGTTTATGTGATTTTATTTCTTTGTTTAAAAAGAAGTTTTTAAAATACCAATTCACCCCCCCTCTTGGTTAGTTTGGGACTAAGTTCATAGGGCTTAACATCCTCAATCGATCTTTCAAGTGGTATCAGAGCTTGATTCGAAAATTAAAGTTTGAAAACTTTTTGAATTTTATCCATGTCTAGCTTTGGGAATCGCAACACTACGGAAGGGTATTCTATTACCCGACCTCCTCTGTTCGATAACCTACCTTTTGATTTTTGGAAAACTCGCATGTCAACTTTTTTACAATCTACTGATTATCGCATGTGGATGCTTATTCAAGAAGGTTATTCTCCACCTTCTCGTGAAATTAACGGTTTTAAAACTGAAGTTGCGTTTACCGAATGGACTTTTGATGAACGAGATTTAGCTCAATTAAATGCAAAATGTTTGAATTGTTTTTTCTGTGCTTTGAAATCTGAGGATTACATGCGTGTTTCAACTTGCAAAACTGGTAAAGAAATTTGGGATAAATTGTGCATTACTTATGAAGGCACTAATGAAGTTAAACAATCCCGTTTAAACATTCTCTTGCATGACTACGAACTTTTTCGTATGAAACCTCATGAATCAATTTCTGACATGTACACTAGGTTTACTCAGATTGCTACTTCATTGCATGCACTAGGAAAAGAACTTTCAAACTATGAAAAAGTTAACAAGATTTTGAGATGCTTGCCTTCGTCCTATGATGCAAAAATTACTGCAATCACTGAATCTAAAGATTTGAACACCTATTTTATTGATAACTTGCTTGGCTCACTCATTGCTTATGAGCAAGGGGTGAATCAAAGAAATCTTAATGCAGGTGAGAAGAAAAAGGAGAAAACAATTGCATTGAAGGCACACAAATCGGATTCTGAATCTTCCGGGTCTGAAAGTGATGAGTTGCCTTCATCACAAGGCAATTCAAAAGCTTTCTAAGGAAGAAACAAAAGCATCATCAAAGTTGGAGAAAAGGTAAGGATCATAAACATATTAAAGGATCTTCTGATGTTGTTTGTTTTGAATGCAGAAAACCTGGACATGTAAGAGCCGATTGTCCTACACTTCAAGATCATTCAAGCAAAGAAAAAGAAAAAGGTGAGGAGAAAGCTAAGCCTAGGAAGGAGAATAAGAAAATCCAAAGAGGCTTCTGGGCAGAATCTGGTACTGATTCCTCTGAGACTAAACCAGAGGAAGAGACTACAAACTTGTGTTTCATGGGAGAAAATCAAAGTGATGAGGAAGAGGTATGTAAACCAACATATGATGAATTATTTGAAATTTGTGAAAAAATCCATACATCATACAAAAAACTTAAGAAAACTCATGCTAGCCTAAAATTAGAACATTCAAATCTACAAAAAGTGCATGAAGTTTTTCTCAAAGATCATGCAACGATTGATTCAAATCACATGGCTCTCCTTGATGAATTTGATGAATTAAACAAGAAGCATTTGGAATTAGTTGATAAAAGTAATGCATTAAAAGCTTCACACACCTCACTTAACGATGATCTTAAGAAATCTAAAGAGATTGAGAAAAATTTGAGGATTGAGAATGATGCATTAAAAAGAACTAACTTGAGAATTCAAAATGATTTGGAAACATGTAAGAAAGCTAGGATGACACCAACTTTTAATCAAAGGCCAGAACCTAGGAAGAGGCATTTTTACCCAAACCATTTAAGAAAACCTTTTCCTGGAGTTCAATATTTTTCTTGTGGCATGCTAGGACACATCTCACACACTTGCACAGTTCACCGTAGTACACATTGGGTGTGGAGACCTAAGATGCATGATTCAAAGCATACCACATCTACATTGCACTCTACATTTCCTAAGAAGGAGCCCAAATCTGTTTGGGTTCCTAAAACTGACTGTTGTTGAGTTTTGCAGGAGTGCTCTCACCAAAGACCTCGTGGGAGCATAAGATAAATGAACATAAGGAGGCTTGCAGCTCAATTGCTTAAATTCGTTGCTTTATCACTTGCTTGAAATCTTTAGTTTTTGTATGTCTTTTATTTTTAGTTTTTGTGTTCACTTTGTGTTGTCTTTGGTTTGCTTATTTTTTTTTTTGCCTTTGCTTTTTCACTTTGGTCTTTACTTTTTTTGGGCTTCCATATGATGAAACTTCTCAAGCTTTTAAATATTGGAGTTTTTGGAGATAGGGTTTAGCTTTTTAAAATTGGTTAAAGGGAGTAAACTGTTGATGTTTTTCCCTTCTTCTGACTTTGTTTAGTGGCATGATTTTCTTCTATAAAATAAAAGTCTAAACTCAGTTTAACCAATGGCTTTTTAAGATCTCTTTCTAAATCTTGCTACATTAAAACAACTTATGCATAATAGTCAAAATTTTTTGATATCATTCAAGCTTTTGAAATCTTACCATTGCAGTTATCACGTGATTTTGATTTTGTGTTGTGGATTGTTCTTCCCTATGTTAGAGAGAGAGCTCCTATTCTCTAATATTTGGAGGATATACTCACAACTAAGTATATTTTTTAAGGGTATATTAAAGAATTTTTAGCTTGCAAAAGTTAAAAAGGAAAGAGGCCAATGAAGCCAAATTGAAAAGAAAGTTATATACACAAAAGTGTATCAAAAATCAAAAGATGCTCAAAGAGCCAATAAAAGTGACAAGAGGCATAAAATTAGCCCACTAAATGCAAGCTATCATCTCTTTGGTAAAACTCTTAAAACTTAGAAAACTCATTGATTATGTGATACGTTCAAAGATTTGATTTCAATTTCCATGATTGAGAAAAATTATTTTGGTTTATTGTTTATGAGATTTTTTATTATTAACAAGTCTTGATTGGATCTTCTTATCCTCCTTTGTTATTCCGAGTTAGGACTCTGTTGTTTTTTTAAGAGAATTTTGTACCCTGAAGGATGTCCGATCTAGGGTAAATGGAATCAGTTTTTCTACCTTCTTCTAATTGGATTTTGTTAAACCTCTTGATCTCCTAAAACTTTAAAAGTTTAAATTCATGAAAAGAATTCTCATATGATGCCTCCATAAAACAAAAAAAAATAGAAAAATTAAAATCCAAAAATATTCGGTGTTTGTTTTATTTTTTATTTTTTGTCTTTGACTATTTTTTTTTTTTTTTATTATTATTTTCATTATGTTATTTTTGTGTCTTTGACTGTCTTTTCTTTTGTTTTATTTTTGAGGGTCTTGATCATCATCATTCTTTTCTTGATTTCAAATTCAAGTCATATCGGCCTGGCCGATATTTATATCGTCCTGGCCGATATGACAAATTCTTTCCAAAATCCATCTGCTGACCTTTTTCTGTGCTTACTGAAATTCATCGTTCTGGACGATACATTATCGTCCTGGACTATTTGATCAAACTCATGGTGATAGTCTTGGCCGATAGTATATTTGTCTGGTCGATGCATTCTATGTGCATCGTCCTGGCCGATACACTGGACCGTCCCGGACGATCCACGTGTCAGCACGTTTTTATCTTTAAATTTGGCCCCGGACGATCCATTATTGGACCATCGGCCGGGCCGATCCATTGTTCGTCCTGGACGATACACGTGGCAAGCATTTAAAACGTTTTAACTTCAGCCGGTACGATCAATTATTGTGCATCGTCCTGGATGATACACCTAATCGGCCCGGACGATCTGCTTTTTCAACGGTCGTTCGGACTGACTCCTCGGGCCGATAGCCTGTGTCTAATCGGCCTGGCCAATATCTGATCGGCCCGGATGATTGGACCGCGTTTTTGACCAATCGGCTTGTACGTAATTATTGACACATATTGGCCTGGACGATTCCGCGATCGGCCAGGACGATATGGCCGTTTTCTTTAAATTCAGGCCGATCCAGCCATGATTTTTCACTCTTCATCCTTTCTCCTTTATGTTTTTGCTTAAGTTCTCTCAAATGGCTGGTGGGAAGCGCGTATGTCAGACCTCTGGAAGTTCCTCGAGGGCAAGGGTTGACCCTCGTTTCTGGGAAGCAGAAGATGAAGCCGCATATCATCGC
This sequence comes from Dendrobium huoshanense, assembly GCA_016618105.1. Lineage (NCBI taxonomy): Eukaryota > Viridiplantae > Streptophyta > Magnoliopsida > Asparagales > Orchidaceae > Dendrobium > Dendrobium huoshanense. The sequence continues at coordinate 47,501,125 of CM028347.1, forward strand.
TATAAAGAATGTGGAATTACTGTTCCCAGAATTATCAATCCAGTCCACATCTTTTACCCGGTAATGGATCTCTTCGCTCACACTTCCCTTTGCTTCATTCTGTCTCTTGTTTTCCCTTTCAATTCTGAGTTCCTTCTAGAATTTTTTGCAAACCTTCGCATCAACTCTACTTTCACAGCCCTGTCCTCCTATGTGAATCGACGCCCTGTCGAAATCACATATCAGGACTGTGTTGATCTTTTACATCTATCCACCACCGAAGATAAGCTACACCTAATTGCCCCTGACCCTGATTTTGACTGGTCCACGGCAAATCACTTTCTTCGCCAGACCAATGTCTGTTACCATGTTGGAGAGACTAGCTCTTTAGTCAGAGATGCTAGGACAATCCAACATGTCCTTCGCACCTCCGTCATTCGAAAAGCCGGCGACCGTGTCCACATTACCCCTCTACTTTCCCTCACTACCTTCTACATCATGGCTCATAGGGAATTCAACACTGCGGACCTATTTTTTCGTTACATTGATCACCTAACAATAATTCGCGATCCAGGCCACAGAAGAAAGCCAAATCTAGCCTTAGGACACATCATAGCCTATGTTCTTGAAACTAAATACCAACTTCAATATCCTATTCCACCAAACCTCCCAACTCCCTTCTACTCAAACAACTCCTTCAGCACCCTTCACAGTACTCGTCTCCACCCTGAGGAACCTCAGGGGGCTCGAGAGGAGGAGGCTCCCGCTCCAGCTCCCTTTCCTGACCCTGCTCCTCTCCACCAACACTCACCGGTTGATCAGTTGATTGAGAGATTTGATCGTTGGGAGACCCGATTTGATGCATATGTTGCTGCCCAGGAGCAGCAACACTCTGAGGACATTGCCCGCTACGAGCATTACCGCGCTGAGGATTTAGCTCGATTTGACAGTTTTCTTACTCACCAGCAGCAGCAACATGACCAGGACATCGCCTAGTTCAATGCTCAGTTTACCACCCTTGCTAGTTATTTTTAGCAGCCACCTCCACCTCCTCCATCTGATGATCAGGATCCCTCGTTCTTTTAGTTTGTGCTTTGAGTTATTGTTTCTTGTCTTTTTGTAGTAGTCTTTCGTGATTTTTTTCTTTTCTCTGATGTTTCTGGACTCTCTTTTTGTGATGACAAAAAGGGGGAGTAGGATAGGGATAGGGTGTGGTAGGAAAAAGTTGATATTGTAACTTTGTTTTTCTAATGAATCTATTTTTGTCCTACTTGTGTTTTGCCATCATCAAAAAGGGGGAGATTGTTGCAAATCTATTTTTCATGTCTTATGTTTTGATGATTGACAAACACTGCTTCTCTTGGACAGCTTGTTGCTTCTAACTTTTCAGGAATCGACGATCGGACAATCAAAAAGGAGCCAAGTTCAGGAATGCGTAGGTTTAGGGTTGAGTCAGTCTGTACTTTTGTTTTTTACCTTTTGAGTCCACTTGTAATAGTCAAAGAGACTGATACTTTGTAACCCTTCACACACACACTTGAGAGACTTAGAATTTATGTTTTTACTCATATCGGCCAGGACGATTTCTTTGATCGGCCTGAACGATCAGCTTAAAACAGAAAGTCTAATTAAGGATTCTTAATTAAGGCAGCCGACGTTAACAGATCGTCCTGGACGATACGTGTATCGGCCAGGACGATAAGCTCAAAACAGAAAGAAGTAGCCGCCATAGACAAGTATGGTATACTGTATCTTTAAATTATCGGCCAGGACGATCCTCGGATCGGCCTGGACGATATTCACAAATTATGCCATAATTGTTCAGGAAATCAAGGAAGTAATTAAGGATGATTGATACGATCATATCGTCCTGGACGATCGCAAGATCGGCCAGGCCGATCTAGTAAAAAACCTTAAGTTTCTTCAGGACGATCAATATCGGCCAGCTTGTATTCAGGGCTATTGGCAGGATGATTTTCCTCTGATTTGAACTGATCGGCCAGGACGATCGTGAGATCGGCCTGGACGATCAAGCTATTTTTCAATTGTCCAGTTTTGCATCCAGGGCTATGCTCTGGCCGATCTTCATTTATATGTACTGATCGGCCAGGCCGATGTCCATATCGGCCTGGACGATATTGTCGGCAACTTGCAATTAATGAGCTCTTTTGAAGCTCTTCTATTTAAGAGCTCTTGTTCAACATTTTTAAAAAACTTTTGGCTGCTGCCTTGACCTGAGAAGACCTTAAGGAGAGAAAGAGAGAGAGAGGAGAGAGAGAGGATCTTGTGAGGGGGAGCTTGTGAGGGGTTTCACAAGGGTTGCTTCAAGGATCTCTCTGCGTTGTCTTCGTCTAGAGTTTCTCGTCCGTGGAAGGGTCGGTAGAGGTAAGGAGCTTTGCTTCTGGTTCTGGTTCTCTACCAGCTTCAGGAGGAAGCAAAAGGAGATAGGTTCTCTGCCTTGCCGGGGTGGCAAAAAGGAGGTTCTTGTGAGGGTTTCTCCGCCTAGCCGTGGGGGCTAAAGGAGAGTCACTTTTTGTGTAGTGCAATACTTGGAGGGTGCCTCCAAGGAGTGGACGTAGGTCGAGTCGACCGAACCACTATAAATTTCTGTGTTCTTTTTCTTGCTTCCGCACTTTTAAATTCCGCATTATTTTGTGGTGTGATTTGGTTTATGTGATTTTATTTCTTTGTTTAAAAAGAAGTTTTTAAAATACCAATTCACCTCCCCCCCCCCCCCCCCCCTCTTGGTTAGTTTGGGACTAAGTTCATAGGGCTTAACATCCCCAATCGAACTTTCACACCTGGACTCGGTCAACATAACTTTCAAGAAATGGCCCAATGTTTTGATCGTCTAGAGGCTCAATTTAATCAACATTTTGATCAAATTGAAACTCGCCTAAACCATTAGGATGTGAGATACTAGGCGAATATCGGCTAGATCTGTAGTCAATTTAACTCAGTTAATACCAATGTAGCTATGATGAATAGTTATTTTTCTGTGTTCAATTAGCCTCCATAACTAGATCAAGGCCCCTCTGACTTTTAAGTGTACTTTCTTGTTGGTCTTTCTACCTAGTCTTTGGGAATGATGTTATGGTGTTTTCTATTTCATATTTGTAGTAGTTGTTTGATGTTGTTATGTTTTATGTGATGCTATTATGTATTTTTTTTATTGATATCCATATATTAAATGTATCTGATCATTTTTGATATCAATGAAAAATGTTATGTTTTGGAGACTTGTGTTTGTTTCTTACTTTTTTTGAAATGTTAGTATGCCTATACAAAAGAATCTTTTGTAATTGATCTAAAAAAGTGCTATAGATTAATTTGTATTACCAAATTAATTTCATTACAAAATCTAATTTTTCAAAAATTTAAATTAAATTATAACTGGATTTAGATAATAAGATCAATTTCATATTATTGTAAGCAAACATAACTAGAATATTATTATTACAATATTGATGTCTAATTATTTTTTATTTCTTTTTTCAATCTTATTATTTATATTATTAGAGAAGTTTGATTTTAGATTAATGATTTTGGAAAGACTCAAAAGTATATGAAAAGAAATGCACAATGCGTGAAAAAATTGAAATATTGCGTAATGGTTCGCAAAGTGAAAATAAGCATAAAATTAGCCTAAATAGAAAAGACGCGTAATGTCGCCAATTGAAATTTTTATTATTATATTTTTTTCACTATCATTTAATCTCTAATTCAAATAAATCTAATTCACAATTATACTTTATATTAAAATTGAAGTTAACTAATATTCATTTCATCATTTTTGCAATAATCATCTTTATTTAATTTGTCTAGTTTGAATCATGACCTTGATTAGCTTTTGTTTATCTAAGTTATTCTTTGATTTAAAATTTTTATTTTTTTTAGTATTATGGAATTAAAATTGTTATTATAATTAGTTTAAAATAATTTTCTAAGTCAATTCTTTTGGTTTATCGTTTGACAACTTTCATTTCAATTTATACTTCCTTTTTTGTTGTTACCAAAAGGGGGAGTAATAATATTATTTGCTTGATGTTTGTCTTGTTTTTGGATTGATGTCTTTTATTTTTCTGTGTTTAGAGTTCTTTGATCTTCATGGGAATCCTTATATTCAAATATGGTCATTCATTTAGTGGGATCTAAGGAGATTTTTTTTAATATTAACTCAAGCAATAATTATTTTGACATCATAAAAAAGGGAGAGATTGTTGCAACTTAGTTTTCATAACTATGTTTTCATATCATGTGTGTTTTTTATTATTCCAAACATTATTATTTTGATTACTGTTTCTCCTAACTTATATTATATATATATATTGCTTTTGTTATTTTTGTGTACTAACATTTCAGGGAAATCGTACTCCAGACTAATGAAGACTTCAAGTCATATTGTTTTTGAGTTTATTATAATTAGAGTTTGTATTTTATATTTTTATAAAGTCTGAGAGAGTGTGATTGTAATTGAGTAACCATGCACATACACACTGGGGGAGAGTTAAAAATTTGTAAATTTTTATACTAATCATACTATATGATTTGTTCAACTATTTCCTCAACAAGTAGTTAAACAAACCATATGAAGAAAATTTTGTAAGTATTGTTCATACAGTACGAAGATCCCTTCGTATAAATAATATCTAGAGTACAAAATAAATACACACAAGTTCATCCCAATGATTTCCAAAATTTTTTTAAACTAATTGTATTGTATGAAGTACTCTTTGTATAATTAGTGTCAAGAGTACGAAAAGATTGAGTCTCATTTCATCCCGATGATCTTCAAATTTTTTTGAACTTATCATACTGTACAAAGTGCCCTTTATATAGATGACATCCATAGTATAACAAGAATGGGTCCCTTTTCATATCAATGAACATCAAATTTTTCCTAAACTCTTCTTACTGTACATTCTCATATTCGTACAGATGATGTCTAGAGTACAAAATTATGGGGGTATCTTTTCATCCCAATGAATCAGAAAATTCTCTGAACAGTATGATATAGGTTCATACTTATGATCATCATGTATGAAAATGATTCTTAAGGTTTATACAAGTAAATTTTAAATTGTCATACGTACGATTGTCGATCATGCTATACGATCATGTGTGCTCAAAATTAAAATTTTTAGTTTTTTGAATGTTTTTCATGTCTTTCATATAAAAAGTACTTATAAACTGATTTGGATGACCTAATCTTTATGATTTCATAGAGGGCAAGTGAAAAAGTGTTTTGGGAGAGTTTTTAAGAGAGAGTTCTTGCAAGTGAAGTGAGAAGGGTTCACAAGGTTACTCAAAGGTAAGAATCTCATTTGTGTTTGAGTCACTTCTCTTCCTTTCTTCTTTTTAGTTGCTTGAGAGAAGATCTTTGGAGAAGGTTTGGTACTCTGCTGACACTTGGAGGGTGTGAAAGCATGACAGTACTCTGTCCACACTTCGAGGGTGTGAAAGGATGACAGTACTCTACCAAAACTTTGAGGGTGTGAAAGAACGACAGTACTCTGTCGACACTTAGAGAGTGTGAAAGGATGATGATACTATGCCGCACCGGGGATTGATGGAAATGAGAAAAATTGTAAAGGCTTCTCCTCCTTGCTGTGGGAGAAAAAGGAGAGTCACTTTGGTAATAGTGCAATACCTGAAGAGGAAGTCTTCAGGGAGTGGATGTAGGTCTTGTTGGATCGAACCACTATAAATTATTGTGTTCTTTTTATTTTCTGCTTTTTTATTTTACAGCAATTTAATTTTCATGGTTGAAAAATTTTTTGTGCATAAAAATATAAAATGGTTTTTATAAATTTCCAAGAGATTTTTTTAAATAACAAATTCAAACCCCCCCCCCCTCTTTGTTAGCCTTTGGACAATCGCATTAGGTCTACCAAACTATATGAACTTTTCAACTGAAACACAGTAAGTGAACATTACATCACAAGCATCTTCAAAAAAATTATAAATAATTCAACATTGAAGTGCCAACCTTGAATGTATTGTAATGATAGATGACATAAGTGAGTATCGTAGTTCTATAGTGGAGTAGTCAGTGAAAAGAAGCATCACAACAAATTTGTTAAGGATTGCAGCAGATTGGCAAACAAATATGCTATATAAGCCCAACAATATAACGAACCACATTCAATAAAGCTAAGTTACTAGTTCATTTTGTCATAATAAGGCACCACCCTATCAAGTGTTGTCACACCTATATCTATTTATATTAAGTAGAAATAATATAATTTTTTAGTTTTCTTTAGAATGGGGAGCAGATAGAGCCAAGAGGAATAAGCGGTTAGTGATTAACAACCTAGTAGAGAGTAAAACCACACTTAGGAGTGGATGGGAGTATAAAGAGCAAAGGTGTAAGAATATAATCACTTTGGAAAGAGTCTATTTGAAGGATCTATTTGGGATTCTTCATTGAGGGTGTTATTTTCATCAATCTTTTTTTTTTATAATATTTTCTTAAGTAAGTAATGGAAAGTGTTTTGTTTGAATTTATATTTAGGGCTGACTAAACTCAAGCTTTGGACTAATGATATGAAAATCTATGTACGTCTCAATATATACTCTTAAATAAGCATATGAATTATTATTTCAATATCTCATATGCTTAATTTAATTAGTGTAATGGATATGTATAAATTTAAAATTTAGTATGAAGCATTAAATTGAGGAATATTAAAATAATTATTAATATTAAAATGTAATATTTTTCATAACTATACATATGATGATTATAATTTTGGGGTCTATAGAGATATAATATCTTCGAAGAGGTCATAAAACATTCTTATCATCTTTAAAAGGTTAAGAGAGATCTAAAGGTGCATAAGCTCAGATTCATAACTATTATAAATTAGTTTGCTTATGAGAATATAGATTTATTCAAACTCATTAGTTCAAAATAAATTTATCTTTGGTTATCTTCATTATTTTTTATATTTCTCAGTACTTCCAGTAACTACCCTTTATTTTATCAATTTGAATAGATTTATTAGTTTAAGTAGGTAGTAATAGAGTTAATTATGGTTCTCATATTTCCTCATGTGTTTGACACTTTTCTTGTAATACATTATTATTTGATTGATACATGCACTTGTATTATTTGGGAACATTTAGCATAGTAAGAAAGTATAAACACCCCATAAAATTTTTAACATTATTACTAGAAATGTATTGTGTGCTTTTATAACTATTTCTATATATTTCAAAATTTTCAAATTTAATGCTACATTGATTTTGTATGCTGTTTAGTAATTTTTGTTTTTTGTGAACCTGCTAATATGTGTAGAGAGAGTTGTTATTTGCATGTTTCATATTCTTTCAACTTATATTATTTTGATGATTTCAAATATTATTACTTTTATATATTTCCTAACACTTTTTGGAAGTTTTATTTTTTGCTCTAGTGTGTACTAACATTTCAGGAAAATCAACTCTAAGCGATGAAGTCTTCAAACTATTCATTTGTAAATCACATTTTTTTACATGAAAGGGAGTGATTGTAATTGAGTGAAAAAATCACAACACACTCTTAGGGGATAATGTTTTGTGAATTGATCGTACGGGAAGAACCATGTTCGTACGGGACGATAATGTCAATTTGCCCCTCAGAAGAGTAACGGACTGAACATATGAGGAGAAAATTTTCTAAGTCCTATTCATCAAGGGCAAATTTAATTTTTGTACCAGGATGAGACTCTCGGGATTCTCACTCACAATGTTCGTCTAGATGAAAAATAAGGTTCGTACCGGGATGAAACTCTCTGTATGAGTTCGTACAGGACAAAATTAATTTTCATATCGGGACGAAACTATCTGTATGAGATCGCACAGGACGAAATATATTTTCATCCCTGGATGAAACTCTCTGTTTAAAATCATCCCAGGATGAAACCTATTCATCCCAGGATGAACTGAACCGACTTAAGTCAGTTGGTTACGTCCTGTAGAATTTTTGGAAATTAACCTATGAAATAACCGTTTCTTACCGGACGAACCTAGTTTGTACGGGATGATAAGCGTGTACGAACGTAGTGCGTACTAATATACATTAGGTTTGTTTCTGACACTTTAAGTATAATTGTCCAGGATGATCCACGATCGTACGGGACGATCCACTGCATATAGAATTGAAAACTTTCAGTTTTTGGGCAGTTTTTCTTGCCTTTTGTATAAATAGTTCAAATTTGACTGCCACCTAATCTTTTTGCCATTTGATCTTTGTGCCTATTGAAAGAAAAGTCAAGGAGAGAGTGAGAGAGAGATTTCAAAGGAGGATTCCTACCACTGGAGTGTGAAGGCTTCACTTGGTGTTCAAAGGTAAGAATCTCTACTTGTGAATTGGGATTACTTCACTCTTTTCTTCCTTCTTTCTAGATTTCTTGTGAGAAAATCTGTCAAGGAGATCCGGTTCTCTGCCGACACTAGGAGAGTGTGAACAGCTGAAAGGGTTCTCTGCCCACACTAGGAGAGTGTGAATAGCCAAAAGGGTTCTCTGCCCACACTAGGAGAGTGTGAAAAGATGAAGGGGTTCTCTGGCTACACTAGGAGAGTGTGAAAGGATGGTCGGTTCTCTACCAACACTGTGGGTTGTGTAAAATGATGACGGTTCTCTGCCGCACCGGGTAGTGGTGAAAAGAGTGTTTATAAAGGCTTCTCCACCTTGCTGTGGGTGCAAAAGGAGCGACACTATTGGTATTAGTGCAATACTCATAGGGTGCCTCTGGGAGTGGATGTAGGTCTGATTTAGACCGAACCACTATAAATCTCGTGTCATTTACTTTACTACTTTTTATTTTCCGCATTTTTCTTTTGTTTTAAAAATTTTGTGGTTGAAAAACTTTTCTATAAAATTTCATTAAAAGTTTAATTTTGGTTCAACTAAAATTTTAAAAGAGGGTTAAGTTTTTAAAACTACAAATTCACCCCCCCCCCCTCTTGGTAGCCTTGGGACATTAACTTAGATTTAACAACCTATTCACTAGACTCAACAAGTGGTATCAGAGCTCCGTTTCAAAATCATAATTTTGAACTATTTTTTGATTAACGTAGATGGCTACATTTGGAAACTAAAATACACCTGAGGGTTACTCTGTTACTAGACCTCCACTGTTTGACAATATACCTTTTGATTTTTGGAAAACACGCATGTGTACTTCCTTACAGTCACTTGATTATTGTATGTGGATTTTAGTCCAGAAAGGTTATACAAAATCAACTAGATTAGTTGATGGAGTTAGGGTAGAAACACCTTTTACATATTGGACTATAGAAGAACGTGACTTAGCTCAACTAAATGCCAAATATTTAAATAGCTTCTTCTGTGCTTTAAAATTTGAAGACTATATGCGGGTTTCCACTTGCAAAAGTGGAAAGGATATATGGGATAGACTTTGTATAACTTATGAGGGGATAAATGAGGTTAAGAAATCAAGACTTAATATCTTGTTACATGATTATGAGTTATTTCGCATGAAACCAAATGAATCTATTTCTGACATGTACACAAGATTCACATAAATTGTCACTTCTTTGCATGCACTTGGTAAGGAATTAACTAATGCTGAAATGGTCAATAAGATTCTTTATTATTTACCTACTGTTTATGATGCTAAAATTACTGCAATTACAGAGTCTAAAGATCTAAACATTTATTCTATTGACAATCTTCTTGGTTCACTCATTGCTTACGAGTAAGGGGTTAGACCAAGAAAGATTGATGCAGGTGAACCACGAAAGGAGAAAAATATAGCACTAAAAGTGGAAGAGTCTGAGAGTGAACACTCAAAACCTGATGATGAAAATTATATTTCATTAATGAACTAGACAATTCAGAAGCTTTCTGAAGAGGAAGCAGAAGAGGCACCAGCAATGGAATAGAGGTAAGTTTAACATAAATGGCAAAGTTTCTAATAAAGTGATTTGTTATGAATGCAGGAAACCAGGTCATATCAAGACTGATTGCCCAAAACACAAAGCCACTCCTAGCAAGGAGAAGGTAGAGTAGAAACCAATTGTAAAGAAGGGCAAGAAGAAGTTTCAAAGAGCTTTTTGGGCGGACTCAACTTCAGATTCATCAGAGACTGAAAAGGAAGAAGAAGTCACCAATCTTTGCTTGATGGCAGATAGCATAGATCAATCAGATAAAGAAGAGGTATGTGACTTATATTATGATGAATTATTTGAAGTTTCTGAAGACATGCATGATGCATATAGGAAAATGAAAAAGGTGTATTCTAGTGTACATCTAGAATTGGAAGAACTTAAGAAAAAACATGAAATCCATAGGAAAGATCATGCTTTAATAGATGACAACCACATGAAATTACTTGATGAATATGATGATCTGAATAAAAATCATGAGATTTTAAAATCATCCTATTTTGATCTTGAAAAAGAATTTAAAATATTTAAGGATGAATCTGAGAGCAAAACATAACGAATTAATTATACAAATTGAATCTTGGAAGATTTGAATTCATTTTATAAGTTAAAAATAAGAGCTCTTGAGGATAATAGGATTCCCCCCAAACTTGAAGATTTTACAAATCCTAAATTTTATTCTAAATATATGAAATCACTAAGAAGACAAACAAATGGTAGAAAACTTAGGAATACTTTTCCTAATGTCAAATGTAATAATTGTGGATTATTTGGACATATAGCTCACACCTGTACTTTGAAGATGAAATCTAATTTGGTTTGGAGACCTAAGATGCATAAACCTAGACATATCATACATGCATCTGATTATAAATTGCTAAAAGGTGAACCCAAACTTGTTTGGGTTCCCAGGTCTAACATTTGATATTTTTGCAGGGTTGCTCTCACACAAGACCTCGTGGGAGCATATGGTACCTGGACAGCGGATGTTCAAAGTATATGACTGGAGATACTGCTCAATTCATAACGCTGGAAGCCAGGAGTGGAAGCAAGGTTACACTTTGAGATAGTACCACAAAGAAAGTGGTTGGATCAAGTATGATTAGAAATTTGAAAAACTTTTTTATAGACAATGTGTTATTAATTGAAGGCTTAAAGCATAATTTGTTAAGTATAAGTCAGATATGTGATAAGGGCTCTAGTGTAAAATTTTTACCTACTAGTTGCATATTAAGCCTAAATGGTAAAGATGTTTTAAATGGAAAAAGGGTAAATATGTTTATATGCTAGATTTAAATTATATTCTATCTCCTACTGCTTTTTGTTTGAAAACTATTTTTGATGAATCTTGGCTTTGGCATAAGAGACTTTGTCATTCTAGTATGAAAAACCTTAGAAGAATTACCCAAAAGAACTTAGTGAGAGGTATACCAAAACTATACTTTACTAAGGATCACCTTTGTGATGCATGTCAATTAGGAAAACAAGTGAAGTCCTCTTTTCAGTCCAATAAGGATCTTAGGACTAATAAACAATTAGAAATTTTACACATGGATCTTTTTGGACCAGTAGGAACTATAAGTTTAGGAGGAAAGGTATACAGATTTGTTATAGTGGATGATTTCTCAAGATTCACTTGGATTAGATTTCGTTTTCATAAGAGTGAATCATTTGAGGATTTTAGAAATTTGTTGACTTAAATTCAAAGGAAATTAGGGCGTGAAATAATTTCTATACAGAGTGATCATGGAGGAGAATTTGAAAATAAAAGATTTGAAAATTTCTATAAAGAGAAAGGAATTAATCCCAATTTTTCTGCACCTAAAACTCTCAACAAAATGGGATAGTCGAAAGGAAAAATAGAACATTAATAGAAGCCGCCCGAGCAATTTTGGCAGAATACTCACTTCCTAAATATTTTTGGGCTGAGGCGGTTAGCACTGCATGTTATGTTCTGAATAGGGTGAATGTGAGATCGAATTTTAATAAAACATCCTATGAGTTGCTAAAAGGTAGAACACTTAATTTTTCTCATTTGCATGTTTTTGGTTGCAAGGTGTTCATTCATAATAATGGAAAATCTGCCTTAGGAAAATTTGATCCAAAATCAGATGAAGGAATTTTTATTGAATATTTAAGTGTTGGAAAATCTTATAGGGTATTCAACAAAAGAACTTTGGTCATTGAAGAAACCACACATGTTGTATTTGATGAATCTAGAAATTTAGAAGAGCCAAATATTGTTGAAGATGAGATTGAGGATAACTCCCAAAAAATTGATAGAATAAATTTGGAAGAAAATATGGAAAAGAATTTGGAAATAGAAACCCCTTTGCCTAGAGATTTGAGATTTTCTAAAAACCACCCAAGAGAATTGATTATAGGTGAACCTAGTGAGGGTGTTAGAACTAGGCGTGGATTAAACAAGGAAGTCAATCATTCAGCCTTTATTTCAACTATAGAACCCACTAATGTTGATCAAGCACTTTCTGATGAATTTTGGATATTGGCCATGCAAGAAGAGTTGAATCAATTTGTAAGAAATAAAGTTTGAAAATTAACTTCAAGGCCAAAAGATCAAAGTGTTGTTGGAACTGAGTGGGTATTCAAAAAAAAAATGTATGACTTAAGAGTAGTCATTAGAAATAAGGCTAGATTAGTTGCTAAGGGATATAATCAAATTGAAGGAATTGATTTTAAGGAGACTTTTGCCCCTGTGGCTAGACTTGAAGCAATTAAGGTTTTACTAGCTTTTGCCTGTTTTAAAGGATTTAAATTATTTCAAATGGATGTGAAAAGTGCATTTTTAAATGGGGTAATGAAAGAAGATGTTTTTGTATAACAACCTCTAGGTTTTGAAAATTCTAAATACCCAAATCATGTTTTCAAGTTAAAAAAGGCTTTATATGGATTGAAACAGGCACCTAGAGCTTGGTATAACAGGTTGAGCACCTTCCTACTTGAAAGATCTTTTGAAAAAGGAAGTATTGATATAACTCTCATTTTAAAGAAATTTGGAAAGGATATACTCATTATTCAAATTTATGTGGATGATATCATTTTTGGATCTTCAAATAAAAATCTTTGTGATGAATTTTCTAAAAGAATGAGTAGTGAATTTGAGATGAGTCTAATGGGAGATTTAAATTACTTTCTAGGTTTTAACATTAAGCAACTTGAGGAAGGTTAAGGACATCCTCAAAAATTTTGAAATGGACAATGCAAAACCTGTTAGTACACCAATGAGTTTCTCAGTTCAGTTGGATAAGGACCTTAAAGGAAAATCTGTTGATCAAAAGAAATTTAGAGGGATTATTGGATCTTTACTTTACTTGAATGCTAGCCAAGCAGATATTATGTTCAGTGTTTGCTTATGTGCTAGATTTCAATCATATACAAAAGAATCACATTTGACAGCAGTGAAAAGGATTTTAAGATATTTACTAGGAACTCAGAACTTATAAATTTGGTATCCTAAGTTTAGCTCTTCATTTGAAATTATTGGTTATTAAGATTCTGACTTTGCAGGCTGTAGGGTGGATAGGAAAAGCACTTCTGGAACATGTCAATTCATTGGAAATTTATTAGTTTCTTGGTCTAGTAGAAAACAAAATTCAGTGGCCCTATCTACTGCAGAAGCAGAATACATTGCAATAGGAAGTTGTGTGGCACAAGTGCTTTGGTTAAAACAACAGTTGATTGATTTAGGATTAACTATAGGCACTATTCCAATTTATTGTGATAATACTAGTGCTATTTGCATTTCCAAAAATCCTATTCAACATTTAAGAACCAAACACATTAACATAAGACATCATTTCATAAGGGATCATGTATCCAAGGGAGAAATTGAACTTACCCATGTTTCAACTGAAAATCAACTTGCAGACATTTTTACAAAACCATTAGCCATTGATACTTTCAGTGCATTAAGAACAAGGATTGGTGTAATTGATTTAAATGCTTAAATAAAAATGTTTTTGCAACATTGATGCTTTGTTTTCGTAGTTTATGTTTTTAAGATTTTGTTTTTGTGATTTTTTATTTGTTTTTGAGTGATTTTTATTTAGAGTTTGTACATTTGTCGTTGTTTATTGTGTTTTGTGTGTTCATTTGTTTTTCTTTGATAAAAATAAAAAAATTCAAAAATTTTGTGTTAATTGTTCGGGAAGAAAATTTTTCATACAGAACGATGTGTATAAAATGTCAATCTGTGTGATTTCAAACCGCCTTAAGAGCAATTTTTTTAATGTAGTTCATCTGTACGATCCTCACGATCGTCCAGGATGAAATTTTTTCTCTCAAACGACGGGACGATTGAATGCAGCAGTTGAACGGATAAGACAGTTTTTATTATGAACTTTGTCTGTACGAACCTTTGGTTCGTCCAGATGAACAGATGTCGGTTCATAGCGGGGGACGGTTTTCAACTGCCATTAAAACGAGTTAACTTTTGATCGTCTGTACGAACACGTGTTCATCTATACGATCATCTTGGTCAAAAGTCTGTACGAAAGGACGCTTCGTAAATTGTGTGATTACGAAAAGCCGTTATTTTTTAACTCACGCATTCGTCCATACGAAATATTTTCATACGGGGATGAATCTAATTCGTACGGGACGAACAAAATTTTTTCTGGTACGAACAGTCATAATTCTTTAAATTGATGGCAATTTTACTGAATAGTCACTCTCACACATCTCTTTCAAAGCTTTCATCTTTTTAAATCCTTCAATGGCAAGTTCTAGCAAGCGACAAAAGACTTTGGCTAAGGGCCCTCCTAGGAATACATCTGAAAATTTCCTGTCTAGAGCTAATGAAGAATCTTTTCCTAGGTTTGTCTCTGTAAAAATCACTCCATCTAGAGTTCTCCTACAGGATCATTTAACCTTTAAGGTAATGTACTTGTTTGCCCATACTCAATTTAGTTTGATCCTCACTTTAGTTCACTTCTACAATAAATAAAACCTTCCATTATTTTCTGGCAAACATGTCATTCAACTCCGACCACTCTGTTATCAATTCTTTTGTTTTCAAAAAGAAAGTTGAAATCACCAAAGATGACTTTGGTATTTTTCTAAACTTAAGGACTGAAGGGTTAAGAGCACACACTTTGACAAATTCAAGTTTTGACTGGACTGAAGTCAATAGGGTGATTAGAGGAATAAGAGTTAAGGATTATCAACCTAAAGTTTCAACTTTATTGCGTGAAGCCCGTATCATCTAGCATGTTCTTAAAACTTTCATTATCCCTAAAGCTGGTGATAGAATCAACATAACTCCTTTTCTTTCCACTGTTACCTACTTGATCATGACTAGATAACCTATAGATGAGGCTCAACTCTTAATTGACTACATTTATAGTCTCTTTGAAATTGGTCATGTTGATCATAAAAGGAAGAAGAACATAGCCTTAGGACATCTGATTGCTTATATTATGGAGAAGAAATATGATTTAACTCATCCTGAACAAGACTTTGAAGAACTGCTCAACTACAATGACGCATCCTTTAGAGATATCTTCAATAAGGATGAGCCCAGTAGAACTCATGTAGTTCTAAGTAAAATAGAAGAAGAAGTCAGACCTTCACATGCTACTGGACCAAATTATGAGGTTTTGGTTCAAAGATATGAAAATTTAGAGGCTCATTTTGATCAAAGATTTGATTAAATTGAAACTCATCTGCAACATTAAGATTTCCAGCATAATCAGGATATGGAATATATGCGTGAACACGATCAGTAGTTACTTTAGCTTTTTTGGTGCAGCACCACCTCCTCCTCCAGATCAGGTTCCATCTGAATGATTTGTTCAGTGTTTGTTCAGTGTTTGCTCTATGTATGTTCTGTACTTCAGTATTCTTCTTGTGTTAGTGATTTTCTTTTATGTGTTATCTTTCCATGTTTTAGTTATGTTGATATCGATATCAAAAATTTTAAATTGTAATAGTTTTTATCCGATATGAATATAAGTTTCAATATTTTGTTGTTAAATATTTTAGAAATGTGTGTTAGACTTTATGACATTTATTTTATTTTAATCTTAATAGTGCTTTATTTAACTTGTAAATTTAAATTAATTTCATTAGGAAATATGATTTTTCAAAATTTAAGACATGCTTATAACTTGATATTCTTAGAATTTTCAATTCCATGTCTCTTATTTAGACTACATTGTCTTGGTATTATTATTGCAATTTAGATGTTTTCTAATTTTGTATTTCTCTTTTCAATTAGTATTTATGCACTTGAAAAATTGTACAAATGTAAAAAAATCAAAAGAAGTGTGCAAAAAATTTCTAATGACAAAAAGAGGCACAAAATAAGCCCAAATCAAAAACATGCACAAAAATGTGCTGGTATAAAAATAGAAAAGATGTGCAAAGCGCCACATGTGGTAATTACTTCTTTTCATACTCTTTTAATCTCTTAATTCAAATTGATCTAATGTTCATTCATAATTTATATTGAAATTTGAAATATAAAATTTTTTATTCATCCTTAGTGCAATGATTCTCTTTATCTTCATGTCTAAATTGACACATGCCCTTGAAAAACTCTTTTTATTTGCTAAGTTATATCACTTCTTAAATTATATGAAATTTCATGTTTTTCTAATGTTTTTCAATTTTTATTTGCATACATTATTTCAATCACTTTCAAGATTAAAATATCAAATGAATTTCATATTTCTGCTTATATTTCTAACATTCTTTTCTTCTTCACCTTTTGATGTTGTCAAAAAGGGGGAGAAATTATTTGTTTGTTGCATCTGTTTTCGCACTGTTTGATTTTCATAGTGTTTGATTTTTGTATGTGTTGTTTTGGTGATTTTTGATTGTTTTCTTTATTTTGTCTTCTATGTTATTTTTAGTTTTATAAAATTTTTGAAAAACAATTTTTTTTTTCAAATGCCTCCTTATTTTCATGACTTCACAATTCAGGGGGAGCTTATGAGATACTTAGAATTTGAAACCCTACAAATAATAATTAATTTGCCATCATTAAAAAGGGGGAGATTGTAGAGAGAGTTGCTATTTGCATGTTTCATATTCTTGCAACTTGTATTATTTTGATGATTTCAAATATTATTATTTTTATATATCTCTTAACACTTTTTGGAAGTTTTATTTTTTGCTCTAGTGTGTACTAACATTTCAGGAAAATCAACTCCAAGCGATGAAGACTTCAAACTATTCATTTGTAAATCACATTTTTTTTACATGCAAGGGAGTGATTGTAATTGTGTGAAAAAATCACAACACACTCTTAGGGGACAATTTTTTGTGAATTGATTGTACTGGACGAACCATGTTCATACAGGACGATCATGTCAATTAGCCCCTCAGAAGAGCAACGGACTAAACATACAAGGAGAAAATTTTCTAAGTCCTATTCATCCAGGACGAATTTAATTTTTGTACTGGGATGAAACTCTTGGGATTCTCACTCGCAATGTTTGTCCAGACAAAAAATAAGGTTCGTACCGGGATGAAACTCTCTGTATGATTTCATACAGGACGAAATTAATTTTTGTACCGAGATGAAACTCTCTGTATAAGATTGTACAGGACAAAATATATTTTCATCCCTGGATGAAACTCTCTGTTTAAAATCATCCCAGGATGAAACCTATTCGTCCCAGGATGAACTGAATCGACTTAAGTCAGTTGGTTACTTTCTGTAGAATTTTATGAAACTGACCTATGAAATAACTGTTTCGTACTGGACGAACCTAGTTTGTATGGGTTGATAAGCGTGTACGAACATAGTTCATACTAATATACATTAGGTTCATTTTCGACACATTAAGTAAAATCATCCAGGACGATCCACGATCATACAGGACGATCCACTGCGTACAAAATTAAAAACTTGCAGATTTTGGGCAGTTTTTTTGTCTTTTGTATAAATAGTTCAAATTTGACTGCCACCTAATCTTTTTGCCATTTGATCTTCGTGCCTATTGAAAGAAACGTCAAGGAGAGAGTGTGAGAGAGCATTCAAAGGAGGATTCCTACCACTAGAGCGTGAAGGCTTCACTTTGTGTTCAAAGGTAAGAATCTCTACTTGTGAATTGGGATTACTTCACTCTTTTCTTCCTTCTTTCTAGATTTCTTGTGAGAAGATCTGTCAAGGAGATCCAGTTCTCTGTCGACACTAGGAGAGTGTGAACAGTTGAAAGGGTTCTCTGCCCACACTAGGAGAGTGTGAACAGTCAAAAGGGTTCTCTGCCCACATTAGGAGAGTGTGAAAAGACGAAGGGTTCTTTGCCCATACTAGGATAGTGTGAAAAGATGAAGGGTTCTCTGCCTACACTAGGAGAGTGTGAAAGGACGGTCGGTTCTCTGCCAACACTATGGATTGTATTAAAGGACTACGGTTCTCTGCCGCACCGGGTAGTGGTGAAAAGAGTGTTTTTAAAGGCTTCTCCGCCTTGCTGTGGGTGCAAAAGGAGAGACACTATTGGTATTAGTGCAATACTCAGAGGGTGCCTCTGGGGAGTGGATGTAGGTCTGGTTTAAACCAAACCACTATAAATCTTGTGTCATTTACTTTACTGCTTTTTATTTTCCGCATTTTTCTTTTGTTTTAAAAATTTTGTGGTTGAAAAACTTTTCTATAAAATTTCATTAAAAGTTTAATATCAGTTCAACTAAAATTTTAAAAGAGGTTTAAGTTTTTAAAACTACAAATTCTCCCCCCCTCTTGGTAGCCTTGGGACGTTAAATTAAGATTAACAACTTATTCACTAGACTCAACAATATGTGGCTATTTATTTATTTTTTTACATTTTTTATTTTTTATCATTTAGTTTCATTTCAAATTTTTTTTTATTATCAGTGTATGCATAAAATATCAAGGGATCCTTGTTCATAACATAGAAATAAAAAGGAATTTTATGAAAAAATTGAAAAACTATAAAGACTTTAGTTATTATAATGGTTGAACCAAATCTAGATGGAGACCATTCTAGACCTCTAAAGGAGTATGTAAATCCCATAGTAGATGAAATTCATCAAAGTATCAACCAACCTACTATCCAAGACAATACCTTTTTGGGTACCAATATAACTTAGCCTATCATTATTTCTTCTAGTTTGAAAAATGATTAGAAAGTTAGTTAATTAGGGTTCTAGGTTATTATAAGAATGCTTTTAGATGAACCATAGTTGAAATCAAAGGAACCATCCCATCTTTGTGTATTCATCGGATTTTAATGGAGGAAAAATGCTTACTAAAGGCTGACCCATAAAGATAATTAAACCCATCTATAAAGGAGGCAGTTAAAAAGGCAATGCTTAAAAGGTTATATGTAGGGGTCATTTATCCAATTTCTTATAGTGGTTTGTTTAGTCCTATTCATTATGTTCTTAAGAAGTTTGATTTAACTACTATATCTAACAAACATAATGAGTTCACGCCCACTAGAATATCATTGGTTGGAGAATTTGTATAGACTATAGGAAGCTTAACAAAACCATTAGGTAAGACCATTTCCCTTTTGATTTCTTTAATAGATGTTAGATAGGTTGGCATGTTACTCTTTCTATTATTTTATAGAGGGATACATAGGGCCCTAACATATTTCTATAGTACATGTGAACTAGGAAATAACCATCTCACCAGTCCCTATGGTAGCCCTTTAATCTATGTAATTATCCTATAACATTTTAGTGATATATATATATATATATATATAATAGAGAAGGAAATTATAAAATTTATGGATGACTTCTATTTTTGGCTCTACTTTTGATTATTAACTTGATAGTCTAACCACTATGCTTAAAATATATTTGAAAACAAATTTGGTGTTGAATTGGGAAAGTTGTTAATTTATGGTGATATATGGTATTGTGCTAATACAAAAGATATTCAAGATGGGTTTAGAAGAAAATAAGGCTAATGTATAGTTTATGAAGGCTCTTGTGCATATATATCATTATGTAATCAAATTTATTATGACAAAAAGGATACCAAACCAAGATAGGTGAAGTAGATACTTTTGTTGTAAGAATTTTATGTAGAAATCTTAGACAGGAAATAAAGTTAAAACCATATTGCTTCTCTTTTTTTAAGACAAATTTAAATAACATGCATATTATAAAATTTATATTAATGCATTATTATTTGATGCATTCAAGAAATTAAATGGGTCGGAGAGAAAGCAAAATAGATTAATAGTTTAGGATATATATACTATGGTATTCGGGTAGGAGTCATACTAGACATTGTTTGGATATGAGTTTAAAATTAAAATTTTGGAATGCATTAGAAGATTTAATACAAAATATACCTCTTAAAGAAAGAGTTTTTGTTGGAGGAGATTTAAATGGACATGTTGGTAGAGTGATAGATGATTTTAAAAGCATCCATGGTGGCTATGGGTTTGGAACAAAAAATGAAGGTGGTAAGGCAATATTAGATTTTTCTTTAGCTTATGACTTCTTAATAGATAATACCTTATTTAAAAAAAGAGATGAGTAACTTATTACTTATAAAACTGGATTTAGTAAAACACAGATTGATTATTTTCTTGTAATAAAATTAGATCATTTAGATTGCAAAGATTTTAAAGTTATTTTGAGTGAAAATTTATGTACCCAACTTCGATTATTAGTTTTGGACATTAAGATAAATGGCCAAAAAGTAAAAAATAATGTTAAACGATTTTCTATAATTAGATATGGGCATTTAAAGAATATTAATAAAAGTATTTTTTAGAGTAATATTTTAGATCTTAAGATTCTATCTATGTATGAGGATGCCAATATTATGTGGGAAAAAGTGACTTATGATATTAAGAATATTGCAAAAGATGTGCTTGGAATTTCGAAGGGAAAAGCTCCTAATAGTAAAAATAGTTGGTGGGGGAATCCAAATGTGCAAGAAAAGATAAAAAATAAGAAGATTTGTTATAAAAAATTGGTTTAGATATAAAAATTCTGATAATTGGGAAAGCTATAAAGAGGCTCGTAAGGAATCTAAGAAATCTATTTGCAATGCAAAGAGCATAGCATTTAATGATTTATATAATAGATTAGAAACTATGAGGGAGACAAATATATGTATAAGTTAGCCAAACAAAGAGATATGAGTAGTAAGAATTTAGTTCAAGTGAAGTATATTAAGGATGAAGATAAAAAGTACTTTTCTTAAAAGATGATTTTCAACAAAGGTGGATGAGGTGTTTTGCTAAACTTTTTAATGAAGAATGTAAAACTACGATTGACTTTAGTGACTTTATCACCCTAAATGAAAATAAAGATTTTTGTTTTTATTGACGTATAAGTAAAATCGAGGTTAGAGAGGCTTTAAAGAAAATGAAGTGTATAAAAGCTGTTTGACCTGATGATATTCCTATAGAGATGTGGAAATGCTTAGGAGGTGAAGGAATTTCTTGGCTTACTAAACTTTTTAATACTATTTTGATGACTAAAAATATGTCAGATCAGTGGAGAATGAGTGTGTTAATTCCTATTTTTAAGAATAAAGGTGATGCACATGTGTGTGGGAATTATAGAGGAATTATGTTAATGTGTCATACTTTAAAACTATGGGAGCGAGTTATGGAGCGTAGGTTGCGACGTGACACTAATGTTTCTCAAAATCAATTTAGATTCATTCCGGGTAGGTCTACTCTTGAAGCCATACATTTATTGAGAGGTTTGATGGAGAAATATGGAGAGAATAAGGAGGATCTACATATGATATTTATTGATTTAGAGAAAGCATATGATAAAGTTCCAAGAGAAGTGCTATGGAGAGTTCATGAAAAGAAATGAGTTAATAATGCTTATATTCAAAACATTAAAGATATGTATGCAGGAGCTATTACTTGTGTTAAAACACAAGGTGGTTTGACCTAGTATTTTTCTATTTCGATTGGATTACATCAATAATCAGCCTTAAGTCCATATCTTTTTGCTTTAGTCATGGATGTTCTCACTAGACATTTGATGGAGGATGCACCTTGGTGTATGCTATTTGCTGATGATATTCTTCTTGTGGATAAGATTAGAGAGGGAGTTGAAGGTAAACTCAAATTATGGAGGTCAACTTTAGTGTCTAAAGGTTTTCTCTTGAGTAGATCTAATACTGAATATATGGAGTGTAATTTTAGTAGCAATAGACCTAGTGATTATTGAGACTTTGGGGGATCAATTCATTAATAAGAGTACACATTTTAGATATCTTTGATCTATTATTTAGTGTGATGGTGAAATTGATGGGGATATTATTAGTAGAATTCAAGTTGGATGGTTGAAGTGGAGGAATGCATCAAACTTATTGTGCAATAGAAAAGTCCCCTTAAACTTAAGAGAAAATTCTATAAGATGGTGGTGAGACATGCAATGCTTTATGGTGATGAATGTTGGCCATTAAAAGAGAAGCATAATACTAAGTTAAGTGTTGCAGAGATGAGGATGCTTAGGTGGATGAGTGGCTTGACCCTTAGAGATAGGATACAAAATGAGCATATACGTGAAAAGGTTTGAGTAGCTATAGTGGAAGATAAGATCAGAGAGAGTCACCTTAGATGGTTTTTTCACATTAAATAGAGACCTTTCGATGACCCGGTTACAAAAGTTGAGGTGTTAGATTTGATGTATGTTAAGAAAGGTAGAGGTAGACCTAAAAAGACTTGGTTAGAAAATATTAGAAATGATCTTTCTTTATTAGATTTAAATGAGAATTTGACTTTTAACCGGACATAATGGCGAAAAGGATTCATGTAGCCTACCCCATGTAGTGGGACAAAGGCTTGATGTTGTTGTTGCATTATTATTTGATGAATAATAGCTTGCTATGAATATGAGTATATTACCTTAGTATGTTGATATTATGAATTGTTTTTGCTAGTGGAGTGATTCCTTTTAACTTATCATCTAAACAAAAGCATAAGTTGATGCATGATGAAAAATATACCTTTTGGAATGAGCTATATTTATTTAGTGAGTGTAATTATCAAATCATTAGAAAATGGTCCTTGAGGATAAAATATAACATATAATTAGAGAATTCTATGATTCACATTATAGAGTGCATTTTGAAGGATTTACAACTGCTTCTAAAATTATATAATCAAAATGTGTCCTTGAGGATAAAATAGCTTATCTTCCCCTAAATAGTGGCCAAACAAAAATTATTAATAAGGAGATTAAAATAATTTTGGATAAATCAGTGAGTTTCAATAGGAAATATTGGGTTATAAGGTTGGATGGTGCATTATGGGCATATAAAATTGCTGCTAAAATACGTATTAAAATGTATCCCTATTGATTAGTCTTTGAAGAAGCTTGTCACCTTTCATTGGATCTAGAACATAAATTATTTAGGGTTGTTAAAGAATTAAATTTTAATCTTGGAGAAGCCACAAAAAAATGATTAATTTAGTTGTATGAATTAAAGGAGTTTAGAAGTGAAGCATATAAACATGCCAGGATCTTTAAGAAATAAATTAAAAGATGATATGATCATAAGATTCTTAAGAAAGTATTCACCCCTATATAAAAGGTTTTGTTATTCAATTTAATATTAAAATTATTCCCTAGAAAACTTATGTCAAGGTGGTCTAAACCATTCAGTATTTCTAAAGTGTTTCCTTACAGTATTGTATTGATTCATGATAAAATGACTTCCCAAATTTTTAAAGTTAATGGTCACAGATTAAAAGTTATTTAGGAGGGATACATAAAGTTTAAAGACCATTACTGAGTTGACATGTCTTAATTAGAAGTATTTGACATAGTTTGGATGGAGACTAAAATTAGCATGGATGGGAGGTAATCCAAGTTTATTATAAACTGTTGGGTATACTGTAGGCATGTTTAAGTTTTTGCTTTGACACTTTTGGTACTTGCAAACTTTAGTATATTTTATTATTTGATTATTTATGATGTTTATGTAAATTTTCAATAGCTAAATTTCCTATTTGCTTAAATTATTAAAATGACTTCTCTAAATTGCAATTTATTACTAATTTTACCATCATAAAAATAAAATGGTAATTAAAAATTGCTTAAAATTAAGAACAATACAGTACTAAACGTGCTAATTTGAATGAACAAAAAAAATCAAATTTTAATTTAAAAATCATCACAATCAACTAAGGAAAATGATCTAAGTTAATATTTTATCTTTGAGCTCATGTGCTATAGAACATAAGCCCTGATTGTTAATTATAAGATTTAGTAGCTAATTTTAGAAAAAGGAAGTACTTAAATTAATTTATTTAACTCATTAAAAAGCCAATTATGCAATTAGTAAACTTATACAATCCTTAAATAATTTTAATGTGGTATTAATTTAATAAATAAAGTTAATCTTACATTCAAATTCATTATTTTAGTACTCATTTCCATTAAAAGGAAAGGAAGTACAAAAAGTTCAAAAGACAAGAAACAAAAGGCCAAAATAAAATGTGTACTACATCATCAAAAATTGGTATTTGAGGATACTCAATTCCTAAAAGAATTTTAATACTTAATTTCAATAAGGAGAGTGTAAGTTATTACATATGAAATATATGTATATATATATATATATATATATATATATATATAATTTTCAAAATTAACTAATGTAAGACAAATTTTTAAATGATGAATCGTTCAATATAAATTAGTAGTACAGTTGCACCAACACTTTTAATTAAGGAGTTCAATTTAGATACTAATAAAGATGATTCCTTAGGGTGCTTTGTTCATGATTTTATAAATTAAAATTAACACCCTTTGATCATTATTATTCATATCAAAATAGTAGAGTATTATCATACATTTTAATTTTTTTTTTTATTTATACTTTTTCTTATTTCAAATAATGAGTGATAAAGGTGAAAACATAATTGCTTGTAGAAAAGCAAGAGTTTTAGCTTGGGAGATGTTGACCTCATTTTTGTATGAGGTCACTAGGACCCACTTGGGTTTTATTTTGGTGACCTAATGATTGACATGCTTCCACTTGCCAATTATATAGGTCCCAATCAAATCCCAAATCCAACACTAGATTAATTTCAAATCAACCTTCAATCGTTTTTAATCATATTTCAATTACACATCAATCCAGTTTTAATTCAAGTTTCAAATATCAAGTTTTAAATCAATCGTCAATCAAAATTCATTAGATTTTTATCAAACAAATTCAATCAAACGCTGAAGAACTGAGTCGACCAATCCGTATTCATTTTAAAGTTAGATGGCTTTGATCGACGTGACTTAACCTATCTCAACCTGACATAAATCAAAATGGCGTTGCTTAAATTGAATATTTTCAATCAAATTAGTATGAATTCAATGCTTAATTAATTTGGCTTATTTGATTCAACTATTTCATTCCAAATCGTCTCAATTAGGACTTTAATATTAGCCCTTGGTATCAAGATCAAAGAAGGGAAACAAGCCCTCTTCCCAACCCTTGGATCAAGGGTTTCTAAGGGCAAGATTGACAATTGGCTGAATTTTTTTTTTTTTTCAGATTTTAAACAGGATTAGGGCAAGCCGTGACTCCAAGATAGCACACGACACCATTCATACAAGCAGCCGCCCTTTTTTGATATCTGCTGCTAGGGCGACTCTCAACTCACTCCTCCAAGCAGCCGCCTCCTTGCTTCTCTCCACCCTTCCAAAAAGGAGGAAGAAGACTCAAAGATCTGGTCAAGAGGAGTTGTTCTTAGGGCTGGCCAAGAGTTTCTGCTTTTTGGATCTTCTCTCATGATCCATCTCCTAGCTGTAAGCCTCATGCAAGCAACTAGGGCCGGCTGACTGGAGTCTCGGTTCATGCCTTCCCTCCACCTCTTGTAGCAGATTTCAAGAATTAAAAAGGAAGAGTTCACTTCTCCAAGAAGCTCACACGCCCCCAGGCTTCCTCTCACGACCTCTCTTCCCTCTCAAGCTAGATTTCCCCTTGCTCTGGCTAAGGCCGAACGAAGCAAGAGATAAGAGGAGCAAGATGATTTGCTGCTGAATCTCACAAGAAAACGGCTATAGCAGTGGGGCAGCCATCAACTTGGAGATTAACAAATATGCTCCTCCACTTAATCTATTGAAGAAAGACGAGAAGGAAATTACAATTTTCTCTCTTAGCATTTGCTAAGGCGAATCTTGATCAAAGTTTCTTGAGTTAGCTGCTGTTTCTAAGGGTTGGTTGCTTGAAGGAAAGGAGTTCTAAGCCATTTGCTTGCCGTTGTCATTCGATGAAGAAGAAGACGACGATCCTGTGAGAGTCCAGCATCAAAGGCGAAGAGAAGCCTAAAGGTCGTCAACTACAATCGTTCTTATGCAATCAAGCAAGAACAAGCATCCTTCTCCCTTCCCTGTAGAGGAACTATGACGGTAATGACCATTTCTTTCTATCAGAGTTAGATGGTTATTTTATTTTTTTTTTACTTTTTTTTACCAGAAATCGATTAGCTCCACTCATTTTTTTTTGAGTTCATTCCCTCTCATAGATTGAATGAAAATGAATGTCTTTGGGGAGTTAAATAATTTTGCATATAAATCCTTGAATCCAGCTATATATATATATATATATATATATATATATATATATATATATATATATATATATTACCTTCTATTTTACATTGAGATATGTGTTTTTCTTTTCATAAAATCCAATGAATGAATACACCTGGACATACATTTCAATATATGGATATAAGAATGTGGGGTAATCGTTTTAGGATTTTATGTTTGCAATTTTGTAATGATTTTTTTATTTATTTATTTAGTTTTCTATACAGATTTTTGTGGTAGCCTTGTAAATGAAGAATTAAAAACTCTCAGTCACGTCCTGTATGCTTTATATTGAACTTCTTTGCTGTGATGCTTGTGCTGTGGCTGATATCTTTTAGATTGGGATATCTATATGCGTGTCTAAATTACAATAGCACACGGTCAATTCAAAAGTTTGTAGTTCTCGTTAAATATCATATGTCAGAATACCTCACATCCATATATAATTTGTTGAAAGTATTGTTTCTTTTCACACTGTGTTCTTATTTAATTGTACTGATTTTAATAACACCAATTGTTAAAGTAAATACGTGTGAGCATGATTGTGTTCTATATGTTTATTTATTTGATCTTCAAGATGCATTGTCATCTACAATCACTATATTCATTCTTAAATTAAATATACATATATTAATTGATGGTTGATTGAATCCAATGAGATGTTAATTTGAAATTCTATATTCGTCAAAAAGTTTGTGCAAATCTCTAGACGAGGTGATTAATTTATTTTATTTTATATCGCTCATCGCAATGCCATATCTACTGCTCTTGTTTTCATCACTTAGATTTAAGTTTAGTCTTGAATTTCTTTTAAATCTGATCGATTTCCTTTACTTTTATATTGATTGAGCACTATCAAAAGTTCGAAAATTATACATGTAGATCTTGCTTTGACCTTATATGAGATTCAGCGGTTCATTTAAAAGTTTTCTTTGCTGGATAGGAAAACTAAATTTTGTGATTCCTCTACCTAAATAACTGGTCGTTATTTACTCTTGAAATTGTGTCAGTTATGTGGGCAGTAAATTTGGTTAGTTGTTGCACAATACATACATTGGCGATATTGTTGAAGGTTCAAAATATTCTGAATGGATTATTTGTGTTATGCATATCTTGTGTGCATTTATTTCACTTTTTTTTAAGGAGAATTCCTTATGATATGACATTTTGAATATATATATAATTAAATTGACAGGATAAGTTTTATATTGTATCATTATTTTAGTGAATGACTCACAAATTTTATTGTTCATAAGTTTTTTTTTATTTTAAGAAGTAAATTAATAATATCAGAACTCATATATGCAAAATATAGTTATCATTATTTTAAATTGGATATATGTTTTTGACTTCATTATCTGAGTTCTCACAACTCTATATCATATAATTTAAAATTGAATAAATAAGGCCTTAAGTTTCTGTTTTTTTTTTCTTTTATTTTAATTAAAATAAATTTTCTATTGAATTGTTAAAAAAAAAAGAGAGCAAATACATATTGATATACGACAAGATTTTCTTAGTTATGTGGACATTTATTTAACTTGATTCATGTGCTCTTTCATAAACTTGTTGAAGTGATTATTGCAAATTCATTCCCTCTCATCTGATAGCATATTTATGATTTGATCATTCTGCTCGCATGCTATATCTATTTTTAAATATCGTCTTTCTTTCATTTAGATGATGATGCTCAATTTTCTTTTTTTTTTCATTTCAATTCTTTCAGATTAATGATATTTAATCAATGTGTCATGTGGAGCAGATAGCTTTTATTGCATTCAATTCTGTGAAATAATTGCAAGCTTATTTTAGCTGTTGTACTTTTTTTTACGAATTGAATTCTTGCATAATATGATTGTTAAGTTTTTTTTGTCAATATTATAATAGATATAGAGGAAAATATATACACTTTGAATACTCTTCATAATCAAATTGTATGATTTATGTATGACGACGCAATTACAATTTGTTCAAGCTCAGCTCATTTACACGTAGTTGTTTAGTTGTGTTCTTTATTATTCATCTTTACCCCTGTTATTTTGGATTTTCTATGAATAATATCACGTCCTTTTTCTAAGTGTACGATGCCATAGGATCTTTTTCTATATCGCTTGTAGTGTGAAATACATGCCCAAACCATTATTCTCTTCTAAACTTTGATATCTTTAATGCTTGAATATAGTTTTTGTCCTCTTGCATGTTGTAACTATAATGCTGAATATAATGAAAGTTCGATGGGGATGTTAAGCCCTATGAACTTAGTCCCAAACTAACCAAGAGGGGGGGTGAATTGGTATTTTAAAAACTTCGTTTTTAAACAAAGAAATAAGGTAACATAAAACCAAATCACACCACGAAAATAATGCAGAATTAAACGTGCGGAAGCAAGAAAAGAAACACAGAGATTTATAGTGGTTCGGTCGACTCGACCTACGTCCACTCCTTGGAGGCACCCTCCAAGTATTGCACTACACAAAAAGTGACTCTCCTTTAGCCCCCGCGGCTAGGTGGAGAAACCCTCACAAGAACCTCCTTTTTGCCACCCCGGCAAGGCAGAGAACCTCTCTCCTTTTGCTTCCTCCTGAAGCTGGCAGAGAACCAGAACCAAAAGCACAACTCCTTACCTCTACCGACCCTTCCACGGACGAGAAACTCTAGACGAAGACGACGCAGAGAGATCCTTGAAGCAACCCTTGTGAAACCCTCACAAGCTCCCCCTCACAAGATCCTCTCTCTCTCTTCTCTCTCTCTTTCTCTCCTCAAGGTCTTCTCAGGTCAAGGCAGCAGCCAAAGGTCTTGAAAAACGTTGAACAAGAGCTCTTTAAATAGAAGAGCTTCAAAAGAGCTCATTAATTGCAAGTTGCCGACAATATCGTCCAGGCCGATCTGGACATCGGCCTGGCCGATCAGTACAAATCAATGAAGATCGGCCAGAGCATAGCCCTGGATGCCAGATTGGACGATTGAAAATTAGCTTGATCGTCCAGGCCGATCTCACGATCGTCCTGGCCGATCATTACAAATCAGACAAAAATCGTCCTGACAATAGCCCTGAATATGGGCTGGTCGATATTGATCGTCCTGAAGTAACTTAAGGTTTTGACTAGATCGTCCTGGCCGATCTTGCGATCGTCCAGGACGATATGATCGTATCAATCATCCTTAATTACTTCCTTGATTTCCTGAACAATTATGGCATAATCTGTTAATATCGTCCAGGCCGATCCGAGGATCGTCCTGGCCGATAATTTAAAGATATGCTATACCATACTTGTCTATGGCGGCTACTTCTTTCTGTTTTGAGCTTATCGTCCTGGCCGATACACGTATCGTCCAGGCCGATCGGTTAACGTTGGCTGCCTTAAACAGGAACCCTTAATTAGACTTTCTGTTTTAAGCTGATCGTCCAGGCCGATCCAAGATATCGTCCTGGCCGATATGAGTAAAAACAGAATTTCTAATTCTCTCAAGTGTGTGTGTGAAGGGTTACAAAGTATCAGTCTTTTTGACTATTACAAGTGGACTCAAAAGGTAAAAATAAAAGTACAGACTGACTCAACCCAAGACCTACGCATTCCTGAACTTGGCTCCTTTTTGATTGTCCGATCGTCGATTCCTGAAAAGTTAGAAGCAACAAGCTGTCCAAGAAAAGCAGTGTTTGTCAATCATCAAAACATAAGACATGAAAAATAGATTTGCAACAATCTCCCCCTTTTTGATGATGACAAAACACAAGTAGAAAAATAAAACCATTCATTAGAAAAAACAAGGTTACAACATCATCTTTTTCTTACCACACATCCTATCCTACTCCCCCTTTTTGTCATCACAAAAAGAGAGTCCAAAAACAGTAAAAAGAACAACAAACATCACGAGAGACTACTACAAAAAGACAAGAAACAATAAAGCACAAACTAAAAGAACGAGGGATCCTGATCATCAGATGGAGGAGGTGGAGGTGGCTGCTGAAAGTAGCTGGCAAGGGTAGTAAACTGAGCATTGAACCAGGCGATGTCCTGGTCATGCTGCTGCTGCTGGTGAGTGAGAAAACTGTCAAAACGAGCTAAATCCTCGGCGCGGTGATGCTCGTAGCGGGCAATGTCCTCAGAGTGTTGCTGCTCTTGGGCAGCAACATATGCATCAAATCTGGTCTCCCAACGATCAAATCTCGCTATTAACTGATCTACCGGTGAATGTTGGTGGAGAGGGGCAGGGTCAGGAAAGGGAGCTGGAGCGGGAGCCTCCTCCTCTCTAGCCTCCCGTGGTTCGTCCGGGTGGAGACGAGTGCTGTGAAGGGTGCTGAAGGAATTGTTCGAGTAGAAGAGAGTTGGGAAATTTGGTGGATTGGGATATTGAATTTGGTATTTGGTCTCAAGAACATAGGATATGATATGTCCTAAGGCTAGATTTGGTTTTCTTCTGTGGCCTGGATCTCGAATTGTTGTAAGGTGATCAATGTAACGAAAAAATAGATCTGCAGTGTTAAATTCCCTATGTGCCATGATGTAGAAGGTAGTGAGGGAAAGTAAAGGGGTAATGTGGACACGGTCGCCGGCTTTTGGAATGACAGAGGTGCGAAGGACATGTTAGATTGTCCTAGCATCTCTGACTAGAGAGCTAGTCTCTCCAACATGGTAACGGGCATTGGTCTGGCGAAGAAAGTGGTTTGCCGTGGACCAGTCAAAATTAGGGTCAGGGGCAATAAGGTGCAGCTTATCTCCGGTGGTGGATAGCTGTAAAAGTTCAACACAGTCCTGATATGTGATTTCGACAGGGCGTCGATTCACATAGGAGGACAGGGCTGTGAAGGTAGAGTTTATGCGGAGGTTTGCAAAAAATTCTAACAGGAACTCAGAATTGAAAGGAAAAATAAGAGATAGGATGAAGCAAAGAGAAGTGTGGGCAAAGAGATCCATTACCGGGTAGGAAATGTGGGTCGGATTGATAATTCTTGAAACAGTAATTCCACATTCCTTATAGCGATGATAAGCGGCTTCATCTTCTGCTTCACGGAACCGAGGGTCAACCCTTGCCCTCGAGAAACTTCCAGAGGTCTGCCGGACGCGCTTCCCACCAGCCATATGAGAGAACTTTAAGCAGAAAATCAAAGGAGAAAGGATGAGTTGTGAGAAAACATGGCTGGATCGGCCTATATTTAAAGAATCGTCCATATCGTCCTGGCCGATCGCGAAATCGTCCAGGCCGATATGTGTCAATTATTACGTACAGGCCGATTGGTCAAAAAGGTGGTCCAATCGTCCGGGCCGATCAGATATCGGCCAGGCCGATTAGACACAGGCTATCGGCCCGAGGAGTCAGTCCGGACGACCGTTGAAAAAGCAGATCGTCCGGGCCGATGAGGTGTATCGTCCAGGACGATGCACAATAATTGATCGTACCGGCCGAAGTTAAAACGTTTTAAATGCTTGCCACGTGTATCGTCCAGGACGAACAGTGGATCGGCCCGGCCGATGGTCCAATAATGGATCGTCCGGGGCTGAATTTAAAGTTCAAAACGTACTGACACGTGGATCGTCCGGGACGGTCCAGTGTATCGGCCAGGACGATGCACATAGAATGCATCGGCCAGACAAATAAACTATCGGCCAGGACTATCATCATGAGTTTTGATCAAATCGTCCAGGACGATAATGTATCGTCCAGGACGATGATTTTCATTAAGCACAGAAAAGGTTAGCAGATGGATTTTGGAAAGAATTTGTCCTATCGGCCAGGACGATATAAATATCGGCCAGGCCGATGTGACTTGAAATTGAAATTAAGAAAGGAATGGTGATGATCAAGACCCTCAAAAATAAAACAAAAGAAAAGACAGTCAAAGACACACAAAAAATAAAAAATAAAACAAACACCGAATATTTTTGGATTTTAATTTTTCTATTTTTTTTTTTTGTTTTATGAAGGCATCATATGAGAATTCTTTTCTTGAATTTAAATTTTTGAAGTTTCTAGGAGATCAAGAGGTTTAACAAAATCCAAATTAGAAGAAGATTGAAAAACTGATTCTATTAACCCTAGATCGGACATTCTTCAGGGTACAAAAAATCTTTAAAAAACAACAGAGTCCTAACTTGGAATAACACAAGAAGTTTTAAGAAGATCCAATCAAGACTTGTTAACAACTAAAAAATCTTATAAATAATAAACCAAAATAGTTTTTCTCAATCATGGAATTTGAAATCAAATCTTTGAACGTATCACATAATCAATGAGTTTTCTAAGTTTTAAGCGTTTTACCAAAGAGATCATAGCTTGCAATTAGTGGGCTAATTTTATGCCTCTTTTTACTTTTATCGGCTCTTTGAGCATCTTTTGATTTTTGATACACTTTTGTGTATTTTTCTTTTCAATTTGGCTTCATTGGCCTCTTTCCTTTTTGTCTTTTGCAAGCTAATAACTCTTTAATATACCCTTAAAGAAAAATACTTAGTTGTGAGTATATCCTCCAAATATTAGAGAATAGGGGCTCTCTCTCTAACATAGGGAAGAACAATTCACAACACAAAATCAAAATCACGTGATGACTGCAATGGTAAGATTTCAAAAGCTTGAATGATATCAAAGAATTTTGACTATTATGCATAAGATGATTTAATGTAGCAAGATTAGAACGATATCTTAAAAAACCATTGGTTAAACTGAGTTTAGACTTTTTGTTTTATAAAAGAAAAATCATGCCACTAAACAAGCTCAGAAGAAGGGAAAACATCAATAGTTTACTCTCTTTAACTAATTTAAAAAAGCTAAACCCTATCTCCCAAAAAAAAACTCCAATTTTTAAAAGCTTGAAAAGTTTTTATCATACGGAAGCCAAAAATAAGGACCAAAAATAAAAACAAAAACAAACAATAAGCAAACTAAAGACAACAACAAAGTCAACACAAAAACTAAAAATAAAAGTCACACAAAAACTAACGATTTCAAGCAAGTGATAAAACAACGGATTTTAGCAATTGAGCTGCAAGCCTCCTTATGTTCAGTTATCCTATGCTCCCACGAGGTCTTTGGTGAGAGCACTCCTGCAAGACTCAACAACAGTCAGTTTTAGGAACCCAAACAGATTTGGGCTCCTTCTTAGGAAATATAGAGTGCAATGCAGATGTGGTATGTATTGAATCATGCATCTTAGGTCTCCACACCCAATGTGTACTGCGGTGAACTGTGCAAGTGTGTGAGATGTGTCTTAGCATGCCACATGAAAAACATTGAATTCCAAGAAAAGGTTTTCTTAAATGATTTGAGTAGAGATGCCTCTTCCTAGGTTTTGGCCTTTGATTAAGAGTTGGTGTCATCCTAGCTTTCTTACATGTATCCAAATCATTTTGAATTCTCAAGTTAGTTCTTTTCAATGTATCATTCTCAATCCTCAAATTTTTCTCAATCTCTTTAGATTTCTTAAGATCATCATTAAGTGAGGTGTGTGAAGCTTCTAATGCATTGCTTTTATCAATTAATTCCAAATGCTTCTTGTTTAATTCATCAAATTCATCGAGTAGAGCCATGTGATTTGAATCAATCGTTGCATGATCTTTGAGAAAAACTTCATGCTCTTTTTGTAGATTTGAATGTTCTAATTTTAGGCTAGCATGAGTTTTCTTTAATTTCCTATATGATGCATGGATTTTTTCACAAATTTCAAATAATTCATCATAGGTTGGTCTACATACCTCTTCCTCATCACTTTGATTTTCTCCCATGAAACACAAGTTTGTAGTTTCTTCCTCTGGTTCAGTCTCAGAGGAATCAGTACCAGATTCTGCCCAGAAGCCTCTTTGGATTTTCTTATTCTCCTTCCTAGACTTAGCTTTTTCCTCACCTTTTTCCTTTTCTTTGCTTGAATGATCTTGAAGTGTAGGACAATCGGCTCTTACATGTCCAGGTTTCCTGCATTCAAAACAAACAACATCAGAAGATCCTTTAGTATGTTTATGATCCTTACCTTTTCTCCAACTTTGATGATGCTTTTGTTTCTTTCTTAGAAAGCTTTTGAATTGCCTTGTGATGAAGGCAACTCCATCGCTTTCAGACCCGGAAGATTCAGAATCCGATTTGTGTGCCTTCAATGCAATGGTTTTCTCCTTTTTCTTTTCACCTGCATCAAGATTTCTTTGATTCACCCCTTGCTCGTAAGCAATGAGTGAGCCAAGCAAGTTATCAATAGAATAGGTGTTTAAATCTTTAGATTCAGTAATTGCAGTAATTTTTGCATCATAGGATGAAGGCAAGCATCTCAAAATCTTGTTAACTTTTTCATAGTTCGAAAGTTCTTTTCCTAGTGCATGCAATGAGGTAGCAATCTGAGTAAACCTAGTGTACATGTCAGAAATTGATTCATGAGGTTTCATACGAAAAAGTTCGTAGTCATGCAAGAGAATGTTTAAACGGGATTGTTTAACTTCATTAGTGCCTTCATAAGTAATGCACAATTTATCCCAAATTTCTTTACCAGTTTTGCAAGTTGAAACACGCATGTAATCCTCAGATTTTAAAGCACAGAAAAAACAATTCAAACATTTAGCATTTAATTGAGCTAAATCTCGCTCATCAAAAGTCCATTCGGTAAAAGCAACTTCAGTTTTAAACCGTTAATTTCACGAGAAGGTGGAGAATAACCTTCTTGAATAAGCATCCACATGCGATAATCAGTAGATTGTAAAAAAGTTGACATGCGAGTTTTCCAGAAATCAAAAGGTAGGTTATCGAACAGAGGAGGTCGGGTAATAGAATACCCTTCCGTAGTGTTGCGATTCCCAAAGTTAGACATGGATCAAATTCAAAAAGTTTTTAAACTTTAATTTTCGAAACAGGCTCTGATACCACTTGAAAGTTCGATGGGGATGTTAAGCCCTATGAACTTAGTCCCAAACTAACCAAGAGGGGGGGTGAATTGGTATTTTAAAAACTTCGTTTTTAAACAAAGAAATAAGGTAACATAAAACCAAATCACACCACGAAAATAATGCGGAATTAAACGTGCGGAAGCAAGAAAAGAAACACAGAGATTTATAGTGGTTCGGTCGACTCGACCTACGTCCACTCCTTGGAGGCACCCTCCAAGTATTGCACTACACAAAAAGTGACTCTCCTTTAGCCCCCGCGGCTAGGTGGAGAAACCCTCACAAGAACCTCCTTTTTGCCACCCCGGCAAGGCAGAGAACCTCTCTCCTTTTGCTTCCTCCTGAAGCTGGCAGAGAACCAGAACCAAAAGCACAACTCCTTACCTCTACCGACCCTTCCACGGACGAGAAACTCTAGACGAAGACGACGCAGAGAGATCCTTGAAGCAACCCTTGTGAAACCCTCACAAGCTCCCCCTCACAAGATCCTCTCTCTCTCTTCTCTCTCTCTTTCTCTCCTCAAGGTCTTCTCAGGTCAAGGCAGCAGCCAAAGGTCTTGAAAAACGTTGAACAAGAGCTCTTTAAATAGAAGAGCTTCAAAAGAGCTCATTAATTGCAAGTTGCCGACAATATCGTCCAGGCCGATCTGGACATCGGCCTGGCCGATCAGTACAAATCAATGAAGATCGGCCAGAGCATAGCCCTGGATGCCAGATTGGACGATTGAAAATTAGCTTGATCGTCCAGGCCGATCTCACGATCGTCCTGGC
This sequence comes from Dendrobium huoshanense, assembly GCA_016618105.1. Lineage (NCBI taxonomy): Eukaryota > Viridiplantae > Streptophyta > Magnoliopsida > Asparagales > Orchidaceae > Dendrobium > Dendrobium huoshanense. The sequence goes on from CM028347.1 coordinate 47,537,150, forward strand.
CGATCATTACAAATCAGACGAAAATCGTCCTGACAATAGCCCTGAATATGGGCTGGCCGATATTGATCGTCCTGAAGTAACTTAAGGTTTTGACTAGATCGTCCTGGCCGATCTTGCGATCGTCCAGGACGATATGATCGTATCAATCATCCTTAATTACTTCCTTGATTTCCTGAACAATTATGGCATGATCTGTTAATATCGTCCAGGCCGATCCGAGGATCGTCCTGGCCGATAATTTAAAGATATGCTATACCATACTTGTCTATGGCGGCTACTTCTTTCTGTTTTGAGCTTATCGTCCTGGCCGATACACGTATCGTCCAGGCCGATCGGTTAACGTTGGCTGCCTTAAACAGGAACCCTTAATTAGACTTTCTGTTTTAAGCTGATCGTCCAGGCCGATCCAAGATATCGTCCTGGCCGATATGAGTAAAAACAGAATTTCTAATTCTCTCAAGTGTGTGTGTGAAGGGTTACAAAGTATCAGTCTTTTTGACTATTACAAGTGGACTCAAAAGGTAAAAATAAAAGTACAGACTGACTCAACCCAAGACCTATGCATTCCTGAACTTGGCTCCTTTTTGATTGTCCGATCGTCGATTCCTGAAAAGTTAGAAGCAACAAGCTGTCCAAGAAAAGCAGTGTTTGTCAATCATCAAAACATAAGACATGAAAAATAGATTTGCAACATATAAATGGGCTATTAAAACAAAATGACGATCACTAACCAGATTTTGTTGATATATTTGTACTCGCTTACTTACATATGTTTACCTTCAAGTGTTATTTGGTATTATAAGTGGGTTCCTTTTCTAAAACTTTTAATTGTTTACACTTATTTGAATTGGATGATTATTATATTCATCAAAATGTTGATAAATTTACAATTTTGATAATTTACTTGATTCATAGTAACGTGTGACATTGTTTATCTTAATAAGACTTGATCTCATTAATTATGTACACACCAAATTTTCACTAGAGTTTAGTTTCCCTATCTCGGTTCTATATTTATGGTTATGACCTCCATACATGTTGATTTCTTTTTGTTAGATAATATATAAGTAAAAATTCTCTTTTGTATATAATAATACATGGTTAATCCATTCTCGTGATATACTACAAGTGTTAGAATTCCTTTCTATATAAGAAGTATATGTATTGAGATAACTTCTTGTAAGATAACATATGTTCTGAAATTGCTTCAATACAAATCTCATTCTACATCTCTAACTCTTTGAAATGATATTTGATTTGATTTCATTTTATTTTACATATTCACTTATATGTCAATTTATAATAGCTTTTATATTTTCATACATGATATTCTGACACCGCCTTCTCTCGTCACCTTATTTGCGAGGTACTGATGGAGCTGATTGGAGGATGAGCTAAGGAGCTTCAATCGCCCCGTTTCTTCTAAACGGGGTACTACGGCGGGAGTCACCGTTGACTAGCTCCGGTGACCAGGTAAGTTTTCTTAAGACTTATAAAAGCATAGATCTTCTAGATTTACTTGTTGAGTTATTTCTGGCAGCATTAAATTCTTACAATAATTCTTGCATTTAGTTAATATCTGCTTTCTTCTTTTTACAAATTCAAAATTCATCGATATAGCTTTGTTTACATTCTTAGGCATGTCCAAAGGGTTAGTGACATTGCTTCAAACCTATTAAACCTAGTGACATCTTTAAGGACAATAATTAAGGACACTTCTAGAGAATTTAGAAAATTTCTAGAGATTAGGAGATATCTCCTATTAACCTAGGACTTGAACAACTTGAACCTAGTGACACTTTAAACCTTAAAAGAAATTATCTTTTCTTTTAATCATTAAACCAATTAATTGATCTAATTAAAATTAAATCCTTAATTAAGCAAATCAAATTTTAAACCCAAGTGACATCAAATTCAAACCCCTTAAGTTTAGTGATCTTCCCTGCTCTAGGGAAAATTATCATTAAAATTCCAACTCTTTAAACCCTTTAATCAAACCCCTTAAGTTTAAACCTTAATCAAACCTTAAAACCTTCTAGAAATTTTAATGAATCACATTTAGCTCCAAAAGCTATAAATAACCCCTCTAATTGACCAAATTTGAATCCTTAACACATTAAAATTAAAATCAACCAGATTTGACTTCAAGTTTAAGTATAATTTAATAATCATTAAAATTTGACTTTTATTTAAATTAATTAATCAATAATAATTTAAAATTCCAGAGAATTCCTAAACACTTGGGAATCTATCCTTGGGTCATTCATAACCTTTGGAATTGATTACAAGGAGTTTGGAACTTAATTGAATCCAAAACATCAAAACCCCTCTAATTAAGACAGTTAAATAATTCTAATAAACGATCAAAACTTTGAAAATTCATAACTAATTCAAACAAACTCTAAATCAATCAAACTTAAAGGAATTCAACTCATCTCAAGATCTAATATTTTAATAAAATACAAACTTTTCAGAAAACATTCTTAATCTAAAATTCAAATTTTAACCCCTTGATTAAAATCATTAAATGATTCGAATAATTTTAGAACATTAAATATTTGATTCAAAATCTAGAGAATTTCAATCTAACTTCAAAACCAACAATCAATCTTAAAATCAATTTTAAATCATTTAGACTTAAACTTTAATTAAAATCTTCCCTTAAGCCTTTCAACCAACCAGAACATTAAAATAACTTTAACCAATTATCCGATTTAGGATATATCCAAACCACACAACCTGCTACACACACCTAGATTGACCCATTAGGACACGGACTTTAGCTTTAGGTTAGGCCGATATTCCTTTTTTTTTAAAATAGATTGATATGCATACGAAATGAGAGTGGCATCCTAGGTTAGATAATATAGACATAGGTTCACTGTCTACAGACCTGTGCACTTCATGTTTGTCAGCCTAGGATTAGGTCCCCAGCCCCTTGGCCTATGAGGTCCCCTTGAATGAGGTAACCCATGGTTTCTAACAAGGATCCTATGGTCGGCACTCGACTAAGTAGGCTAAGGATATCGACGAACCCGGGATGATGGAAAACCATGGGATCTTGACCGGGGACGTCATACCCACTTGGTAGGTTAGTCTTCACCCTCACTTTCTGGGAATTTTTCCGATCATGTGATCGAGAATATAAGTCCCAATTTTCTAATAAAATTTCAACTTGAACATAAAGATTCCTCCTCAATCTAAAATTTAAAGCCCAACACTTAGCTTAGGTCGGGGCACTTCTGAATTATTTCAGAATCTCCAAGTGCCTCCTACCTCTCCTCCGTTGACTCCGGAAATAAGTGTTCAGAATTTGATCCAATCCCGATTGAAAATCCAAATTCACCTCCTTGGTATCATTCCTAGAAAATCTTTAAAATAAAATTTCTGCCGTTATTTTAATCGAGAGTTTTCGTAGGAGACCTCATTTTCTTACGATGTAATTAACTACGAGGGCTTGCGCTCGTAGGAGATTTAGAACCACACACGCACCTGGTTTTAAAAAAAATTGATTTTTCAAAACTCAATTGGATTTTTTTGGGAAAATTTAAAATATTAGTGATCATTATTATCATATTCAAAGAATTATCATCGAAAGATATTTTCTCCCTTCGGAGAGATACATCTTTCTTTGATAAGGCTTTGGATGTGAACCTAACGATCACACTTCTTGAATATTGTAGCTGGATATTCAGTTGAACCTCATTTTGACCATTCGTGGCCATAAGAAGTTCTCTTTAGCATCTGGTCATAATATTCAAGATGAATTTCATAATTCTAAATCTGAACGCCGTTATGAAATTTTATGTTCGTCCTTCGGGGTGATATAATTTTTCTAACGGGACGATTCGATTTTAGAATTAGAATTAAATCTCAATTTTAAAGCTCCCAAAGAAAACTAATATTTTCGAAACATGTTTTCAAAATTCCACCAACAAAAAATGGCACGCCCGGTGGGACTAAATTTCTCTCTCCATCTTTAATAACGGCATAAATTTTATTGTATCGATAGTTTTGACTACCCTTCTTCCGTTGGTACCTCTACCCATTTCTTCCTTGGGTGAGTGTGGCCAACATCAAAAAGACATGTCAAACAGAGAGGTGAGCGAGGAAACCTTTGTTCAAGTCGGACTTTGACATTTTGCCTCCAAGTTAATTTGTAGAACAATAGGGTCAAGTCAAATTCTTTAAGATCTTCCTTAATATTGCAAACTTGCATATCCAATTAAATGTCGAATATGCTAAGTTTCACATCCTACGGAAGACCCTTCAGTTTCAAAATCAAAATTCAATTCTCCCTCTAACAACTCCAGGCTTTGACATTTTTGCCCCTAAGTTAATTGGTGGAGCGAAAGGGTCAAGCCATACCTTAAGGTCTTCATGTCAATTTTGTAAACCTGCATATTCGAATGAAATTCAATATGTTGAGTTTCATAATTTGAAGAAGATATGTTATTTTCAATTCTAAAATTCAAATATTCTCAATCAAATGTAGGCTTTGACATTTCACCCCAAGTCGATTGGTGGAATGAAAGAGTCAAGCCCAATCCTAGGGATTCTTCATATCAATTTCGTAAACCTGCATGTTCAAAAACAAAATGTTACATGTTGAGTTTCGAAATTTGAAGAATATCCATTTTAACTTCAACATTAAGTTCAAATTTTCTCAACCAAATCTAAGCTTTGACATTTCATCCCTAGTTAGTTGGTGGAATGAGAGAGTCAAGCACAACTCTTGAGATTTTCTTAACAATTTTGTGAACCTTCATGTTGAATGAAAACTCAATATTTTGAGTTCCAAAATTTGAAGAAAATCAATTGATTTCAAGATTCCAATTCCATTTCAAAATCAATTGATTTAAATCACCCTTTCTTAATTCAAGGAAATCAAATGTACTCAAAAGGCTAGAAAGATTGCTGAATCAAAAGTCTTAAGAGTAAGTCAAATTTGAGGCTAATGGAGGGTTCATTGCTCCTCTCACATGCCCCCCTCTTTGGTGGAACCCACTCCTACCCTCTTCCTCATACTCAAGGAAGGGAGGTTGTGAGAATGATAGCATGATATCCACTTTGCCCTTTTGACTATTGCGCATAAAAGATCTACCAAATCTAAATTGAGCAATCAACAATAATAGATTATAGGCCCCCAGTTGAGGGTTATGATCCATCCACTCTACTAGATGAAGTTTGGTTGTGTTACTACACATGCCCCACTATATCATCTATAGAGGAGGAGGTGCAAAAACCACCTAGGGTGCCACTCTCATAATTGCTAGGTCACTAGTAATTAGGGAGGGGAATAATGATGGATCTGAGATCTTGTCAGATAGTGACACCATTTGAATTTAACTTCTAAAAGGGGTCCTATCGTGATAGATCCTTAGATTGAAATGATGCAGCACTAGTTAGGGGTAGTGCAGACCCCACAACAATCTCTTTATTTTAAGAGATTGTGGAAATATAATTTACATTGATTGCGTCATGCCACCTAGACTTGCTATTTTGAAGGAAATCATATTATTTCTCAAGTGTAATGGGTTCAAATTTTTTTTTTTAAGATAGTTGATCATTCCTTTTAATGAAAATTGACCTCTACTTTAAATCAAAAATAGGAGAGAGTCGTGGTTGACCCTATTGGATCTTCAAAGGCCCCTCCCTCCCACCGCTTCTGCGGGTTGATTTGATTTTTGAATTGAAATTTGTATCAAACTTAAGTTGGTTTTAGAAATGAAAACCTTCTTAGTCTTCTCGCAATTTTTCATCTTATAGGCTTCTCTTGCATGTTCTAAATATATTCAATGATTTTCAAAGTCAAGTTAATATTTTCTTATCAAAAGATTGGGTCCAATTTGGGGATTATTCTTCCTTGGATAAGAGAATGAGTTTTCTTCTCTTATACTAGTGATATAATCCTAGATTAAAAAAAAAAGAGCAATTATTTTAAGGTTTTAAAGAAAGTGAAGCCTCTTGTTAAAAAAAAATTCAAAGGATGCACAAAGTGCATTAAAAAAATTCAAAATCAAAAGAAGCGCAAAGTGCGCCAAAGAAATAAAAAGATGTGCAAAGCACGTCACAAAAAAAGTGAAAGAGGCTTCCTTCTTTTTAAATCCTTAAATTTCAAAGGTCCCGATCACCCTTAATAGCTTGACTTTGTAAAATTTTGAATCTAGATTTATTGTCGTGCATAGACAGTTTATTAGATAGGAAAATTCTATGCAAGAGAATTGAAAAGATTAAATTTCTCGATCCAACTTAAATCCTTTTGAAATTAATTTTAATTCAAACTTTCTACAAGGGAGAACTTAGTTCAGTTTCTATGAAATTTGATCCGGGTCAACAAAATCCAAAACCCTTGGCTCTTTTCGGGTCAATTGGGGTCACTCTACTTCTTACTATACTTTTGAATTTGTTCCCACTTGTCATTTTGACAGGGTCCAAATGATTAAGAGGAAATTTTCAATAAAAAAAATAAATCTTCTATTCTCGATAAGAATTCAAATCCCATTCTTGAGAGATACATGTAAATCCTTAAATATATGCATCATTTCTTTTAAGATCAACTATGTGAAATAACACTCTATGTTGGGTCCAAGCTTGTTCTCATATAGAGGTGTGTTTTACATGGCTACAAATTGACTTTCAAAATTGAGTCACAACTAAGTAGAGTGCCTGACTCCAATTGGAGGATCTTGAAGGCCTTAAAGAAAGTTGTTTTGAACTCAATAAAATTTGAAATTACATAAGTCACATATGATTCAAGCTCATTATAAATTATGTCACCTCAGGACTTTCCAAGTAGAAGACTTGGCTATAGTCCTTTGGAGACTAATTTTAGTCCACCATAAGATTAATGTAAGCTTTGAATCAACGTTGACTGGATAGACCACCTTAGAGATAATCTATAAGGGAGGTTCATGGCAATGGATTATTTTTGAAGATACCACCAGATGCTTCCTTTCATTTGGGCAGTTCTTTAAGAAGTATCATGCCTAATGAGGATCAAATTAAACATCAAATTCACCCCTTAAAATTCATAGAAAACAAATCAAGTTAAAAATCATCAATCAATTGTTTTCAATTCTCTTTTCCTCAAGGTTAGGTCCTTCCTTCCCTTAGGATTAGGCCCGCTAGTGGTGGAGTACGCCCTCCGTGGCACCACCCTAGCATTTGACCCGGGGATTAGTGGTGGAGTACGCCCTTCGTGGAACCATCCTGATTCTCATTCGCTAGTGATGGAGTACGCCCTTCGTGGCACCATCCTAGTTTGCCAGTTGAGGTCCTCTGTGTGGAGCAAGTTTCCTCCCCACATGACCATTCGCTAGTGGTGGAGTACGCCCTTTGTGGCACCATCCTAGTTTGCTAGTTGAGGTCCTCTGTGTGGAGCAAGTTTCCTCCCCACATGACCATTCGCTAGTGGTGGAGTACGCCCTTCGTGGCACCATCCTAGTTTGTCAGTTGAGGTCCTCTGTGTGGAGCAAGTTTCCTCCCCACATGACCATTCGCTAGTGATAGAGTACGCCCTTCGTGGCACCATCCTAGTTTGCCAGTTGAGGTCCTCTGTGTGGAGCAAGTTTCCTCCCCACATGACCATTCGTTAGTGGTGGAGTACGCCCTTCGTGGCACCATCCTAGTTTGCCAGTTGAGGTCCTCTGTGTGGAGCAAGTTTCCTCCCCACATGATCATTCGCTAGTGGTGGAGTACGCCCTTCGTGGCACCATCCTAGTTTACCAGTTGAGGTCCTCTGTGTGGAGCAAGTTTTCCTCCCCACATGACCATTCGCTAGTGGTGGAGTACGCCCTTCGTGGCACCATCCTAGTTTGCCAGTTGAGGTCCTCTGTATGGAGCAAGTTTCCTCCCCACATGATCATTCGCTAGTGGTGGAGTACACCCTTCGTGGCACCATCCTAGTTTGCCAGTTGAGGTCCTCTGTGTGGAGTAAGTTTCCTCCCCACATGACCATTCGCTAGTGGTGGAGTACGCCCTTCGTGGCACCATCCTAGTTTGCCAGTTGATCTGCCTATTTGGAGTAAGTCTTCTATCAGCATCCTATAGGCCTAAGGTTGGGTGATGCCCTTCCTTAGACCCAAGGCTAGGTATTCCCTACCTTGGTTTTTCCAGTCCTCTCTTCAAAATAAGTGTAAGCTTTTCACTAGTTTCTGATGGACCTAAGGTTGGGTGATGCCCTTTCTTAGACCCAAGGCTAGGTATTCCCTACCTTGGTTTTCCAGTTAATTTGTCAATTAGGAGTAAGTCTTCTATCAGCATCCTATGGACCTAAGGTTGGGTGATTCCCTTCCTTAGACCCAAAGCTAGGTATTCCCTACTTTGGTTTCCAGTTAATTTGCCTATTTGGAGTAAGTCTTCTATCAGCATCCTATAGGCCTAAGATTGGGTGATGCCCTTCCTTAGACCCAAAGCTAGATATTCCCTACTTTGGTTTCCAGTTAATCTGCCTATTTGGAGTAAGTCTTCTATCAGCATCCTATAGGCCTAAGGTTGGGTGATGCCCTTCCTTAGACCCAAGACTAGGTATTCCCTACCTTGGTTTCTCCAGTCCCCTCTTCAGAATAGGTGTAAGCTTTTCTTTAGTTCCAATGGACTTAAGGTTGGGTGATGCCCTTCCTTTAAACTCTTTAAGATCCTACTCCTATTCGGTCAACGTCAATGTGTGCAGCAGAAGTTCCTTCTACCACACACATTGGGGGTCCATTTGTTGACCTCATTTTTGTATGAGGTCACTAGGACCCACTTGGGTTTTATTTTGGTGACCTAATGATTGACATGCTTCCACTTGCCAATTATATAGGTCCCAATCAAATCCCAAATCCAACACTAGATTAATTTCAAATCAACCTTCAATCGTTTTTAATCATATTTCAATTACACATCAATCCAGTTTTAATTCAAGTTTCAAATATCAAGTTTTCAATCAATCGTCAATCAAAATTCATTAGATTTTTATCAAACAAATTCAATCAAACGCTGAAGAACTGAGTCGACCAATCCGTATTCATTTTAAAGTTAGATGGCTTTGATCGACGTGACTTAACCTATCTCAACCTGACATAAATCAAAATGGCGTTGCTTAAATTGAATATTTTCAATCAAATTAGTATGAATTCAATGCTTAATTAATTTGGCTTATTTGATTCAACTATTTCATTCCAAATCGTCTCAATTAGGACTTTAATATTAGCCCTTGGTATCAAGATCAAAGAAGGGAAACAAGCCCTCTTCCCAACCCTTGGATCAAGGGTTTCTAAGGGCAAGATTGACAATTGGCTGAATTTTTTTTTTCAGATTTTAAACAGGATTAGGGCAAGCCGTGACTCCAAGATAGCACACGACACCATTCATACAAGCAGCCGCCCTTTTTTGATATCTGCTGCTAGGGCGACTCTCATCTCACTCCTCCAAGCAGCCGCCTCCTTGCTTCTCTCCACCCTTCCAAAAAGGAGGAAGAAGACTCAAAGATCTGGTCAAGAGGAGTTGTTCTTAGGGCTGGCCAAGAGTTTCTGCTTTTTGGATCTTCTCTCATGATCCATCTCCTAGCTGTAAGCCTCATGCAAGCAACTAGGGCCGGCTGACTGGAGTCTCGGTTCATGCCTTCCCTCCACCTCTTGTAGCAGATTTCAAGAATTAAAAAGGAAGAGTTCACTTCTCCAAGAAGCTCACACGCCCCCAGGCTTCCTCTCACGACCTCTCTTCCCTCTCAAGCTAGATTTCCCCTTGCTCTGGCTAAGGCCGAACGAAGCAAGAGATAAGAGGAGCAAGATGATTTGCTGCTGAATCTCACAAGAAAACGGCTATAGCAGTGGGGCAGCCATCAACTTGGAGATTAACAAATATGCTCCTCCACTTAATCTATTGAAGAAAGACGAGAAGGAAATTACAATTTTCTCTCTTAGCATTTGCTAAGGCGAATCTTGATCAAAGTTTCTTGAGTTAGCTGCTGTTTCTAAGGGTTGGTTGCTTGAAGGAAAGGAGTTCTAAGCCATTTTCTTGCCGTTGTCATTCGATGAAGAAGAAGACGACGATCCTGTGAGAGTCCAGCATCAAAGGCGAAGAGAAGCCTAAAGGTCGTCAACTACAATCGTTCTTATGCAATCAAGCAAGAACAAGCATCCTTCTCCCTTCCCTGTAGAGGAACTATGACGGTAATGACCATTTCTTTCTATCAGAGTTAGATGGTTATTTTATTTTTTTTACTTTTTTTTACCAGAAATCGATTAGCTCCACTCATTTTTTTTTGTGTTCATTCCATCTCATAGATTGAATGAAAATGAATGTCTTTGGGGAGTTAAATAATTTTGCATATAAATCCTTGAATCCAGCTATATATATATATATATATATATATATATATATATATATATATATATATATATATATAGATTACCTTCTATTTTACATTGAGATATGTGTTTTTCTTATCATAAAATCCAATGAATGAATACACCTAGACATACATTTCAATATATGGATATAAGAATGTGGGGTAATCGTTTTAGGATTTTATGTTTGCAATTTTGTAATGATTTTTTTTTTATTTATTTAGTTTTCTATCCAGATTTTTGTGGTAGCCTTGTAAATGAAGAATTAAAAGCTCTCAGTCACGTCCTGTATGCTTTATATTGAACTTCTTTGCTGTGATGCTTGTGCTGTGGCTGATATCTTTTAGATTGGGATATCTATATGCGTGTCTAAATTACAATAGCACACGGTCAATTCAAAAGTTTGTAGTTCTCGTTAAATATCATATTTCAGAATACCTCACATCCATATATAATTTGTTGAAAGTATTGTTTCTTTTCACACTGTGTTCTTATTTAATTGTACTGATTTTAATAACACCAATTGTTAAAGTAAATACGTGTGAGCATGATTGTGTTCTATATGTTTATTTATTTGATCTTCAAGATGCATTGTCATCTACAATCACTATATTCATTCTTAAATTAAATATACATATATTAATTGATGGTTGATTGAATCCAATGAGATGTTAATTTGAAATTCTATATTCGTCAAAAAGTTTGTGCAAATCTCTAGACGAGGTGATTAATTTATTTTATTTTATATCGCTCATCGCAATGCCATATCTACTGCTCTTGTTTTCATCACTTAGATTTAAGTTTAGTCTTGAATTTCTTTTAAATCTGATCGATTTCCTTTACTTTTATATTGATTGAGCACTATCAAAAGTTCGAACATTATACATGTAGATCTTGCTTTGACCTTATATGAGATTCAGCAGTTCATTTAAAAGTTTTCTTTGCTGGATAGGAAAACTAAATTTTGTGATTCCTCTACCTAAATAACTGGTCGTTATTTACTCTTGAAATTGTGTCAGTTATGTGGGCAGTAAATTTGGTTAGTTGTTGCACAATACATACATTGGCGATATTGTTGAAGGTTCAAAATATTCTGAATGGATTATTTGTGTTATGCATATCTTGTGTGCATTTATTTTACTTTTTTTTAAGGAGAATTCCTTATGATATGACATGTTGAATATATATATAATTAAATTGACAGGATAAGTTTTATATTGTATCATTATTTTAGTGAATGACTCACAAATTTTATTGTTCATAAGTTTTTTTTTATTTTAAGAAGTAAATTAATAATATCAGAACTCATATATGCAAAATATAGTTATCATTATTTTAAATTGGATATATGTTTTTGACTTCATTATCTGAGTTCTCACAACTCTATATCATATAATTTAAAATTGAATAAATAAGGCCTTAAGTTTCTGTTTTTTTTTTCTTTTATTTTAATTAAAATAAATTTTCTATTGAATTGTTAAAAAAAAAAGAGAGCAAATACATATTGATATACGACAAGATTTTCTTAGTTATGTGGACATTTATTTAACTTGATTCATGTGCTCTTTCATAAACTTGTTGAAGTGATTATTGCAAATTCATTCCCTCTCATCTGATAGCATATTTATGATTTGATCATTCTGCTCGCATGCTATATCTATTTTTAAATATCGTCTTTCTTTCATTTAGATGATGATGCTCAATTTTCTTTTTTTTTTCATTTCAATTCTTTTAGATTAATGATATTTAATCAATGTGTCATGTGGAGCAGATAGCTTTTATTGCATTTAATTCTGTGAAATAATTGCAAGCTTATTTTAGCTGTTGTACTTTTTTTTACGAATTGAATTCTTGCATAATATGATTGTTAAGTTTTTTTTGTCAATATTATAATAGATATAGAGGAAAATATATACACTTTGAATACTCTTCATAATCAAATTGTATGATTTATGTATGACGACGCAATTACAATTTGTTCAAGCTCAGCTCATTTACACTTAGTTGTTTAGTTGTGTTCTTTATTATTCATCTTTACCTCAGTTATTTTGGATTTTCTATGAATAATATCACGTCCTTTTTCTAAGTGTACGATGCCATAGGATCTTTTTCTATATCGCTTGTAGTGTGAAATACATGCCCAAACCATTATTCTCTTCTAAACTTTGATATCTTTAATGCTTGAATATAGTTTTTGTCCTCTTGCATGTTGTAACTATAATGCTGAATATAAATGGGCTATTAAAACAAAATGATGATCACTAACCAGATTTTGTTGATATATTTGTACTCGCTTACTTACATATGTTTACCTTCAAGTGTTATTTGGTATTATAAGTGGGTTCCTTTTCTAAAACTTTTAATTGTTTACACTTATTTGAATTGGATGATTATTATATTCATCAAAATGTTGATAAATTTACAATTTTGATAATTTACTTGATTCATAGTAACGTGTGACATTGTTTATCTTAATAAGACTTGATCTCATTAATTATGTACACACCAAATTTTCACTAGAGTTTAGTTTCCCTATCTCGGTTCTATATTTATGGTTATGACCTCCATACATGTTGATTTCTTTTTGTTAGATAATATATAAGTAAAAATTCTCTTTTGTATATAATAATACATGGTTAATCCATTCTCGTGATATACTACAAGTGTTAGAATTCCTTTCTATATAAGAAGTATATGTATTGAGATAACTTCTTGTAAGATAACATATGTTCTGAAATTGCTTCAATACAAATCTCATTCTACATCTCTAACTCTTTGAAATGATATTTGATTTGATTTCATTTTATTTTACATATTCACTTATATGTCAATTTATAATAGCTTTTATATTTTCATACATGATATTCTGACACCGCCTTCTCTCGTCACCTTATTTGCGAGGTACTGATGGAGCTGATTGGAGGATGAGCTAAGGAGCTTCAATCGCCCCGTTTCTTCTAAACGGGGTACTACGGCGGGAGTCACCGTTGACTAGCTCCGGTGACCAGGTAAGTTTTCTTAAGACTTATAAAAGCATAGATCTTCTAGATTTACTTGTTGAGTTATTTCTGGCAGCATTAAATTCTTACAATAATTCTTGCATTTAGTTAATATCTGCTTTCTTCTTTTTACAAATTCAAAATTCATTGATATAGCTTTGTTTACATTCTTAGGCATGTCCAAAGGGTTAGTGACATTGCTTCAAACCTATTAAACCTAGTGACATCTTTAAGGACAATAATTAAGGACACTTCTAGAGAATTTAGAAAATTTCTAGAGATTAGGAGATATCTCTTATTAACCTAGGACTTGAACAACTTGAACCTAGTGACACTTTAAACCTTAAAAGAAATTATCTTTTCTTTTAATCATTAAACCAATTAATTGATCTAATTAAAATTAAATCCTTAATTAAGCAAATCAAATTTTAAACCCAAGTGACATCAAATTCAAACCCCTTAAGTTTAGTGATCTTCCCTGCTCTAGGGAAAATTATCATTAAAATTCAAACTCTTTAAACCCTTTAATCAAACCCCTTAAGTTTAAACCTTAATCAAACCTTAAAACCTTCTAGAAATTTTAATGAATCACATTTAACTCCAAAAGCTATAAATAACCCCTCTAATTGACCAAATTTGAATCCTTAACACATTAAAATTAAAATCAACCAGATTTGACTTCAAGTTTAAGTATAATTTAATAATCATTAAAATTTGACTTTTAATTAAATTAATTAATCAATAATAATTTAAAATTCCAGAGAATTCCTAAACACTTGGGAATCTATCCTTGGGTCATTCATAACCTTTGGAATTGATTACAAGGAGTTTGGAACTTAATTGAATCCAAAACATCAAAACCCCTCTAATTAAGACAGTTAAATAATTCTAATAAACGATCAAAACTTTGAAAATTTATAACTAATTCAAACAAACTCTAAATCAATCAAACTTAAAGGCATTCAACTCATCTCAAGATCTAATATTTTAATAAAATACAAACTTTTCAGAAAACATTCTTAATCTAAAATTCAAATTTTAACCCCTTGATTAAAATCATTAAATGATTCGAATAATTTTAGAACATTAAATATTTGATTCAAAATCTAGAGAATTTCAATCTAACTTCAAAACCAACAATCAATCTTAAAATCAATTTTAAATCATTTAGACTTAAACTTTAATTAAAATCTTCCCTTAAGCCTTTCAACCAACCAGAACATTAAAATAACTTTAACCAATTATCCGATTTAGGATATATCCAAACCACACAACCTGCTACACACACCTAGATTGACCCATTAGGACACGGACTTTAGCTTTAGGTTAGGCCGATATTCCTTTTTTTTTAAAATAGATTGATATGCATACGAAATGAGAGTGGCATCCTAGGTTAGATAATATAGACATAGGTTCACTGTCCACAGACCTGTGCACTTCCTGTTTGTCAGCCTAGGATTAGGTCCCCAGCCCCTTGGCCTATGAGGTCCCCTTGAATGAGGTAACCCATGGTTGCTAACAAGGATCCTCTGGTCGGCACTCGACTAAGTAGGCTAAGGATATCGACGAACCCGGGATGATGGAAAACCATGGGATCTTGACCGGGGACGTCATACCCACTTGGTAGGTTAGTCTTCACCCTCACTTTCTGGGCATTTTTCCGATCATGTGATCGAGAATATAAGTCCTAATTTTCTAATAAAATTTCAACTTGAACATAAAGATTCCTCCTCAATCTAAAATTTAAAGCCCAACACTTAGCTTAGGTCGGGGCACTTCTGAATTATTTCAGAATCTCCAAGTGCCTCCTACCTCTCCTCCGTTGACTCCGGAAATAAGTGTTCAGAATTTGATCCAATCCCGATTGAAAATCCAAATTCACCTCCTTGGTATCATTCCTAGAAAATCTTTAAAATAAAATTTCTGCCGTTATTTTAATCGAGAGTTTTCGTAGGAGACCTCGTTTTCTTACGATGTAATTAACTACGAGGGCTTGCGCTCGTAGGAGATTTAGAACCACACACGCACCTGGTTTTAAAAAAAATTGATTTTTCAAAACTCAATTGGATTTCTTTGGGAAAATTTAAAATATTAGTGATCATTATTATCATATTCAAAGAATTATCATCGAAAGATATTTTCTCCCTTCGGAGAGATACATCTTTCTTTGATAAGGCTTTGGATGTGAACCTAACGATCACACTTCTTGAATATTGTAGCTGGATATTCAGTTGAACCTCATTTTGACCCTTCGTGGCCATAAGAAGTTCTCTTTAGCATCTGGTTATAATATTCAAGATGAATTTCATAATTCTAAATCTGAACGCCGTTCTGAAATTTTATGTTCGTCCTTCGGGGTGATATAATTTTTCTAACGGGACGATTCGATTTTAGAATTAGAATTAAATCTCAATTTTAAAGCTCCCAAAGAAAACTAATATTTTCGAAACATGTTTTCAAAATTCCACCAACAGGAGAATTTATTAAGTAAAATTAATTTTTAATTTTATTAGGTTAAATTCCAATAAATATGTGTGCTTTAATTAATGTTATGCAAGAATGTCTCCGAAAAAGAAGAAAAAATTGCAATCTATGGAACCAGCACCGCAATGCTAGAACTATTAGTACTACAACACATTTAACACTGTAACAGCTGAACAAGATATTACACAACTAGAGCCTTGGAAAATTTTTACTTATTTCAATTCTTTGGTAAAATAAAGGCCAATTTCATAGTATCACATAACATTGTGAGTAAAAATTACAGCATCAAAGTCGTGAAAAAATTATAGATAATTTAATGCTAAAGCGCCAACCTTAAAAGCATCGTAGCTTCAAATGATGTATACTTGAGACGCAATTCCAATCTTGTATTACCATGATATGAAAATTAGAGAAAAGAAGCACCATAATGGATTAGTCAGGCATCACAATGGATTAGTAAATAGCCATGCAAGGTCAGCTTAATGCTATAACAAAGCACATTTAGTAGTGCCGTGAGCTTGTTCATATTATCACATTGCAATGCCATCTTGCTGTGCTCCATGATGCTTGAGTATATTTATGTTTATTATTTTATTAAAAAGAAGAGTAGACAAAAGAACCAGATGATAGTTTATTTTTTTGAAGGAATGCAAATTGCATTAAGAAGAAAAAAACTAATACAAACTTGAGCTAAAAGAAACTACTAGGCATACCTTTCATAACATTAGGAAAGGAAGCCTTATTTAAAATAAAATAATGCATAAGAATAATATTTGCAAAATAGAAAATATCATAATGGAAATAAGATCCACTACTCCTCACATTAAACAAATTAGGGTGTTGGGGATACCAAATTTTATACAATTGAATAAGTTGATTAGTAAACCATTTGAGAACACAGAAACTTCATAACTTCAAAAGCTCCAGTACTAATAATCTCCACATCCATCAATCTTACTACAAACATGGCTTTAAATTCTAAAACCAAACCATTAACCTTCATATCCTTTGACCTTCTAAAAATAACTGCTTAAATAGCAGCATTCGAAAATGAATCGGCAAGAATCAAATCCTCGACTCTCTTAAAAGTATAAGATATCATCATAAAAACAGCTCCTACAGGAACAACAGATTCCTCCATAAACTTCAATCTTTCAACAAACAATCCTTGAACATAAAAAAAAAAAACCATAATAGGCATAATATTATATGGTACGGGATTCAACTTCAAATTGTCAGCAAAATAACTAAGAAGGCTCATATTGTTATCCATGGACACTCCAATCAAAGGCAGCCAAAAAACTGCAATAAAGGCGTCATTCAGAGAAGATATTACAAGAAACTAAACCTCTACTCCCTTCAAAGTAGAAGAAATCACCATAATAACACCTCCAATAGGAGAAACATCAACACAAAGACCATACTTCCCTTTTATAACAAAGCCATTTACCATAGCAAAAGAATCAGAACCCAATTCATCAATCGCAACACTTATACTGAAGTTCCCAAAGGAAATTTCAACAAAATTTCCTTCTTTAGCCAAAATTATATTAAATGAGAGATCCAAAATAAGAACAAAATATTGAGCCTAAAATTTGACCCTTCTTGGAGGAGAATAATCTTCTTCAAGATCCCATAAAAAAAAGCTCTAGATATTAATTAAAAATTTTCTTAATTGAAGTCGGTGGTTCTACACCCATTTCACAAACAAACCTTTAGAAAATAATGATCCATCGTTACAAGGCAACAACACACATAACTTTTTTGAACAACCATCCATCACACACCATGAGCTTTATCAATCCAAAAAATAAAAAAAGAATAATGAAGAATCCGATCAAATCCAAAAACCAGATACCACAAATAAAATTAGTTCTAAACCCAATATGAAATTTACACCAAGATCCACCATCGGACATAATGGGCCAACAGAGAACCACCGGTAGAAAAAGATAAGTCAAAATAGCTTTCAAAATCACCTATGAAATGAAATGGAGTGGAGCAAAGGGTCAATCACAACATCGAAATAAGAAACTAGGTTATTAAACTTATAATGAACCAGATGATAGTTAGTGACATATAATGGAATGGCAAGTCATCCTTGTAGACAGTAAAATAAAACTTAGCTGTTGAATATGGTGCTAAGAGAAATGGTGTATAGGGAGATTCACTTTGAGAAGAGTCCATTTATAGGAATTGTTTGGGTTTCTTCATTTTGAGTGCTATTTTTTTCATCTTTTTCTATATGCACTCTTTTCTTAAGAAAAAAATAAAAGTGTTTTCTTTAGATTTATTTCTATGGTTGATTAAACACTTATTTTGGATTAATGATGCATAAATCTATGTATATCCTAATATAGGTTCTTGAACATGAATAAGAATTATTATTTTCAATATCTCTCAGGTTTAGTTAATTTTTTTAATGGCCATGTATAAATTTATAATATAACATGATATATTGCCTTGAAGGTGGAATGTTGAAAAAATTAGGGGTTTTAAAATGGCATGCTTTCATTCCTATACATATGATGATTATAATTATTGTTTCAATAGAGATATAATAAATATAAAAAGGTCATAAACCTTTCTTTACACTTTTAAGAGATTGACGGATATCTAAAGTTCATAAACTCTCACTCATAACTATTATAGATGAGTTAGCTTAGTAAAACATAGAGTCATTCACTATCATTAGCCCAAAACATCTTTAGCTTTGGTTATCTTAATTATTTTATTCTTTTCTCAATAGTTACAACAATTCCTTTATATCATTGTATAGGATAAATTTAGTAGTTTGAGTAGATAGTATTAGAGTTAATTGTGGTGTACCTATTCTCTCATGGGTTCAATACTATTCTCATAACACCTTATTACTTGATCAACATGTGCACTTGTGTTAGTTGATAGTACTTTATATAATAAGAAATATGTAAACACCACATCAATGTTAAAAAATTTAAATAATCATTCAAACATTTTTTAACCCATCGTGAGCCATGGTTGACCTATTTGAAAAAAATCTCTATGTTTGAAAAATTTGCCCAAGGGACCCAACATTAAGTTAGGCTGACCTTTGTTGATCAAGTCAACCTTTTGATCAAATGTACCACATGGTCTATTCCCTTACCTTAAACTTAAAACCTAAAACTCCTAGCCTCTAAAGACTATTAATGGGTCCCTAGGATCCAAATGACCTCACCCAATTTAAAGTTTGTGAGGGTTGTTAAACCTTAAAGAACTGACCCGAGGGTAACAAAAGGGGGGGGGATTGGTTATTTTAAAATTTCTTTAACAAAAAGTAAATATTTTTATAATTTTTGAATAATTAAAAATAGATAATTTTTTTACTTGATGTGGAAGCAAATAAATTTCACAATAATAAAAAGATTAGAGTTTTTCAACCACATAGTTAACCAAAGAAAAATAAAGTGTAAATAATAAAAAGAAAAAACACTAGAATTTATAGTGGTTTGGTCAAACCCGACCTACCACCACTCCCCAAAAACCTCCATTCCAAGTATTGCACTAAAACACATATCTCTTATTTTTCCCACATAGTAAGGTGGAGATGCGCTTACAAGATCACTTTCACCAATCTGGTGCGGCGAAAAACCAGAAACGTTTCACACCCTCCATGTGAAAGCACCATACCCAAAAGTTTTTTTCTTCTTTCAGGAGAAGGCATAGTACCTTAAATCCTATTTCACCCTCGAGGTGATGGAAGAGAACAACAACCTAGTGTTATAGAATGTATCCTCGGGGTGATGGAAGAAACTTGAAGAAGATAAGAAACAAGTTTCCTTGGAGTATCCTTGTGAATCCCTCATAACTCTCCATCATAAAAAGCTCTCCCTCTCATCTCTCCTAAAGCTCTCCTAAACACCTTTTCTATGCTCTATCTCAAGAAACTTAACAGCCAAAAGCCCTTGAACATGTCTAAGTGAGGTTTATATATAGGACTTCTCAAAAAGCCCTAAATTTTAATCTATCATTTAAGATCGTCCATTATGATCTTATGATTGCCCTGTATGATTAGTACAAAATAGCCCTTTTATACATTACAAACTGCATTATCCTGTATGATAAGTTCAAGAGTTTGTACTAATCATCCAGTATCATAGGAAATAATAAATTTTGTTCCATGCATCACTCAGGTCATAAAATACAAAATTGGGGGTCATTCTGTATGATTAGTTTAAAAACTATAGCACTTCATCTTGTACAATAGGCATTGATAAGTTATGATCCCAAGCATCACTTGGGTTGTACAATATAATTGTCACAAATCATCCTATACGATTTAATCGAATAAAACATAATTGTTCTCCTAATAACGGGATCAATTTTGGCATGATTATCATATATCATACAATATCATGCTTGTCATATGGCATAATTATAATAAAATTTGAATTTTAAAATATTGCATAAATTGTAATTGGTAATAATTTTAATGATATAACTAATCATTCTGTATGATAACAATCATCTAGTATAATTAGTTTAATCAATCTCAATTAATAAAAGTGTCCTCACTAATGATTTTTCTAGTTAATTATTCACATAGTAAGAATAGTTTAGAAAACTCATCTTCTTCCTAACTCACTAACTTATTGAAACTTGTTCACTATGTATTAGGTTGTTATACCTAAGCTTATGTCCCAGCGGCTAACCAAGAGGGGGGTGAATTGGTAATTAAAAAATTAATCCCTCTTTTGATTTTTTAAATCGAAAAATAAACTTTAATGTGCTTTGTAGAAAATGTTTTTCAACCACAATTTTTAAAAGTAAAAAGCACAAAAATAAATAAGGCAGCGGAAAAATAAAGTCACGAGGTTTATAGTGGTTCGCTCAAAACTAGACCTACATCCACTCCCCGGAGGCACCCTTTAAGTATTACACTAATACCAATAGTGGCTCTCCTTTTGCACCCACAGCAAGGCAGAGAAGCCTTTACAAACACTCTTTCCACCACTACCCGGTGCGGTAGAGAACCGTTGTCCTTTTACACTATCCCCAATGTTGGCAGAGAACCATCATCCTTATACACAATCCTCAATGTTGGCAGAGAATTGTTATCCTTTTACACTCCCAATGTAGGTAGAGAAACCTTCGGATGTTCACACTCTCAAAGTGTAGGCACAGAACCCTTCGGCTGTTCACACTCTCCAAGTGTGGGCAGAGAACCCTTCGGCTGTTCACACTCTCCATGTGTCGGAAGAGAACCGAATCTCCTTGACAGATCTTCTCACAAGAAATCTAGAAGGAAGAGAGAAAAGAGTGAAGTAATCACAAACCAAGAGTAAAGACTCTTACCTTTGAGTTCCAAGTGAAACCTTCACGCTCCAATGGAAAGAAATCTCCTTCAAACACTCTCTCACACTCTCTCCTTGACTCTTCTTTTAATAGGCATGAAGATCAGTAGGAAAAAAGATTATGTGGCAGTTTAGTTTGGACTATTTATAGGAAAGACACAAAAAATCGTCCAAAAACTGCAAATTTTCAAGTCAATATGAATTGGATCGTACCGTACGATCGTGGATCATCCTAGATGATTTTACTTAAATGAGTTAGAAACGAACCTAATGTATATGGGTACAAAATGATTTCGTACACACACATCATCCCGTACGAACTAGGTTTGTCCGTACAAACGGTTATTCCATAGGTTGGTTCCCAAAAATTGCAGAACGTCACTTAATTTTTAGAGTCGGTTCACTTCGTTCTGGGATGAATTTAAGGTTGGTCCGGACGAAAGTATTATAGAGAGCAAATTATCCCGGGACGAATACACTTCGTCCTAGATGATAGTACTCCAGAGAACAACTCATCCTGGAACGAATACACTTCGTTCTTGAACAAAAATTTTCAAGAGAATATTTCATCCTGGGATGAATACACTTCGTCT
This sequence comes from Dendrobium huoshanense, assembly GCA_016618105.1. Classification (NCBI taxonomy): domain Eukaryota; kingdom Viridiplantae; phylum Streptophyta; class Magnoliopsida; order Asparagales; family Orchidaceae; genus Dendrobium; species Dendrobium huoshanense. The sequence goes on from CM028347.1 coordinate 47,558,875, forward strand.
TGGATGATCAGGAGTTAGAAAAATTTTCTTCAATTCCTGTTTGTTGCTCTTACGAGGAGATAATTGACTTAATCGTTTTTTACGAACTATGTTCGTCCCATACGACTAGTACAAATTTCTCAAGATCTCCTAAAGTGTGTGTGTGTGTGTGTGTGTGTATTCACTCAATTACAATCATTCACTCTCAAACTTAATTCAATTAAAAATACAAGTTTTTAAATAGACAAAGTATCTCATGCTGAATTTGATTTCAAGTCTTTGTAGTCTGGAGTTTGATTTTCCTGAAATATTAGGAGACAACTATACATAAAATAATAATATTTGAAATAATCAAAACTATACAAGTTGCAAGAAAGTAAAACATGGAAATACCAACTCTCTTAACAATCTCTCCCTTTTTTATGATGGCAAACCAATTATTGTTTATATAATTTTCAAATAAAAAAATCTCCTAAACTCCCTCTGAATTGATGAACACGTGTAAATAAGGAGGCATTTTTATAAATATACAGATACCAAAAGTAACAAACATACACAACATGTACAACAAACACAAAATACAAAATAAAAAACAAAAATAGATCAAACAAAAACAAATCAAACAAAACCAAAAAATATGATACAAATAATTTCTCCCCCTTTTTGACAATAGCAAAAAGTAAAGAAGAAAAATAATTGAAATGTAAGCAGACATATGAAAATCATTTGATAATTCAATCTTGAAAGTGATTAAAATATGTTATGCAAATAAAATTAAAAGATTAGGCAAATCATATTAATCGTAGAATTTAAGAAGAGATATAACATTGATAATATAAAGAATATATCAAAAGCATGAGTCCATTTAGACACTAAGATAGAGAAAATCATTGCAAAAAGGATGAATAGAAATTTTGTATATTTCAAATGTCAATACAAAATATAAATGTACAGTTGATCAATTTGAATTAAGAGATTAAAAGATAACGGAAAGAAATAATTAGCACATGTGACGCTTTGCGCATCTTTTTCAAATTATTGGCACATTTTTGTGCATCTTTTTACTTTTGGGCTTATTTTGTGCCTCTTTTTTTCTACTTGCGAACCTTTGCACATTCCTTTTGATTTTTGTACATTTGTACATTTTTTTTAAGAGTAATTTTGATCTTTCTAAAATTAATAATAAAAAATTTCAAATTTTTCTAAGTGCATAAATATTTATTAATAAGTGAAATATAAAATAAGAAAATATCATAGTTGCAATAATAATATTAAAATTAATGTAGTCTAAATTAGAGACATGAAATTGACAATCCTAATTATATCAAGTTATAATCAGAACTTTAATTTAGAAAAAAATAGATTTTCTAATGAATTTAATTTACAGTTGCACTTCAAAGTATAGCACTATTAAGATCAAAAAATCTAATAATTGTCATAAAGGCTAACATGCATTTTAATACAATTAAAGCCAAAACACGAGAACATATATTGATATCACTATGAAGATATTACAATCTAAACTCAGAATATCAATATAAAAATAAAACATCCAAAGAAAGAAAAATACAATAAACTTACTTAAATCATCAACTATTACACAAACTATAGAAAACACATAAAATTAAGTGCAACTATCATTGAGAAGGACCCTGATCTGGTGGAGGAGGAGGAGGTGCAGCACTAAAGATGTTAAAGTAAGTACTCATCATAAGCACATTGGTACTGATATCACTCATCTGATCCCTCTTAAAATTCATGTCATGCTGATATTGTGCGGCCTGCTGCTGAAGATGAGCTTCAATTTGATCAAAGCATTGATCAAAATGACTCTCTAAGCGATCAAATCTTTGAACCAAATCCTGATAATTTGGTTCCTTGGCGGGTGCAGGTGCAGCTTTTGGTTATTCCTCTATATCACTAATAACATGAGTTTTACTTGGTTCTTCTTTGAAGATTGCTATAAATGATCCATCGTTGTAGTAGAGCAGTTCTTGAAACTCTTGATCAGGATGAACCAAATTGTATTTCTTATCCAGAATGTAGGCAACAAGATGTCCTAAGGTGATGTTCTTCTTTCTCTTATGCTCTGTATGTCCAATTTCAGACAACCCATAAAGATAGTCAAGGATAAGTTGGGCTTCATCTATAGGTTTATTAGTCATGATCAAGAAGGTCACCATAGAAAGAAGAGGGGTAATGTTGTTCCTATCACCAGCTTTAGGATTATTATGGAAGTTCTAAGGACATGCTGGATGATTAATGCATTTCGAACAAGACTGGATACTCTAGCCGCATGTTCGTTCAGATTATTTCCTCTAATCATATTATTAATTTCATACCATGCATAATCATGAGTGTTGATCAAGTGATGGGCTCTAGCTCCCTCTGTCCTTAATTTAAAAAAAGGCTCCTAAGTTATTCTTGGTGATTTTAACTTTTTGTTTGAAGACAAAGGAACGTATTATAGTGTGATCAAAATTAAAGGACATGTTGGCAAGGAAGAAGTGGAAGGTTTTTTTTTTTTTTTTTGTAGAGATAGACGAGGGAAAGGATAAAACCAAAATGTATTGAGGAAAATAAGTTCATTACCTGAAAGGTAAGTTGTTCTTGTATTTGGAATTGGGAGGGTGTGATCTTCGCTAAGGCAAAGCTAGGAAATGATTCTTCATTTACTTTGGAAAGAAAGTTTTCAGAAGAATTTCTATGTGGTTTGTTTGCCAGAACCTTTTGTCTCTTACTTGAACTCGCCATTTGGAAGAAGATCTAGAGTACAAAAGAGATTGAAAGTGAACTTTTGAGTATGACTGTTGAGTTCAAAAGCACTTCTATTTATTGAAAATGATACGTTCGTACCAGAAAAAAAAATTTCGTCTCATACGAAATTTTCAATTCGTCCTGTACAAAAAAATTTCATATTGATGATCCAATTCGTCAAAATGAAACAGCTTTTCGTAATCAACACAACTTACGAAGCATCCTTTCATACAGACTTTTGACCACACTGATCGTATAGACGAATACATGTTCGTCATGGGACGATCATAACTTATATCATTTTAATGGTAGTTGAAACTGTCCCCTACATCGAACCGACATGTGTTCGTTCGGACGAGCCAAAGGTTCGCACGTACGAAGTTTGTATTAAAATTACCTTATCCATTCAACCGCTTTATTCATTCATCCCTTCGTTTGAAAAACATTTTGTCCCGGATGATCATGACGATCGTACAGATGAAGTGACACTAAAACAATGAAAATTGCACTCAAACGGTTCAAAATCTGACAGTTTGTCACACTACACAAATAGTCCCGTACAAAAACATTTCGTCCTGGACGATTGTCTTTAAAAATTTTCAATTTTTTGTACTCAATCAAAAAACTAAAACACAAACACTCTAAAAATATAAAACAACAAAAAAACACAAACTCTAAATAAAGAAAATCACACATACAAGTTCATAAACACATAAAAACACACAAACACATTAACTAGTAAACAAACATCAATGTTGCAAAACATTTTTATTTAAGCATTCAAATCAATCACACCAAGCCTTGTTATTAATGCACTGAAAATATCAAAGGCTAAAGGTTTTGTAAAAATATTTGCAAGTTGATTTTTAATAGAAACATGAGTGAAATTAACTTCTTAATGCAATCCTAAATCAATCAACTATTATTTCAACCAAAGTACTTGTGCCACACAACTTCTTAATGCAATGTATTAAGCTTCTGCACTTGATAGAGTTACTGAATTTTATTTTCTACTGGACCAAGAGACTAAAGAATTTCCAATAAATTGACATGTTCCAGAAGTGCTCTTTCTATCCACTCTACAACCTGCAAAGTTTGAGTCTGAATAACCAATTATTTCAAATGAAGAGCTAAACTTAGGATACCAGATTCCTAAGTTCTGAGTTCCTAACATATATCTTAAATTCTTTTTCACTGTTGTCAAATGTGATTCTTTTAGATCTGATTGAAATCTAGCACATAAGCAAACATTAAACATGATATCGGGTCAACTAACAGTCAAGTAAAGTAAAGATCTAATTATCCCTCTAAATTTCTTTTGATCAATAGATTTTTCCTTAGGGTCCTTATCCAACTGAACTGAGGAACTCATTGGTGTTCTAATAGGTTTAGCATTATCCATTTCATACTTTTTGAGGAAGTCCTTAACATACTTTGTCTGACTAAAAAATGTTCCTTCCACAATTTGCTTAATGCTAAATCCTAGAAAGTAACTTAAATCTCCCATTAGACTCATCTCAAATTCACTACTCATTATTTTAGAAAAATCATCACAAACATTTTTATTTGAAGATCAAAAAATAATATCATCCACATAAATTTGAACAATGAGTATATCCTTTCCACATTTTTTCAAAAAGAGAGTTGTATCCACACTTCCTTTTAAACAAAAGATCTTTCAAGTAAGAAGGTGCTCAACCTCTCATACAAAGCCTTAGGTGCCTATTTAAATCCATATAATACCTTTTTCAACTTGAAAATATGATTTGGGTATTTAGAATTTTTAAAACCTGGTGGTTGTTCTACAAAAACATCTTCTTGAATTATCTCATTTAAAAAGGCACTTTTTACATCCATTTGATACAATTTGAATCCTCTAAAACAGACAAAAACTAGCAAAACCCTAATTGCTTCAAGTCTAGCTAGAGGGGCAAAAGTCTCCTCAAAATCAATCCCTTCAATCTGATTATACCACTTAGCAATTAATCTAGCCTTATTTCTAATGACTACTCCTGAGTCATTCATTTTGTTTTTGAATACCCACTTAGTTCCAACTACACTTTGATATTTTGGCCTAGTAGTTAATTCCCAAACTTTATTTCTTACATATTGATTCAACTCTTCTTGCATGGACAAAATCCAAAATTCATCCAAAAGTGTTTGATCAATATTTATGAGTTCTATAATTAAAATGAAGGTAAAATGATTGACTTCTTTATTTAATCCACGCCTAGTCCTTACACCCTCACTTGGTTCACCTATAATCAATTCTGTTGGGTGGTTTTAAGAAAATCTTAAATCTCTAGGCATAGGATTTTCTATCTCCAAATTTTTTTCCACATTTTCTTCCAAATTTTCTTCCAAATTTATTTTAATAATCTTTTGGGAGTTAATCTCAATATCATCTTCTATAACATTTGACACTTCCATATTTCCAGATTCATCAAATACAGCTTGTGTGGTCTCCTCAATTACCAAAGTTCTTCTATTGAATACTCTATAAGATTTTCCAACACTTTGGTATCCAACAAAAATTCTTTCATCAGATTTTGGATCAAAATTTCCTTAGGAAGATTTTCCATTATTATGAATGAACACCTTGCAACCAAAACATACAAAAAGAGACATATTTGGTGTTCTTCCTTTCAGCAACTCATAGGGTATTTTATTTAGTTTAGATCTCACATTCACCCTATTTAGAACATAACATGCAGTGCTAACCGCCTCAGCAAAAAAATATTTAGGAAGTGAGTATTCTGCGAGCATTGCTCGAGCGGCTTCTATTAATGTTCTATTTTTCCTTTTGACTACCCCATTTTTCTGAGGGATTCTAGGTGCAGAAAAATATTGACCAATTCCTTTCTTCTTACAAAATTTCTAAAATTTCTCATTTTCAAATTCTCCTCCATGATCACTTTGTATAGAAATAATTTCACACCCAAGTTTTCTTTGAATCTAAGTAAAAAAGTTTCTAAATTTCTCAAATGATTCACTCTTATGTAATAGAAATCTAATCCATGTGAATCTAGAGTAATCATCCACAATTATAAATCCTTATACATTCCCTCCTAAACTCACAGTTCTAACTAGTCCAAAAAGATCCATATGCAAAATCTCTAATGATTTACTAGTTCTAAGATCATTAATGGACTGAAAAGAGGACTTCACTTGCTTTCCTAATTAACATGCATCACAAAGGTGGTCCTTAGTAAAGTCTAATTTTGGTATACCTCTCACTAAGTTCTTTTGGTAATCCTTCCAAGGTTTTTTATGCTAGAATGACAAAGTCTCCTATGCCAAAGCCATGACTCATCAGATACAAATTTCAAACAAAAAGTAGTAGGAGATTGAATATAATTCAAGTATAACATATAACCATTATTTACCCTTTTACCATTCAAAACATCTTTACCATTTAGGCTTAATATGCAGCTAGTAGGAAAAAATTTCACACAATATCCTTTATCACATAGCTGACTTATACTTAACAGGTTATGCTTTAAGCCTTCTACTAATAACACATTCTCAATGAAAAATTTATTAAGATTTCCAATCATACCTGATCCAACCACCTTTCTTGTGGTGTTATCTCCAAGTGTAATCTTGCCTCCACTCCTGACTTCCAGTGATATGAATTATGCAGTATATCCTGTCATATGCTTTGAACATCTGCTGTGCAGGTACCATATCCTCTCACAAGATCTTGTGTGAGAGCGTCCCTACAAAATTATCAAACGTTAGACCTGGGAACCTAAACAAGTTTTTGTTCTCCTTTTGACAATTTATAATCAGATGCATGTATGATATGTCTAGATTTATGCATCTTAGTTCTCCACACCAAATAAGTTTTCATCTTCAAAGTACAGATGTGAGCTATTTGTCCAAATAATCCATAATTATTACATTTTACTTTTGGAAATGATTTCCTAAGTCTTCTAACATTCATCTGTCTATTCAGAGATTGCATAAATTTAGGATACATAATAGGATTAGTAAAATATTTATGTTTAGGGGGTATCCTATTATCCTCGAGAGCTTTTATTATTAATTTATAAAATGAATCCATATCTTTCAAAATTCAATTTGTATAATTTGATCTATAAATTTTGCTCTCCAATTCATCCTTTAAATTTTTAAAATCTTTTTCAAGTTCAGTATAGGATGACTTTAAATTTTCATATTTTGTATTCAAGTCATCAAACTCATCAAGTAATTTCATGTGGTTGTCATGAATTAAAGCATGATATTTCTTAAGGATTTTATGTTCCTTTTGTAATTCATCAAACTCTAAACTTAGACTAACATGCATTTTCTTCATTTTCCTATATGCATCATGCATGTGTTCAGAAACTTCAAAAAGTTCATCATAGGTTAAATCACATACCTCTTCTTGATCTGATTGATCAATACTATCGGTCATTAAGCACATATTAGTGACTTCTTCTTCCTTCTCAATCTCTGATGAATCTGAAGCTGAGTCCGCCCAGAAAGCTCTTTGAAACTTCTTCATGCCCTTTTTTACAATTGGTTTCTCCTCTACCTTCTCCTTGCTAGGAGTAGCTTTGAGTTTTGGGCAATCAGTCTTGATATGACCAGGTTTCCTGCACTCATAGCAAATCACTTCATTTGAAACCTAAGCATTTCTATTAAATTTACCTCTATTCCAATGCTGGCATCTCTTTTGCTTCCTTTTTAGAAAGCTTCTGAATTACTTAGTCATTAATGCGATGTCGTCTTCTTCCACAAGTAGTGAGTGTTCACTCTCAGACTCTTCCACATTTAGTGCTATGTTCTTCTCCCTTCGTTGTTCACCTACATCAATCTTTCTTTGGCTAACTACTTGCTCGTAAGCAATTAGTGAACTAAGAAGATTGTCAATAGAGTAAATATTTAGATCTTTAGACTCTACAATTGCAGTAATTTTAGCATCATAAGCAGTAGGAAAATAACAAAGAATCTTATTAACCATTTCAGCATTCTTTAGTTCCCTACCTAGTGCATGCAAAGAGGTGACTATTTGTGTGAATCTTGTGTATATATCAGAAATGAATTCATTTGGATTCATGCTAAATAGTTCATATTCATGTAATAATATATTAAGTCTGGATTTCTTAACCTCATTAGTCCCCTCATAAGTTATACAAAGTCTATCCCATATGTCCTTTCCACTTTTACAAGTGGAAACCTACATGTAGTCTTCTAATTTTAAAGCACAAAAGAAACTATTCAAGCATTTGGCATTTAGCTGTGCTAAGTCACGTTCTTCTAATGTCCAGTCCGTAAAAGATGTTTCAACTCTAACTCCATCAACTAATCTAGTTAATTTTGTATACCCTTCCTAAACTAAGTTCCACTTACGATATTTAAGTGATTGTAAAAATGTAGACATGCGTATTTTCCAAAAATCAAAAGGTATATTGTCGAACAGTGGAGGTCTAGGTATAGAGTAACCCTCGGGTGTATTTTAGTTTTCAAATGTATCCATCTACATTAATCAAAAAGTAGTCTAAACTTATGGTTTTAAAATAATGCTCTGATACCACTTGTTGAAACTCGTTTATTATGAATTAGGTTGTTAAACCTAAGCTTATGTCCCAGAGGCTAACCAAGAGGGGGGGGGGGGGGGGGTGAGTTGGTAATTAAAAAATTAATACCTCTTTTTGATTTTCTAAATTAAAAAATAAACTTTAATAAGTTTTGTAGAAAATTTTTTTCAACCACAGTTTTTAAAGTAAAAAACACAAAAATAAAAAAGGCAATGGAAAAATAAAGACACGAGGTTTATAGTGGTTCGGTCTAAACAAGACCTACATCCACTCCCCGGAGGCACCCTCAGAGTATTGCACTAATACAAATAGTGACACTCTTTTTGCACCCACAGTAAGGCAGAGAAGCCTTTACAAACACTCTTTCCATCACTACCCAGTGCGGCAAAGAACTGTCATCCTTTTACACTATCCCAATATTGGCAGAGAACCTTCATCCTTTTATACTATCCCCAATGTTTGTAGAGAACCATCATCATTTTACACTCTCCCAATGGAGGCAGAGAACCCTTTGGCTGTTCACACTCTGCAAGTTTGGGAAGAGAACCCTTCGACTGTTCACACTCTCCAAGTGTGGGCAGAGAATCCTTCGGCTGTTCACACTCTCCAAGTGTGGGAAGAGAACCCTTTGGCTGTTTACACTCTCCAAGTGTGGGCAGAGAACCGGATCTCCTTGATAGATCTTCTCAAAAGAGTTCTAGAAGAAAGAGAGAAAAGAGTGAAGTAACTACAAACCAAAAGTAAAGACTATTACCTTTGAGTACCAAGTGAAACCTTCATGCTTCAATGGAAAGAAATCTACTTCAAACACTCTCTCACACTCTCTCCTTGACTCTTCTTTCAATAGGCACGAAGATCAGTAGGCAAAAAGATTATGTGGCAGTTTAGTTTGGACTATTTATAGGAAAGACATAAAAAATCATCCAAAAGCTGTAAATTTTCAAGTCAATACGAATTGGATCGTCCCGTACGATCGTAGATTATCTTGGAAGATTTTACTTAAATGCATTGGAAACAAACCTAATGTATATGGGTATGAAATGACTTCATACACACATCGTCCCGTACGAACTTGGTTTGTCCGGTACGAACAGTTATTCTATAGGTCGGTTCCCAAAAACTGCAGAATGTCACTTAATTTTCAGAGTCAGTTCACTTCATCCTAGGATGAATTTAAGGTTTGTCTGGATGAAAGTTTTACATATCTCAAATTGTCCCGGGTTGAATACACTTCATCCTGGACGATAGTACTCTAGAGAGAAACTCATCCTGGAACGAATACACTTCGTTCTTGAACAAAAAATTTCTAGAGAACATTTCATCCTGGGATGAATACACTTCGTCCTGAACGATCAGGACATAGAAAAATTTTCTTCAATTCCTATTTGTTCTATTGCTCTTACGAGGAGATAACTGACTTGATCATCCCGTACGAACTATGTTCGTCCCGTACGATCAGTACAAATTTCTCAAGATCTCCTAAGGTGTGTGTGTGTATTCACTCAATTACAATCACTCCCTCTCAAACTTAATTAAAATAAATATATAAGTTTTTAAATACACAAAGTATCTCATGCTAAATTTGATTTGAAGTCTTTATAGTCTGGAGTTTGATTTTCTTGAAATGTTAGTGCACACAAGAGAAAAAACAACTCTTTCATAAAGTGTTAGGAGATAACTATACATAAAATAATAATATTTGAAATTAGCAAAATTATATAAGTTGCAAGAATGTAAAATATGCAAATAACAACTCTCTTAACATAACTCACCCCCTTGAGTGTGTATATGGTTACTCAACTATAGGATCTACAAAAAACACATGATTGTTGCAAATTACATAATTTTAGTATACCTAGTCTTGAGCTGATCGAAGTTGCAAGTGAATAGTAGATCTGGCATGTTTGTGAGCAAGCCAAAGTAGATATGCAATAAGCTCAAATATTAGGAGATATCATAGTATGAAATCCAATAATGTTTGTTATCATTAAAATTACAAGACTTGGATCTAGATTTGCAACAATCTCCCCCTTTTCAATGAGGGAAAACAGTATTGGTGTATGTTTTAAAACTGTTTTGATATTCCTAAGCTCCCCCATATTAAGTAAATTCTTTCAAAAAAAGGGGAGGTTTTGGCCTTTTTTATTATTTATTTTTAAATGAAAAAATAACACATAAAAATAAATCACATAATATTATAAGACAAACATTGAATCTTTGTCCCACTATGCGGGGTAGACTACATGAATCCTTTTCCTCCAACGTGTTCTATTAAAAGTTAAATTCTCATTTAAATTGTCCAAAGTCACAATAAGAGTATACATTTAGATTTTTTAATAATAGATCCGAGAATTATGATGCTGGTTTAGGCGGGGTCTTAAGAGATGACAATGGGAGATTTATTCTTTCTTTTGGAAGGAAAAGAATGCATTGGGACATAGCTCGTATGGAACTCTCAGCTTTCAAATCTGTAAAGGAGGTGATGCAAGATTTGATTTATATGGCTAAAGGTATTATAATAGAAAGAGATAATAAGAATGTTCTCAAATTTCTTCAACAAGTGTACAACAAATAGAGGAAATCGAGTGAGAACGGTGATGAGGAAGGTCTCTTATTCTTGAACAAATGAAATAATGTGATTTTTAATTGTGTTGGGCGAAATTTTAATAGGTTAGCGGATTATTGCGTAAACTTAGCTTTGTCTTTTGATTTTTTTTGGGACGCTTTTTTGGAGAGCAACCTTCCCTCTACCTTCGTTCATATTTTAAAGAAAGAGTGTGATAGGTTGTTAGTCTCTCATTAGTTTGTATCTAGGTTCTTTTTTATCTTAATTGCTTCTTAACATTCCTAAAAAAAAATAAAAGTAGAACCGAGAAATCTATTATGTACTCTTATTTAAAACTTAATCGCTCAAAGTCACAATCCACTCTTTAGGTATATTACTACTAAAATTACACTATTTCTATTTAGTTTTAGATCTACCCAAGAAAAAACCTTTAGACTCTAAGGTTGACCTTTATATTTCAAGTTTACCTTCAACTCCCTCTTTAGTCTTATTAACAAGAAGAATATCATCAGCAAAAAGTATACACCAATATCCTCTTGTAAATTCCTAGTGAGAACATCCATAACTAAAGCAAAAAGATATGGGCTTAAGGCTGATCCTTGATGTAATCCAACCGAATTAGGAAAATAATAGGTCAAACCATCTTTGATTTAAATAAGAAATAGCTCCAGTATAAATATCTGTGATGATTTGAATATAAGTATTATTAACTCCTATATTTTCAAGAGTACTCCATAGCACTTCTCTTGAGACTTTATAATATGCTTCCTCTAAATCAATAAATATCATATGTAGATCCTCCTTATTCTCTCTATATTTCTCCATCAAACCTATCAATAAATATATGGCTTCCATAGTAGACCTACTCGACATGAATCCAAATTATTTTTGAGAGACATTAGTTTCACACAGCAACCTATGCTCCATAACTCGCAACCATTATTTACAGTATAAAACATTAAAATTCCTCTATAATTTGCATAATCTTGTACATCACCATTATTCTTAAAATAGGAATTAATAATCTCATTCTCCGTTCATCTAGTATTTTTAAGTCTTCAAAATAGTATTAAAAAGTTTAGTAAGCTAAGAAATTCTTTCATCTCCTAAGCATTTCCATACCTCTATTGGAATATCATCAGGCCCAACAGCTTTTGCACACTTCATTTTTTTAAAGCCTCTCTAACTTTAGTGTTACAAATATGATAATAAAAACAATATTTTTATTTTTATTTAGGGTGCTAAGGTCACTAAAGTCAATCATATTTTCACATTCTTCATTAAAAAGTTTTGCAAAACATCTTATCAACTTTTGGTAAATATCATCTTCAAAGAAATGTAATTTTTGATCTAATCTTTAATGCACTTCACTTAAACTAACTTTTTACTACTTCGATCTATTATTTAGATAATTTATACATATTTCTTTTTCCCTCCTTAGCATCTAATCTATTATATAAATCATTAAGAGCTAATATAAAAATTTTTATGATTAAAAAACAACCAAGATGAGCAACAAAAATTAAAAAAACTATGTTTTTTTAAGAATTAATCAATGTTAGCATATGATAATTTTACCTCAAGATTAGATTAAAAACTCAATAAGAAATATATTAACAATGCTTAAACCAAGAAAGATTTGAGTTTTAAATTATGTTAACCTAGCTCAAGCTCCATATAGGTTAAAGTCTTTTTAAACAAAAAAATAAAATTCAGAAAATATATTAGAGAGGAAATATGATCTTTTCAAACTTCTTTTCAAAAATATATCTAAGAGAATAGCATTCCAAAGTGACTAATAAGGATTTATAATTTTTAAATTCAACTATAAAAGATATCGATTAGCACGTGGATTCTTCTATGATTTAAAGACTTAAAAGAAATGAAAGCTAACACACTATGGGCTCATGTTATGGCTCTTTATCAAATTTTAAAGCACCTTGCACATCTTTTAATTTTTGATACACTTTGTGCTTCTTGCAGTTATTTGGTGAAGTTAGCAAATCTTTTTAGTTTTGGTCTCATTTAGTACATCATTTCATTTTTGCAAACTTGCTTCCTTTCTAAATCTTTAAAAAAATATCATCTCAATTATGAGATTATCTTATAAATATAAGAGAAGAAAAAATCTCTCTATTATATTAGAAAGAATAAATAAGGAAGGAAAACCCAATCCATATGATAGAGAGAAATAACTTGATTAAGAAAATTTGAAGGAGATTCATTGACTTGTAAAACTATTCGTTTGAGACAAAGGAGTGTAGGAAGATGAAGCAGATCTCTAATTCTATGTCTAATTTTTAGTTTAAAATATATTTTATTTCAAAAGAAATTACACCACTAAAGGAGTTGGAGGAAGAGGGATACTCATAATTTTTTCTTCCTTTAACTATTTATAGGAGCCAGTCACTGCTTACATGAAATTATAAAAAAAAATAAGATTTTCATTTAAATAAAGAAATTCAAATACTGAATTAAGTAGTGATCATATTCTTATATTTTAAAAGTTTTTTTAAATAAACAAACACTTGCATAAAAGCAAAAAATAAACACTAAATGACATAACATAAAAAAATATAGCATTCATATTTTAGAATTTTAAAGCATCCAATTTCAACCATGAATATTTAAGACACCTAATCTATTTTTAAAACTGCTGAAGGTTTCAAAATCTAGTAGTTTTATAAAAATATCTGCAAGTTAACTTTTAGTGGGTATGTGATATAGCTCTATTTCTCCTTTGGTGACATGGTCCCTAATGAAATGGTGCCCTACGTCTATGTGTTTGGTCATGGAATCCTAGATTTTATTCTTTGAAATATAGATCGCATTAGTGTTATCACAGAAGATTAGAATAATACCTATGAGCAATCTTAAATCCAGTATTTATTATTTTAACCAAAGGATTTGTGGCACATAACTTAATGAGGCTATGTATTCTTCTTTAGCAATGTACATGGCCACTAAATTCTATTTTCTACTAAACCAGAAGACTTAAGATTATTTTATAAATTGGTAGGTTCCAAAAATATTTTTTCTATTAAGCCTACTTCCTGCAAAGTCTAAATGAGAATATCCTATTGTTTCTAAGGAAGTGCTATGGCTAGGATACCATATTCCTAAATTTTGGGTTCCTAAAAAATATCTAAGGATTCTTTTAATAGTAGTTAAGTGAGATTCTTTTATATCAGCCTGAAATCTAGTATAGAGAAAAATAATAAACATAAAATCAGGTCTAATAGCAGTCAAGTTAAGAAGAGATCTAATTTTTTCACTATAATTCTTTTTATCAATTTATTTTCCATTTGAGTCATTATTTAACTTAACTGTACAACTCATGGGAGTGTTTATTTCCTTTGCATTATCCATTTTACTTTTTTTAAGAATGTGCTTAATGTATTTTGATTGACTAAGGAAAATTCCATCATCCATATACCTTGAACTAAATCAAAGAAAACAAAAGTCCATATAGGTTGTTAAACCTATGCAAATATCCCAAGGCTAACTAAGAGGGAGGGTGAATTGGTATTTTAAAAAATATCTTGGAAATAAAAGGAAACAAAGTTTTATATTCTATATGAAAATAATTTTTCAACCATAAATAATAAATTGCTAAAAAATAAAAATGAAAAAAAAAAATAAATATGTAAATAAGAAGTTATAATGGTTTGGTCCAATAAGACCTACGTCCACTCCCTAAAGACTCCCTCTTCAAGTATTGTACTATTACCAAAGTGACTCTCCTTTTGCCCCCACAACCAGGTGGAGAAGCCTTTATAACTTTCCTTTCTTCCACCAATCCCTAGTGTGATAGAGTATGGTCATCCTTTTACACCCTCTAACTATTAGCAAAGTACCATCATCCTTTCACACCCTCTAAGTGTCAACAGAGTACCGTCATCCTTTCACACCCTCTAAGTGTCGGCAAAGTACCGTCATCCTTTCACACCCTCTAAGTGTCAGTAGAGTATTATCATCTTTTCACACCCTCTAAGTTTTGTCAGAGTACCAGATCTTCTTCAAAGATCTTCTCTCGAGCAACTAAAAAGAATAAAGGAAGAGCAGTAACACAAAAACAAAAGAGAATTTTTTCTTTGAGCAACCTTGTGATCTCTTCACACTCTACTTGTAAGAACTCTCTCTCAAACACTCTCCCAAAATACTCTTTCACTTGCTCTTAAATAAATCAAGAATAATAGATTTTTTCAAGTCAGTTTCTAAGGACTTTATATATGAAAGACATAAAAAATCATTCAAAAACTAAAAATTGCCATTTTGAGCTTGTACGATCGTATAGTATAATCGTAATTCATATGTATGAACAGTTTAAAAAAAGGGACCCATTCTTTTCGTACTCTGGATGTCTTTTGTATGAAGATCGCTTCATGTAGTACGATCAGTTTTAAAAAATTCAGAGATTATCGACATGAATAAGAATACATCTATTTCATACTCTAGACATCATATGTACGAAGAACTCTTCATTTAGTATGATAAGTACTTAGAAACAAAAAATTTCCACAGTTTGTTTAACTGCTCGTAGGAGAAAATACTTAATCAAATTGACTCGTATGAAATAAAATTGTATAGTATGATTAGTTAAAAAAATTACAAATTTTAAATACTCGCCCAGTATGTGTGTGTGCACGGTTACTCAATTGCAATCACACTATCTCAAATTCAATAAAAATAAAAAATACATACTCTATTTATAATGAACCTTAATCTAATTTGATTTAAAGTCTTCAATAATCTTGAGTAGGATTTTCGTGAAATGTTAGTACACACACAAAAAAAGTAATTTATTCAAAATATGTTAGGAGAAGTATTAATTAAAATAATAATATTTGGAATCATATAAAACACACATGTTGCAATAATCTCAACAATTAAAAAATTAAGTTGTAATAATCTTAATAATCTCCTCTTTTTTTATGATGGCAAAATAATTATTATTTTATTTAACATTTATACCGTAAATTTCTCCTTAGCTCCCCCTAAATAAATGAACATATTTGAATATTGGGATTTTCCATGAAGATCAAAACAAAAAAAATTATTTTTTAAAACATAACACACAAAACACTAAAAACATAAAAAACACAAAATATAAAAACATAATAACAGTACAAAAATACAAACAACAGCACGAATACAAACAAGCAAGAACACAAATGCGAACAAGACAAATAATATTCTTCAGAAAAACATAATTACAATACAAAAATGCAAACACAAACACAAACACAACAAGTAATAACACAAACACAAACAACACAAACACAAACAACACAAACAATATTATTTCTCCCCCTTTTGGCAACAATGAAAAGGGAAAAAGAAATTTAAATAAGAGATGTCAATGAGAATCCAAAAATATTTACCTTGAAAATTATTGTTAAAAAATTGTAATAAGAAAATCAATTGCACAAGACAATAAAGATAGATTCAAAATTTTAAAATTAAAGAACAGCTTATATAAGAAAAGTTAATCTAGATCAAGATGCATCCTAGACAAATTAAATAAGGATGATTATTACAAAAAAGATGAAATGAAAATAAGTTAATTTCAATTTAAATATAGAGTACAATTGAAAATTAGATTGATTTTAATTAAAGATTAGATGATAGTGGAAAAAACATAATAAAGAAAATTTTAATTGGCGATATTGCGCATCTTTTGAAATATTTGTGGCACACTTCGTGCATCTTTTTCTATTTAGGCTAATTTTGTGCCTCTTTTCACTTTGCAAACCATTGCGCATACTTTTAATTTTTTCATACATTGTACGTTTCTTTTTGATATACTTTTTGGTCTTTCCAAAATTAATAATCTAAAATCAAACTTCTTTAATAAAAAAAATAATCATATTCAAAAAGAAATAAAAAACAATAAGACATCAATATTGCAATAATGATATTCAAATTATGTTTGCCTAAAATAACTTGAAATTGATATTCTTAACTTAATACAGTTAAAATTTAATTTAAATTTTTGAAATAATATATTTCATAATGAATTAATTTGGTAATGCAAGTTAATTTATAGCATTTTTAGATCAATTAAAAGTGGCTTTTTGTATAGACATACTCTCATTTCAGAATAAGAATAAAACCAAATTTGCAAAACATGGCATTTTTTATTGATATCAAATAAATATCAGATACATTTAGTGCATTGATATCAATATCAAAATAACATAACAATCAAACATAAACATCTCAACACGAAAATAAGTATTACAAGAGAGAAATAAAAAGACTTCATCACATCACATCACATTATATGTAAAGGACTAGCATAAGCAACGATTAAGAAGTACATCTATAAGTCCTGGTCTGGAGGAGGTGGCTACTTAAACACTAAAAAATAGCTATTCATCATAGCTACATTGGTATTTACCGTATAAATCTGACCACAGATCCACCCATATCCTCTTGGTACCTTGCATCCTGCTGGTTTTAGCGTGTCTCAATTTGATCAAAATATTGATCAAAGTGAGTTCAATATGATCAAAATGCTGGATCAACTTCTGAAAGTAGTGTTCATCAGATCCAAGTACAGGTGCATGAACTCCCCATTATTCTTTAGAATCAACACTATAACTTTGGTCTTTCCCAAATAATTATCAGATGAAGCATCAGTGAAAATGATTGGAAAATCTGTGGGAGGATCAGGATGAAGAATGTGGTACTTCTTGTCTAGAATGTATGTCACTAAGTTACCTAGAGCAATGTTCTTATTCCTCTTCTGATGAGCAAGCCCAATTTAATAAAGGTTATAAATGAAATCTAGGATGAGTTGGGCCTTATCAAAAGATTTTCCAATCATGATCAAATAAATGATAGTGGACAGAAGAGGAGTCAAATTCATATGATCACCAGCCTTAGGATCAATTAAAGTTCTTAAGACATGTTGGATGATTCAGGCATTTTTGTTCAATATGTAGACTCTTTCTAAGTGACATACTTGAGATACTCCTCTAAGTGTTTCATTAATCTCAGTCCAATTATAGTCAGATTTAGAGGTTAAGGTGTGAGTACGAGTGCCATGAGTTCTTAAATGAAGAAAAGTTCCTAAATCTTCCTTTGTAATTTCTACTCACAATTTTTGGACAAAAGAGGTTATCTTAGTTTGATCATCATTGAATCTGTTGTTTGTTAAGAAGTAATAAAATGACGCTTAGTGTTAGGCATAAATTAAGGTCAGAATAAAAGATAACTGAGTGGAAGCAAAGAGAGTCATGACCAAAAAGTGAATGTCATCCTGAGTGAAGAGTCTAGAAGGTGTGATTTTGCTGACTACATACTAAAAATATACAACCTCATTATCTTTAGACAAAAAACTTGTCATCCCCTCCTATCCTAGATGAAGACCCCTTAGTAACACGTGAATGTTTCATCACCTCCTATCCTAGATGAAGACCCCTTAGTAACACGTGAACGTTTACTTGAACTGATCATTCCTAAAATAAGGGCTCAAGAAGGTTTAGAAATGAAAATTAAAGTGAATGAAAACCAAATCCAAAACCCTTATATATATATAGACAAACTGCCTTCCGTACCATACAAAATTGGGTTCATATGTATAATCTTGAGAACATACGGGAGAAAGTTATTTCCATACATACGAATGGAAATAGCCAAAATGAAACGATTTTTTGTAAAACACCATTTACGAGGAGTCTTTTTGTACGGGCTTTTTGATCACAAGTTCGTATAGATGAACCGGCATTCATCCTAGACTATATGAATATTAAAGATCATTTTTAAGAGATTATCAACCAAGTAAAATATATAGTAGAGAGAGAAACAACCGTAGAGAGAGAAACAACCGTAGAGAGAGAAACAGCCAAATTTTTTTAAATGTTTCAATTCGCAGTTTTTTAGCTTTTGTCGTCGCCGGCTCCTAGCGATGACGGAGGACAGCCTCCGATATTCGGAAGGCACGTCTTTCATTAATGGATGTATGAATGGACATATCAATGAGATTGATGAAGTGATTCAGTGATCAGTTGAATACATGTTTCGGCCTATAACTCTGCTAGACCTCTTATTATCAGAGAGGTATGTGAATCTCCTGTGAAGAAGAAGCTTGATGTTTGTGCTACAGGCAAAGGTAAAGGTATTATTTATCAATCTGATGATAATACTCTGAAGAAGCTCTGTGCAGATTTGGACCAAAAAAATAACAATGTGGAAGCTTTGTCTTTTAATGTGAAGATTTTTGTTAATAAATTTAGTTGTTCAAATGCAATCTCTGACTTGTGGACAGAGATAAATGTGAATAACCAAATTAATATTAACAATCCTTCTCATTTGAATGATAAGTTACATCATTTTAATTCCTCTGAGTTGCCTGTTAAAAGATTTGTGCAAGCTAGAATTAGTAAGGAAGGTATCTGTGAAGACATGGCAAATCCCATTCTTGGTAATAATGCTAAATCTCCTGTTGGTTGGAGAAAGACCCAGCACATTAAAGTCAATTTTGATTTGAATTCTACTCCCATTATTGATGATGGGATTGCTGTTATTATGAATTCTCATTTTGAAGAAGTTAATTAACAAGTGTTGAGGAACTCTCTGGTTATCAAAGTCTTAGGAAATAATATTCCTTTCCCAATCTACAGTAGAGAGCTCTGTAAGCAGTGGTCTAGATTTGGGAAATTTCTTCTTACAACATTGGGCCTTGATTGGATCCTGTGCTCGTTTACCAATCCGGACGCTATGGAAGAAGTAAGACAAGGAGGTCCTTCGTACATTGGTGGCAATATAATTGGTTTGGACAGATGGTCCATCAACTTTTCCCCTGAATCTCTTAAAGGTCTCACAGCACCTATTTGGATTCGCTTGTCGTGCTTATCGTTACACTATTGGGATGAGCAAAATATTTGCAGTATTGCATCTATGATAGGAACTCCATTATATATAGATGGGAATTCCTTTAAATGGGGAAAAAGAGAGTATGCTCGGGTTTGCGTTCGAATTGATCTTAATAAAAAATTACCAAAAGGTGTTTGGATAGAAGGAAAACATGGTAGATCATTCCAAAGAGTAGAATATGAGAAGATTTCATCTCTTTGCTTTCATTGTGGTAAGATTGGTCACTTGAAGAGTAGATGTTATTCTTCAAATTTAAATTCATCAACTCACTATTTAGATGATGGTGGAAAATTTCTTAATCGTAAAGTAGTAAGCTCCAATGGAATTGATGAATTGGGCCCTTGGATTCAAGTGAAGTTCAAGAAGAATAAAATGTTTAGGAGGTATGTTCCAAAATAGAAAGATACAATTCCTGTTGATAACATAACAATGATGCAGCCAATTTTAGAAGAGGGAGAAATAATTGAATCACAATATATTCCTGAAATCCAGAATCCTATTTCTGATATGAACAAGACTTGTATACTGGACAATCAACCAGATGGTTTGGTGAGTGACAATTCTAAATCCATTTCAGACACTTCAGAGGGGAAGGGTTGCTTGCGAAGTCAAGTATATTCTAATGGATTACTTGCAAACTCAGGTATTCCCTATCATGAGTCTAGTCTTACAGTACAAGATGAAACCAATATCCGGGAGGCTGAAAATTTTGATTCTATCAGAAAATCTTCTGAGAGGGAAGCAGTAAAAGGTATGGAAATTCTAGTGGATATTGAGAATTTTAATAATTCTCTTTACTTCATAATGTGAATGAAGAAGGAAATATCACAAATATTAAAGACAATACTTTGATTGTCTTTGAAGAAGGACGGAAGGATGTTATGAATAAAATAGAAGTTTCAGAGAATATTTCCTATTTAATTCCTATGTCTGTTGATGTGAAGAGCAATTCCAACCTTTTCGTTGCTAATAAATCTTTGTTATTTATTGACAAAGGTGATAAAATTGATATCATCAGGAGAGCATTAAAGATGATAATGCAGTTACTTCCAATCCAGCAAAATCACCTGCTAACATCAAATTCAAGCTTCAAAAGGAATTGAAATCTTTAGGCAATGTCAGTGTGCCGCCAAAGCTCAGGAAAGGAGAGGTTATCAAAAGGAAATGTAGTGGGTCTTTTCCCACTTCTAATCCAAAATGAGTTTACTCATTTTTTGGAATTGTCAGTGTTGCAACCCATGACCCCGAGTTTGAGATTTTGATGATGCCAAATAATGAGTGTTTTGGAATTGCTTTTCGTTGATTATTATTTTATTTGTTATTTTCCTTGAGCACTAACATTTCAGGAAGATCACAAGTGACTCAGGAAGAAAGGAAGACTCAAGACCGTGTAGATTAGGAGTATGAGTCAAACATTGTATTTTTTCATTTATTGTATTTTTACTTTATTGAGTCTGGCCACAAAATGCGTAAGAGTAAGAGCAACCATGCACACACACAGGGGGAGAGTTCTTTTTTAACTGCAAAACATAACAAAAATTCTTCTCTGTAGATCGTATTGTACAATTTTATTTCGTACCATACGATCCAAGCTATGTGGACAATTCTGTGAATAGATCATACTGTACAAAGTCTTTTGTACTGTACGATATGTTCAGATCCAAAACCCTAGCCGTGACTTAGTTTAAGTAAGTGATTTTGCGCCGTTCGTACTGTACGAACAGGTTCGTACTGTACGATCCGTTTTTAATACTTACTTAAATTAACCCGTGATTAGTGCATGTAATCCAGGCCTAATAAAAATTTGAACATCGTACTGTACGATAGTAATCGTACCATACGATGAACAGAGACGACATCCGATCGTCCAGACCATCGTCCTGTACGAATAGTATCTTGTTGAATCGTACCGTACGATATTATATCGTACAGTACAATTTGTTTTTGTACTGTTCGTACATCTTCGTACAAGGACGACGGCTGTTTATGAAGATCGTACTGTACGATGTTGAATCGTACTGTACGAACATTAACGGCTACTTTTGAATTCAGTGGTTTTTGGAGCCTTTTTTAGATATCAATCAAGTTCTTTTTGAGTAAGATTTACAGAGGGGGTGAACGTGGTTAGAGAGGGATTCCAAGGGAGAAAACTCTAGAGAAATTCTTTAGGGTTGAGAGAGGAAGGAGGAGGTGAGCGTTGTGAGGGAGAAGAGGTGTGTGGGAGATCACACGGTTGCTCCAAGCTTGCTGCATCTTGCTCCTCCTGTAGCCCGAGAAGGATTTGAGGAAGGATCTCCAAGGGAAAGGCTCGTCTACATCCGTTACCTCGAGGTTCTCTGCCTTCTCCAGGAGGGAGAAAAACGAGAAGGTTCTCTGCCGTCGCCAAGAGGGTGAAAATAGAGTTTGGTATTCTGCCACGCCGGGTTGGTGAAAGGGAGGTTTGTACAGGCTTCTCCGCCTTGCCGAGGGGGGCAAAAGGAGAACTATTTTGATAGTGAAAATCCCGAAGTGGAGGACTCCGGGGAGTGGACGTAGGTCATATTTTGACCGAACCACTATAAAATTCTTGGTGTGTTCTTTTCTTATCGTTGTTTACTTTTTGCTTGCATTTTAAATTTGTTATATCTATTGCATGTGAAATTTTGTGAAAGAAAAATTGCATAAATCTTTGTTTTAAAGTTTCAAAAATAACAAAAAAATTAGAACTATTATTTAGGATTAATTTTATTATTAAAAAGACTTTTACAATTCACCCCCCCCCCCTCTTGTCGTTTAGTAATTTCAATTGGTATCAGAGCCTGTTTTTCAAAAATAGTGTTTTAGAAAACCTTGAAAAAATGATCATGTCGAATTTTGGTAATCGTAACACTGTGGAGGGTTATTCAATAACTCGTCCACCACTTTTTGATAACATACCGTTTAATTTTTGGAAAATTAGAATGTCTACATTTTTGCAATCTATAGATTACCGCATATGGATGTTAGTAAATGATGGGTATGTTGCACCGTTTAAAATTACTAATGGTTTGAAAACTCCTGTACCGTTTAATGAATGGAGCAATGAGGGTAGGGAGTTAGCCCAACTGAATGCCAAGTGCTTAAACTGGTTTTTTTGTGCACTGATATCTGAGGACTATATGAGAGTATCTACTTGTGCTTCTGGTAAGGAGATTTGGGATAGACTGTGCATTACATACGAAGGAACAAACGAAGTAAAACAGTCTAGGCTTAACATTCTACTGCATGATTATGAATTATTCCGTATGAAACCTAGCGAAACAATTTCTGACATGTACACTAGGTTCACCCAAATCGTGACATCCTTGCATGCATTAGGTAGAGAAATTTCAAATTCTGAGAAAGTAAACAAAATTCTTAGATGCCTACCTAGTTCCTATGATGCTAAGATAACTGCTATCACTGAGTCCAAAGATCTTAATGTCTATTCTATTGATAACCTCCTCGGGTCACTCATTGCATACGAGCAAGGAGTGAGCCAAAGGCAAAGTGATGCAGGTGAAAAGAAAAAGGAGCGGACGGTGGAATTAAAAGCTAGCAACTCAGAAAGTGAAAGCTCTACAGGGGAGGAAGATGATGAAATAGCACAGATGACCCGACAGTTCAAAAATTTCCTGAAGTGAAAACAAAAGCGTCATCAGAACAGCTGGAATAAAGGTAAGAGCTCAAGGTCCAATAAGGTTTCATCTGATACAATTTGCTTTGAGTGCAGGAAGCCAGGTCACCTTCGAGCCGATTGCCCTAATCTGAAGAGTCAACCAGTAAAGGAGAAAGGAGATGACAAAGTTAAATACAAGAGAGGAAAGACAAAGACAAAGAAAGCTTTTTGGGCCGACTCTGCCTCAGAATCATCAGAAGAAGAAGCAGAGGAGGAGGTAACAAATTTGTGTCTTATGGCTAATGATAACCTTGATCAATTGGATCAAGATGAGGTATGTCAACTTTCTTATGATGAATTATTGCTTATTTCTGAGAATATTCATGACTCGTATAGGAAACTGAAGAAAATGCATGCTAAACTTAATATTGAATTCAGTTCCTTACAAATTGAGCATGCTAACTTAGTTAAAGAAAATTCTGATTTAGATAAAGATCACATGTTACTTCTTGATGAGTATGATGCATTAAATAAGAAGCATATTGAACTAATTGAAGCGCATGAATCCTTAAAAACATCACATATTGAACTAGATGTAGAGTTTGAAAAACTAACTACACTTGCATTAGAAGTAGATCATAGTGAGCACTTTCTATTGATAGAAGTTGATGGATTGACAGCTCAAAATAAAACTTATAGTGAAAAGATAAAAGAACTAGAAAATGAAATTGCATCACTCACAGTAGGCCATCCTAGAAAACCCCAAACACAGCATGCATTACAAAACCTTAGGAAGAGCCACCACCACACTCATAGATTAGTAAATCCATTTCCTGGTGTTAGGTGCTTCTCTTGTGGCATTTTAGGTCACATAGCCCGCACATGCACAATTCACCGTAGGACACACTTAGTATGGAGACCTAAACTGCATCCATCACAGCATAACATGCATACATCTCATTCATGCAAGCATAAGGAGGAACCCAAACTCACTTAGGTTCCCAAATCTAATCTTTGAATGAAATTGTAGGGATGCTCTCACAAAATACCTAGTGAGAGCATGTGGTACCAGGATAGAGGCTGCTCGTGACATATGACTGGAGATATGAAGAAGTTCATCCTATTGGAGACCAAAACTGGAGGCAAAGTAATGTTGGGAGACAACACTACCAGGAAGGTGATAGGCTCGGGTATCGTTGGTAATGCTAAGAATTTTTTAATTAAAAATGTTTTACTAGTTGATGGTTTAAAGCATAACTTACTTAGCATTAGTCAACTGTGTGACAAAGGTTTTGATGTTAAATTTTTTACTGATAGATGCCTGATTAGTTTATTTGATGAAGTAATTTTAGAAGGAAAACGAATGAATAATGTTTACATGTTAGACCTTGATCGTGTAGATAACTCAAAATCATTTTGCTTGAAATCAATAGTTGATGACTCGTGGCTATGGCATAGGAGACTATGCCATGCTAGCATGAAAACTCTTAGAAACATCACTCAGAAAAACCTAGTTAGAGGTGTACCTAAGTTAGAATTCACCAAGGATCACTTATGTGATGCTTGCCAACAAGGAAAATAAGTCAAATCATCCTTTCACTCAATTAGAGACGTGATCACCTATAGGCCACTAGAAATTCTACACATGGACTTATTTGGACCCGTTAGTACAGCCAGTCTAGGTGAAAAGAATTATGGATTTGTGATTGTAAATGACTTCACTAGATTTACTTGGGTAAGATTCTTAGCACACAAGAATGAGTCTTTTGAGAAATTTAAAGTTTTCTCCACATGGATTCAACGAAAATTAGGTTGTGAAATATCAACAATCCATAGTGATCATGGTGGAGAGTTCCAAAATGATAGATTTGAGTCATTCTGTCAAGAGATAGGAATAGAGCACAATTTCTCAGCTCCTAGAACACCCCAACAGAATGGCACAGTAGAAAGGAAAAATAGAACCTTGGTAGAAGCTGCTAGGGCAATGTTAGCGGAGTATACCCTTCCTAGATACTTTTGGGCAGAAGCAGTCAACACAGCCTATTATGTTTTGAACAGAGTAAACATTAGATCGAAGCTGAATAAAACTCCATATGAACTCCTTAAGGGTAGGACACCAAACCTTTCACATTTACATGTCTTTGGGTGTAAGTGCTTCATCTTAAATAATGGTAAACATCCCTTAGAAAAATTCGATCCCAAGTCTGATGAGGGTGTCTTCTTAGGCTATTCTTCTGTAGGTAAGGCCTATAGAATTTTTAATAAGAGAACCCTTGTAGTAAAAGAATCCACCCATGTGGTATTTGATGAATCAGATATGCCCTCAGAAACTAAAATTGAAGATGATGAAATAGAAGCAATTCAAGGAGTAGAGACTATGACCTTTGAAGAAAGGGTCGAGTCTCAGGAAGATTTGCCTAGAGAATGGAGATATTCTTCTAGTCATCCTAAAGAGTTAATTTTAGGAGACCCTTCAGAAGGTGTAAGAACTAGGCATGGACTTAGGAAGGAGGTTAGTCACTCAGCTTTCATCTCTATGATAGAACCTACAAGTATAGATCAAGCCTTAGGAGATGAATTTTGGATTCTAACAATGCAAGAAGAGCTGAACCAATTCACCAGGAATGATGTTTGGGAGTTAGTTAAGAGACCTAAACAGCAAAGTGTTGTTGGAACAAAATGGGTCTTCAAGAATAAGGTGAATGATTCAGGAACAATAATAAGGAATAAAGCAAGGCTAGTAGCTAAGGGGTACAATCAGATTGAGGGAATAGACTTTGAAGAAACCTTTGCCCCGGTTGCTAGACTAGAAGCCATAAGAGTGCTCTTAGCTTTTGCTTGCTTCAAGAACTTTAAGTTATATCAAATGGATGTAAAGAGTGCATTTTTGAAAGGGGTAATTAAGGAAGATGTATACGTTGAGCAACCCCCCGGATTTGAAAACTCACAATTTCCAAACCATGTATTCAAATTAAAAAAGGCACTATATGGATTAAAGCAAGCACCTAGAGCATGGTATGAAAGACTTAGCTCATTTCTTTTAGATAGAGGATTTCAAAAGGGTAGTGTAGATACTACACTCTTTTTACAAAAGGTCAAAGAAGAAATTCTCATTGCTCAAATATATGTAGATGACATCTTGTTTGGATCTTCGGATAAAAACTTATGCGATGAATTTTCAAAAACAATGAGTAGTGAGTTTGAAATGAGCATGATGGGAGAGCTTAATTACTTTCTTGGCTTTAGTGTAAAACAAATGGATAATGGAACCTTTCTTAGCCAATCAAAGTATATTAAGGATATTTTAAAGAAATATGAAATGGATAGTGCAAAACCCATGAACACCCCAATGAGTTCGACAATCCAATTAGATAAGGATCCTAGCGGAAAATCAGTAGATCAGAAAAAATATAGAAGAATGATTGGATCCCTACTTTACTTGACTACCAGTAGACCGGACATAATGTTTAGTGTGTGCCTTTGTGCCCGTTTCCAAGCCGATCCTAAAGAGTCTCACTTAACTGCTGTCAAAAGAATTCTTAGATATCTACTAGGCACCCCAAACTTAGGAATTTGGTATCCCAGACACAGCACTTCCTTTGAAATCCTAGGGTACTCAGATTCTGACTCTGCAGGATGTAGGATAGATAGAAAGAGCACCTCTGGTACCTGCCAATTCATCGGACAATCATTAGTTTCTTGGTCCAGTAATAAGCAAAACTCAATAGCACTTTCAAAAGCCGAGGCAAAATATATTGCGGTAGGAAGTTGTGTTGCACAAGTACTATGGTTAAAACAACAAATTATTGATCTTGGACTACCTGTTGGAACCATCTCGATCATGTGTGACAACACAAGTGCAATTTTTATCTCTAAGAATCCAATTCAACACTCTCGAACGAAACACATAGACATTAGACATCATTTCATTAGAGATCACGTCGCTAAGGGAGATATAGAATTACATCACATCGCTACAAGAGATCAATTGGCAGACATATTCACAAAACCATTAGCTTTTGACACCTTTAGTACCTTGAGGACTAGATTAGGTGTCATAGATATAAATGCATAAAAAAAAAACCAAAAAAAAAAAAAAAAAAAAATTCTTTAGGGCTGCTCCTGATCACCACACACTCACCACATCAACACTTACATTGACTGTTCATCGTACTGTACGATCCATACCGTACTGTACGCTCCACATCAGCACGGATTGGGATGAATTAAAGCCGGTTGGTACGACATTATTGAGTATCGTACGGTACGATCCATTCGCTTCGTACTGTACGATCCACATCATCACAAAAGGACAATTTGAGTAATAGCTGTTCGGTACGATATTTATTATGTATCGTACTGTACGATCCACCTATTCGTACAATACGAAACTCTTGGTCAAAAGTCATACCGAGGGCCTCGGGACGATCGATATTCTCCTAATCGTACTGTACGATACGTATCGTACTGTACGATTTGACTGTCTTTTCCCGAAACGACTCGTTAGAATATTAATTGGATATCGTACGGTACGATCCCATATCGTACTATACGATTTACGGAAATTTCTATAAATACCCTTGCCTAGGCTGTTCAATTCACTCAACCCTCTCCTCACTCAGCCTTCACTTTGTTTTCTTGCCCTCTTGCAATGTCTAAACGAGGTCGGATGACTGCCGGATGCTCGTCCTCATCCCGTCGTCAACCCGATCGCTTTCTGAATAGTGAGAATGAGGAAGCCTACTACCGATACAAGGCTTGCAAAATTTCTCCCTCAAAAATGCTTAATCAGGCCGCTCTAAATTTTGAGGTAATGGGCCTCTTTGTCTCCACCACCTTTCAATTCCTACTCACCCTAGCGTTTCCATACAATTCTGAACTGCTTTTTCAATTTCTCGCCAACCTCACCTACACCGTCGATAACACCACTTTTCACTCCTTTGTTTGTGGCCGCCCCGTTGAAATAACTAGAGCTGACATCGCCCAACATATTGGGCTGTCCACTGAAGGACCTATGGTTCGCTCGTTTCTTACCGATGATTTTGATTGGAGCGATGTAAATAGAGTCCTTAGGAATACTGTTTTTCATTAACACCAGCCTCTAGTCCAATCTTTAACCCGAAATGCCCGTATCATTCAACATGTTCTTCGAACCTCTATCATACCCAAAGGTGGCGACCGCATCAATCTGACCCCTACCTTGTCAGTCGCTACCTACCTTATTATGTCCAACATTAAGTTTGATGAGGTCGATTTGATTAGCAACTATATTCAGCACATGACTTTTATTCGTCTTCCCACCACTCGACGGAAACAAAATCTGGCTCTTGGTCACCTAATAGGATATATCCTCTACCATAAATATCAATTATCCTACCCTGGTGAACCCGACATGCTTCCTATTTTTTATACGGATGCTTCCTTCCGTATCCTCTTTCAGCGGGGACATGAGCCTGAAGAACCCGTCTTTGATGAAGAAGAAGGAGAAGATGCACCAGCCGCAGCTCCAGCTCGACCACGACGCCATGCTGCACCCCGAGCACCTGCACCAGCTCCAGCACCAGCACACCCAAATGATGATTTAGTCGCCCGCTTCGACCAGCTGCAGACTCATCTCGACATGCATATTCAAGAACAACATCAGCAACACGAGGCTGATATGCACTGGTTTGGAGAGCGTTTTACTGCAATTGATCACCGCTTCGATACTCTATTTCAATACTTTCAGCCAAATCCACCTCCACCACCACCAGATCAGGACCCGTCTGCTTAGTTTGTTTATGTTTGCATTGTTATTTTTGTTTGTTTTCTTCTCTTACTTTTTGCTTTTAGTTGATCCTCCTTTTTGTGCTGTCAAAAGGGGGAGAAGTTTGTTGTAATGTTGTAATGCCTATTTATCTAAATACAGTATCTTTTATTTCGTACTTACTTGTAGTACCTTTTTTTTTTTCTTGTGTTTAATTTTTAAAAAAAAAAAAACAAAAAAACAAAACAAAAAAAAACAAAAGAAATGTTTTTCAAAAGAAATGTTTTTCTTTCTTACTTGCAACAAACTATTTGACATCATCAAAAAGGGGGAGATTGTTGCAACCCATGACCCCGAGTTTGAGATTTCGATGATGCCAAATAATGAGTGTTTTGGAACTGCTTTCATTGATTATTATTTTATTTGTTATTTTCCTTGAGCACTAACATTTCAGAAAGATCACAAGTGACTCAGGAAGAAAGGAAGACTCAAGACCGTGTAGATTAGGAGTATGAGTCAAACATTGTATTTTTTCATTTATTGTATTTTTACTTTATTGAGTCTGGCCACAAAATGCGTAAGAGTAAGAGCAACCATGCACACACACAGGGGGAGAGTTCTTTTTTAACTGCAAAATATAACTAAAATTCTTCTCTGTAGATCGTACTGTACGATTTTATTTCGTACCGTACGATCCAAGCTATGTGGACAATTCTCTGAATAGATTGTACTGTACGAAGTCTTTCGTACTGTACGATATGTTCAGATCCAAAACCCTAGCCGTGACTTAGTTTAAGTAAGTGATTTTGCGCCATTCGTACTGTACGAACAGGTTCGTACTGTACGATCCGTTTTTAATACTTACTTAAATTAACCCGTGATTAGTGCATGTAATCCAGGCCTAATGAAAATTTGAACATCATACTGTACGATAGTAATCGTACCATACAATGAACATAGACGACATCCGATCGTCCAGACCATCGTCCTGTACGAATAGTATCTTGTTGAATCGTACCGTACGATATTATATCGTACAGTACGATTTGTTTTTGTACTGTTCATACATCTTCGAACCAGGACGACGGCTGTTTATGAAGATCGTACTGTACGATGTTGAATCATACTGTACGAACATTAACGGCTACTTTTGAATTCAGAGGTTTTTGGAGCCTTTTTTAGATATCAATCAAGTTCTTTTTTAGTAAGATTTATAGAGGGGGTGAACGTGGTTAGAGAGGGATTCCAAGGGATAAAACTCTAGAGAAATTCTTGAGGGTTAAGAGAGGAAGGAGGAGGTGAGCGTTGTGAGGGAGATCACACGGTTGCTCCAAGCTTGCTTCATCTTGCTCCTCCTGTGGCCCGAGAAGGATTTGAGGAAGGATCTCCAAGGGAAAGGCTCGTCTACATCCATTACCTCGAGGTTCTCTGCCTTCTCCAGGAGGGAGAAAAACGAGAAGATTCTCTGCCGTCGCCAAGAGGGTGAAAATAAAGTTTGGTATTCCGCCACGCCGAGTTGGTGAAAGGGAGGTTTGTACAGGCTTCTCCGCCTTGCCGAGGGGGGCAAAAGGAGAACTTTTTTTATAGTGAAAATCCTGGAGTGGAGGACTCCGGGGAGTGGACGTAGGTCATATTTTGACTGAACCACTATAAAATTCTTGGTGTGTTCTTTCCTTATCGTTGTTTACTTTTTGCTTGCATTTTAAATTTGTTATATCTATTGCATGTGAAATTTTGTGAAAGAAAAATTGCATAAATCTTTGTTTTAAAGTTTCAAAAGCAACAAAAAATTAGAACTATTGTTTAGGGTTAATTTTATTATTAAAAAGACTTTTACAATTCACCCCCCCCCCCTCTTGTCGTTTAGTAATTTCAGTCGGGGGGCAAGAAAAGTTGAAGCCTCCCAATATTTAAAGGAGTTTATTAAAGATAATGATGCTATTTTTGTTGGCCTTTTAGAGACTAAAATTCTTCTATAGATTCTTTGGAATTTAAAAGATTTATAAGAGACAATTGGGATTTTCATTTATTTCCAGCTAGAGGTTTATCAGGTGGAATTATTATTTGTTGGAGGTCGGACTTGGATACTTTTTTATTATGGAAGCTTCAAATCAGCTAGTGGTGGGTAAGTTGAATATTACGAACAATACCTCTTGAATCATAGCCACTATTTATGGTAGTATTGATTTTGGTGAAAGAAGAATTCTTTGGAACATATTGGATAAATTTAAATCTTCTAAACTTCCTATGGTTATGGGAGGAGACTTCAACTGCATTATATCCCAAGATGAAAAAAAGGAGGTAAAAAATTTTCTTTATCTCAAGGAGCTCAAGACATGTTATCATTCATGAGAGATTATGATTTTCATGATACAAAATTCATTGGTCCCAATTACACCTGGTGTAACAAAAAAATTGGAAAAGCCCGGATCTTAGAACGATTGGATCGTTGCTTGCTCAACTGCGTAGCTCTAAATCTCTTGAAAGTTGGGGTGGTTAAACATCTTACACGCATTGCTTCTGATCATTGCCCTGTTATGTTAAGGATTTCTTCTCCTATTTTACATAAGTATTATAATCTAAAATTTGAAGATACTTGGCTTTCTTATCTAGTTTCTCATTTGGTGGTGTGGTTTGCTTGAAATAAACCATCTGGAGGCAATGATGATACTGTTTTGAACAATAAATTCAGGCGTTATTTAAAAGCCCTATTTCTTTGGAATAAGGCCAAGCATAAAAGCTTAATTGAGTTGAAGAATAATTTGAAGAGAGATATTTTGAAGTTATAAGAAGAGGAAGCATCTACTGAAGTATTCTCGGATCAGAAAACTGATCTATTATGATTCAAGGTTCGGGAATTGAACACAACACTTGGACGTTTATGTACTTGGTGGAGACAAAGATCCAAGACACGTTGGCTTAAAGAGGGAGACAGCAACTCAAAATTCTTTCACACTTTGGCTACAGCTAGAAGAAGTATTAATTGGATCAATCATATAAAAAATAGTGCAGGTTTGCTGATACAGGATCAAAATGAAATTGCTGAAGTATTTTCAAACTTCTTCTATAACAAGTGCCATAATAGAAGCTGTTCACTGAGCAATTGTCCTCCATGTTCAAAATCCATTGATGATTCTGATTCATTATTGCTTGACCGTGAGTTTTCCAAAGAAGAATTGGAGACAGTAGTTAAAAAACGGGGTACGAATAAAGCCCCGGGTAGAGATGGAATAACTTATTCCTTTATCAAAGCTTTTTGGCATATTATTCACAATGATGTGTGGAATGTAGTTAATCAATTCTTCAAGTCTGGTTCTATGTGCATGAATTGGAAACATACTAATGTGGTTCTCATTCCTAAGGTAAAAAATCCTATTTTACCTTCTAATTTTAGACCCATTAGCTTATATAATACAATCTATAAAATAGTGGCCAGCATGTTACTAAATAGGATGAGTAATCTATTTCCCAAGATTATTTCAGAGGTTCAATATGGTTTTATTAAAGGGAGATCTATGTCGGATCAAATTCTTCTTGCTCAAGAAATCTTTCACAAGTTTAGATTTTCCAGAACTAAAAAGGGATTTGTTTCTATTAAAGTTGACATGGAACAAGCTTATGATAGCATGTGTTGGCCTACTCTGAAACAAGTGCTTCATTGGTTTGGGTTTCCATCAAAATTTTTTCTTCTCATTATGGAATGTATTATATATCCGAAATTCTCTTTTTTGATTAATGGTAAATATTCAAACTGGATTGAGTCTAAATGTGGATTTAGACAAGATGTCCACTCTCACCTTACCTCTTTATAATGTGCTCCCAATTACTTTCTAAAGAATTCTCTAGGAAAGGGTGCAATATAGGGATAAGAATCTCTCTAAATGTTCCTTTGATATCTCACCTCATGTATGCAGATGACTTAATTATATTTTCAGAGGCAAATAGGTTGAGCGTGAAGACAATTTCAGCAATCTTAAAAAATTATTGCTTGTGGACTGGGCAAGTTATTAACACAGGCAAGTCTTCTTTGCTATTTAGTAAATCCATGTCTAAAAGTTCTACTAAAAAATTGTCTAGATTGCTGAATTTTAAAGTGAAGAAAGAACTGGATTTTCTTGGCACTAAGATTGCTTTAAGAAGGCTTATCAAGTCGGACTTCAATTATTTAATTGACAAGGCTGTTTCCAAATTGAATTTGTGGGGAAGCAAATTTATTTCTCTAACTAGGAAATTTGTTTTGTTAAATGCTTCTTTCCTTTCCTTGCCCATTTTTGTAGCTACTCTATCTATGGTTCCAATAAGTATTCTAAAAGAGATAAATAAGATGTGCAGAATTTTTTATGGAATAAAAGAGAAGGGAGCTTTGGTATTCATTTTGTTGCTTGGGGTTTTGTGTAAACCAAAAAGCAAAGGTGGTAGATGGGTGCAATCGGTGCTGGATAGAATTGGTCCCTTAAGAGCCAAGTTGGCTCTTAATTTTATCTCAAATCCATCTTCCTTATTGAATAGGACTTTTTCTGCAAAATATGGGAATGATTTTTGGGGTGGTGGAAATACATGCTATTCATCATCTTCATGGAGAATTATTTTAAATGGAGCAAAATTTTTGTATCCTCTTTTAAGATGGAAGATTTGTAATGGACAAGATGTGGATATTATGAATGATATTTGGATTTTGGATAAAAGTCTAAATAAGTGGCCTACTTTTTTATCTACCACGGATCATCTCAATGGTAATCTTTCAGCTTTTATCAAAAATAGGGATTGGAATGTTGATATCTTAAAAATATATTTTGGTTATTGCAGCTTATTCAGTTAATCAGAAATGTTCCCATATACTCTAATATTGAATGTGATTGTTTGGAATTCGTTTCTAAATGCTCGGGTAAATCAGTGGCTGCACTTGCATTTGAAATAAATAGACAACATGAAGTGGATACACTAGACTGGAATTGGACAAAGAAGCTCAAACTTAGACCCCAAGTTGAATTATTTTGGTGGAGGCTATGTAGCAATGCTTTACCTACTAGAAGTTTTCTTCATCATAGAGGTTTAATTGAAGATGACAAATGTCCGAGAAGGTGTCAAAATGCGGAAGACATAGAACATGTTGCTATTAATGCAATATCATCAAGGATGTCTGCAGTAAGTTGAATATGTGAAATTTTCAATTGCGTATTTCATTTCGTTTGAAGACTGTAGAAATGCATTAAGGAAACTATCGGTGCAGAATCCTATAATTGGGAATCTATATTGCTCAGTGATTTTTTGTTGTTGGAAAAGCAGAAACAAATTCATGCGTGGTGGTAATGAAGATAGCTTTTCTTTCTTGGAAGATAATGCATTGGAGTATGCAGTTGGTTCTTTCCATGACAATCCTGTTTGGGATAACTGGGAAGCTTATCAGCACTCAGTGCTGTTCAAGAAAACTTGGCTTCCTCCACCTCCTGGCTGGATTAAATGTAACGTGGATGCTTTCTTATAAAGTAATTATGTAGCTGGTGTAGAAGGTGTCTTCAGAGATGACAAGGGAAGATTTTATGGAGCATTTGGTTTCAACATTAATCACTGGGATATTGCTCAAGTGGAAATACTTTCTATTCTCTCATTATGAAATTATGTTCAAGATTGGATGCTTGATGCTAAAGGAATCTTAATTGAAGGTGATAATCATAATGTTATCCTTCTCTTTCAAAGGGCTTTTCATAATAATTCTTTTTCAGAAGAATTTCTAAACCCAAAGGATTTAGATTTTCTTAGAGATTTTAAACAAGTTATTTTTTCTTTTGCTAGTAGAGATTGTAATAAGTTAGCTGATATGTGTACTAACTTTACTCTTCATTCAGATTTCTTTTGGAAGGATCTAAATGATAGTAGTATTCCTCCTTTCTTTCAACTTTTGAAGGAGGAATTTATTTGTACCTAGTTTTCTTTTAATAAAATTATTGCTATTTGCATTTTCTCAAAAAAAAAAAAAAAACCATTTTTAAGCCAGTTAGGTTCATCCCTCATAGAAACTGACAACTAGACCGTATAGATAAAAAATGATTTTGTATGTTCGATCATTTATAATAACCGATTCTACTCGGATAACCATCTACATGCATACAAACAAATTTGTACCAATCATATGTATGATGATGTCATAATACAGTATGAAGCTATGTAAAATTTTAATATTTTATGAATTTATATCCAAAATCGATCATAGACATGCTATAGAATTCATATAGTATAAATATTTTTATATAATATGAACAAAACACTTAAAAATAAAAAATAACAACCAAAATTTTTTCTTAAAGTCCATCATCCTTCAACAAGTGACAAATGTCCAAACTAAAAACTCACAAAACAAAATCCAAAAATAAAATAAACACTCACAAATAAAAGCAAAAAAAAACATACATAGAAAAACAAAATCAAATACGCATAACAATCATGTCAAGTTTGCATAAAATTTTATCTAAGCATTAAAAACAATCACACCAAATCTTATCCTTAAGGTGCTAAATGTGTCAAAGTCTAGAGGTTTTGTAAAAATATTTGTAAGTTCATTTTTAGTAGAAATATGATTCAATTCATTTACTCTTTCGGCTACATGATCCCTAATGAAATGATGCCTTATAACTATATATTTGGTTCTAAAATGTTGAATATGATTCTTAGAAATGCAAATAGCATTAGTGTTATCACAATAAATTGGAATTGTGCCTATTATAAATTCTAAATCCATCAACTGTTATTTTAACCAAAAAACTTGTGCCACATAACTTCATAAGGTAATGTATTCAGCTTCAGCAGTAGATAGTGCTATAAAATTATATTTTCTACTGGACCAAGAAACTAAAGAATTTCTTATAAATTAATAAGTCCCTGATGTACTCTTTCGATCAATCCTATAACCTATAAAATTTGAATCAAAATATTGAATAATTTCAAATGAAGAGTTGTACTTAGGATACCAAATTTCTATGTTTTGAGTTCCCAAAAGATATTTTAAAATCCATTTTTACTATTGTTAAATATGATTCTTTAGGATTAGATTGAAATCTTGCTCACAAATAAATACTAAATATTATATCTTGTTTGCTAGTAATCAAATAAAGCAATGATCCAATTATACCTCTAAATTACTTTTAAACAACATATTTTCTCTTTAGGTCCTTATCCAACTGAACTGAGGTACCCATTGGTGTAGTTACTAGTTTAGCATTGTCCATTTCATACTTCTTCAATATATCCTTAATATACTTTCACTGACTAAAGAAAGTTTCTTTCTCATTTTTCTTAATTTTAAAACTAAGAAAATAACTTAAATCTCCCATTAAATGCATCTCAAATTCACTACTCATTATTTTTGAAAATTCATCACAAAGATTTTTATTTATACATCCAAAAATGATATCATCAACATATATCTAAATAATGAGTATATCATCTCCTAATTTCTTAAAAAAGAGAGTGGTATCCACACTTTGTTTTACAAAAGATCTCTCTAATAGAAAAGTTCTTAACCTCTAAAACTAAGCCCTAGGTGCCTACTTCAATCCGTATAATGCCTTTTTTAATTTAAAAACTTGATTAGGGAATTTAGAATTTTCAAAACCTAGAGGTTCCTCAATATAAGCATCCTCTTATATTACCCTATTCATAAAGGCACTTTTAACATCCATTTGGAACAACTTAAATCCTCTACAATAGGCAAAGGCTAACAAAACCCTTATTACTTGAAGTCTTACTACAGGGGAAAAAGTCTCTTCAAATAAATGACTTCAATTTGATTATACCCCTTAGCCACCAATCTAGTCTCATTTATAATTACAACACCTGAATCATTCATATTATTTTTGAACAATCACTTAGTTCCTACTACACTTTGATCCTTTGGCTTGTCAATCAATTCACAAACATCATTTCTTACAAATTGATTCAACTCCTCTTATATGACCAAACTCCAAAATTCATTTGAAAGTGTTTGATTAACATTTGTAGGGTTCATTCATTGAAATAAAGGTACAACGGTTAACTTCTTTGCCAAGTCCATGCCTAGTCCTAACATCCTCGCTAGGTTTACGTAAAATAAATTGACTCACTAGATTTTATGTAAAATAGTTCATAATCATGAATCATAATGTTTATCCTAGAGTATTTCATTTCATTAATTCCTTCATAGGTTATGTAGTGTTTATCCAAAAAAATTTTACCAGTAGTGCAAGTAGATATATGCATGTAATATTTAGTTTTTAATACACAAAAAAATAGTTTAAATATTTATCATATAACTGGGCTAAACCTCTATCATCAATACTCCATTCAAAAAATGTTAGTACAATGTTAATGCCATTTATAAAGTGAGAAGGTGTAGAGTATCCTTCCTAACAAACATCCACATGTGATAGTCTATTGATTCCAAGAAAGTAGAAAGATAATGTTTTTTTTAAAATTAATAGGAATCTTATCAAATAATGATGGTCATGTAATTGAATATCCTTCAATAGTATTACAATTTCCAAAGTTATTCATTGATCATTTTTTATAAGTTTCCAAAAACATTATTTTTGAATCCCGTTCTAATATAACTTAAAGTTTTTGAGGATTATTAAACCTCAAAAAACTAACTTGAGGCTAAGTAAAAGGTGGGGGTGAATTAGTTATTTAAAGTTTTCTTTAACAACAAAAAAATCTTTTTATAAAATTTTTAATATAAAAAATAGACAATTTTATCACTCGATGTAGAAGCAAATTAATTTCATAATAACAAAAGGATCAAAGTTTTCAACAACACAGCTAATCATAGAAAAACAAAGTATAGAAAATAATAAGAATAAATACACTAGAATTTATAGTTGTTCAATCCAACCTAACCTATGTCCACTCCCTAAAAACCTCCAAATGTATTGCACTAAAATATGTGTACCTTCTTTTGACACCATAATATTGCAGAGAAGCCTATACAAAATCACTTTCACCAATCTAGTTTTGTGGAGAACTAAAAACTTTTCATACCCACGAGGTGATGGAAACATACCTCAAAGTTTTTTCCTCATTCCAAGAGAATGTAGAGAACCTTGAATCCTTTTTCACCCTTTAGGTGATAGTAGAGAACAACATCCCAATGCTATATAATGTCTTCTCAAAACCACCAAAGAATTAAGGAAGAAACTTGAAGAAGACAAGCAAGAACCTTACTTGGAGTAACCTTGTGAATCCCTCATAGTGCTACCTCTCAAAAAGCTATCCCTCTCTTCTCCAACAAAGCTCTCTTAAACTCCTTCTCTACGCTCAATCTCATGACACTAAGTAGCCAAATGCCCTTGAACATGTCTAAGTGGGAGTTTAAATAGAGAGGCTCTCAAAAGCCCTAAATTTCAATCTATCATTTAAGATCATCTAAGATGATCCTACAATTATTCTGTATGATTAATACAAAATAACCCTTTTAGATAGTACAAATTACATGTCCTATATGATCAATTCAAGAGTTTACCCTGATCATCTAGTATGATAAGCAATTATAAATTATCATCCCATGCTTCTCTTGGGTCATTCTGAAATGGGGGGTTGTCCTTATGATTAGGTAAAAAACTATAATATTTCATCATGTACGATAGGCAACAATAAATTATCATCCTATGCATCGTTCAAGTTCTATAGTACGATCATCACCAATCTTTCTGTATAATTTTATCAAACAAATTAACAATAATTATTTCTCTAATTACAAGATCAATTTAGGCATGATTTTCATATGTCATACAGTACGATGCATATAATATATTATAATTATAACTTAATTTGAATTTTAAGATATTGCCTAAATTATGATTGATGTTTCTTTTTATGATTATAATTGATTGTTCAGTATAATAAGGATCATCCAGAATGATTAGTTTAATCAATCTCAAATAACAAAAGTGCAATAACTAATGATTTTTCTTATTAATTGTTCATCCAACATAATGTAAATCATATAGTGTGATTAGTTTAGAAAACTCATCTTCTTCCTAACTCACTCACTCATGCCCTTGAGTGTGTGTGTGTGCAAGGTTACTCAACTTTAGAATCCCCCAAAATACATGATAGACTTAAGAAATATAAAAGGGATATAAATATTGAAAATACATACTTTAATTCTAGTATACTTATTCTTGAGCTAATCGAAGTTCTAAATGAATTTTGGACCTAAAATGTTTGTGAGCAGCTCAAACTAAATAAGTAATAAACTCAATTATCAAGAAATAGCATAGTGAGAAATCTAAAAATGTTTATTATCTTTGAAATCATAAGACTTGGGTCCAAATTTGTAACACTAAGCCTGCCAATCCCTTGGGTCCAACTAGATTAGCCAAATGGGCTAATCTAAGTACACATGAAAATGTCTTTATGAGATAATTCTAAATCTTGACTAAATTAGCCTTAGCCAATCCCCTAGACTTGCACTAGCCTTCCTACCCTTAGGTTAGTCAAATTTGCTACCCAAGTTTACTAAAATGACCCCAGTTAGATCATTTTGTATCCTCAGGCAAATTGCTCAAAACTAAGGCTTATGAATCATTTCCCTATACCCTAGGAATTAGCCTAGCCCATCCTAGCCTCTAGGCTAGCCTTAAGTGGCCAATATCATCTATAGTCTAACAAAGAAAGGCTTAGTTGAGTTTAAATGCCTATCAAACTCATCTCATGTGCCCCACTCCTTTAAGACATGTATTCACTCCACTAGGACATCTAAAACTAACCTAATAGCTTCGTATGGAATGCCCTATTAAAAATTCTATCTAGATTTAGTTCCAATAAGGTTATAAATATGATATTTTTCTCTAATGATATTTTTTTGTTTTACTTTGCTTAACTTTTTAAGTGTTCTAGAAGCTATCGAAGAGCTTCCCCTAGACTTCAATAGCTCATGAGTGAGTGTTTCATAGAGTTAAAACAAGATCTATTTAGTTTGTACAAGAATTTGATCTAGTACTTATCAATCATTACTGCTTGAATATAACGTATTCTATGGATCCATACTAGTTTGATCCAATCAAAAGACTTAATAGATCCATTTAGTACTAGGTAATTATCAATCTTATTCCATATATTAGAGGAGGTGGTATAGTTTGAAGAAAATCATCAATTGAAGGCAATCCAACCATTAGATTGAAGGTTCAATACTTTTAGATCCTACTAAATCCATTAAAAGGGAATATATGCAATGAATTGCATGTTTGAGCTAAAAAAAAGTGGATGGCTCCTATTATTAAGTAGAGCTTGAAGATGAAATCAAAACAAACTATTTGATTCAAAATGATGTAATGACTCTAATTTCATATGATCTGATATGATTTGACCCGCTTGTAATTTGATCCATTTGATCCTACCCATCTGATATTTTATTAAATGGCCAAGAGGAATGCCACCAGGTTAATGGGGCCCTTTAGTTTTTTAAGTTCCCAAATAAATTGTGCCATATAAAAGGTTGAGTGCATAATTAGCTACACACTGTGAAGTCACTCTATTTAAATACAAATTAATACATAAAAGTTTAAGAATTCAAACCTCCCTATATATTGATCCCAATAGGGAAAATAATTCCTCTATAAAAAATCCCCTATATAATGAATGTAAATTAAAGGCCAAAGGATGAGTAGATTAAATGAATTAAAAAGAAGTGTGGTTTTGTGTAATTATATGCTTAATAATTCCATCATAATCTCAAAGTTAGATTGATTACATTTATGGGTGTGTGACATCATCCTAAATTTTTTCATGATGATTTGAATTGATATCTGGCCTTACTTAAATTTTAAAATCTATAGGTCAATTTTAAGCCTATGAATTTAAAAATTCAAAAATACTATATCACTAAAAATCATTACATGAACTTGTTATATATCATAAAAAATATCCTAAGGCTTAATTAGCCATTTAATTTACAACAATCCAACTGTCTAGTTTGCGCTATTTCTAATGGTATGATGGATCTCCTTTAGAAAATATCAATAAATCATAGGAATGTCCAAATAAACTAATGTTTTAATGAGATACTAATTCAGTTTGCATGGATTTGTGATATAAATTTTACAACAATTGTAGGTCATTTGGTTTGTTAAATAGAAAACCCTAATTCTATTGAATTAATCAACATCTTCTTTTGCCAAGATAAGTGGTTGGGAAATTTTTCTATTGATAGTTTATTGAATGCTCATTCTACCTTTGCTTATAAAGTTAATCATTATGTTCATAATGGTATTTGAAACGTTGATTTACTTAGTGATAATGTTTCAGATTTTAATGTTAGTCTTATTGTTAAGATTCTTGTTCAAGTGGATAAAGAGGATTCCATCATGTTTACTAATGCAAATGATGGTAAGTTTATAATGAAGCAAGTTTGGAACTCCATCAGGCAACCCT
Source organism: Dendrobium huoshanense (assembly GCA_016618105.1). Classification (NCBI taxonomy): domain Eukaryota; kingdom Viridiplantae; phylum Streptophyta; class Magnoliopsida; order Asparagales; family Orchidaceae; genus Dendrobium; species Dendrobium huoshanense. The sequence continues at coordinate 47,600,370 of CM028347.1, forward strand.
CCCCTAAGTCTTTACTTTATTTAGCTATTTGGCATCATGCTATTCCATCATCTTACTCTAATTTAGTTTGGAGGAATATGCTTCATTATTTTCTTGTGGGATATACGCTTATGAAAGTAGGTTTTCATATTCTCCGTAAATGATAGTGTTGTTATTAATAGAAGAAGAAAGCTAGAGAGAGAAAGTTATAGAGAGAAGTTCTGAGAAAATAGAAAGTTTTGCGTTGGATTTTTAAAATTTCAAGTTTGTAGTTTTTCATTTGAAGCTGATGGTGATAGAGGGTCGCCCGCCACAAATAGCCGATGATCCAGTGGATGCTCGATGAATTCCTGTAGGAAATTCTCATGTTCCAGTATGATCATTTTCATCATCTCCTCCAGCATTTAGAGACGGACTTCCAGGTTTTTCTCAAGGAACAAAATCTAAGATCAGATCAGAAATGCCTTTACTTATTAATGAAGGAGGACTGTTATCTTCTTCTAAAAAGGTTTCCAAAGTTGTTGGCAAAGGGAAAAGCATAATGGTTGAAGATACTACTATAGCTTAGTTCAAAAAAGGAAAAGTTTCTGGAATGATGGAGTTAGGGGATGCTTCTCTTTCGGCAAGGTTATTTTCAAAAAAAAATGTTAGTGGATAACTTTATGGTGGAAAGAGGTTCTGTAATAAAAAATTTTATTGCTGAAACAAACTATTTGGACCTTGATTGTAATCGAGCTGTCATTGAAACCTTGGGGAATTCATTGAAGGAAGCTACAGCTGGGGTTAATTAAAACCAGGAATTGAATAATTTTGATTTGGTGAGAGTTTGTGAATAGAATCCAGGAGAATTAGGGATGTGTAAGGATGTCCTGAATGATGTAACAGAAAGACCTATGTCCTCTAATCAGCTAAATGTTTGGAGTAAGAAGGAGAACATAAAGGTACTAAATCGAATTGGGAAAGTTTTTATCTGAAGATGGATCATCTGTTAAACTGCATGTGGATAAGGAGTTGGAAAACTCTAGAAAGCTTCAAAACTCAATAGTAATTAAAGTATTTGGAAACAAAGTTCCATTCCCTGTAGTAAGCACTAAGCTAAGGAGGCAGTGGGCTCCTTTTGGGAAGTTTCATCTAACAATGTTGGGATTGGATTGGGTCCTTTGTTCTTTCTATGATAAAACTTCATTCGAAGCAGTCTTCTCAAATGAACCTTGGTTTGTCAATGGGAAGATCATCGAAATGGACAAATGGTCGCCAAATTTCTCTCCCACATCCTTAAAAGGTTTGTCTACTCCTATTTGGATTAGGATGCTAAACCTTCCATTATAATGTTGGGATGAAATCAATGTTTGTAGAATTATCTCAATGGTTGGAAAACCTTACATTATTGATTGAAACATGTTCCAATGGGGAAGGAGAGAGTTTGGGAGGATTTGTGCTTGTATCAAATTGGATACTCGATTGCCTCTTTGAGTATGGGTAGAAGGGAGCTTTGGAAAGTTCTTTCAAAAAATTGAATATGAAAGAATTCTGGAATTCTTTTTTGGTTGTGGAAAAATTGGGCATATGAAGAATGAATGTTTAGAGAAGTATATGGATGAAAATATTGTTTCAAGAGAAGTGGGAAGATCATCTAAGCAAACGGATGAAGGTAGGTCAAAAATTAAGAATTCTAAGCCTACTGAAGCTCCTAATGCTGCAAAAGATGGATATGGTCCATGGTTGCAAGTTAGTTCTGGGAGGAAAAGGAAAAGAAAGTATGCTTACAAGAAAATAATCCTCGAAACAAGGATCAAATGGTGAATAAATTTTTGTAGGTTAATATAAATGAACTTAGACTGAGACTTGTGGAAGCTGAGAAGAACTCAATGGTGGAGAGACTGTTGTTCAGATAAAAAAAGCTGATGGAAATAAAGAGACTGAGAAGGTACAATGTCAAAAAACATTAGAAAATTTAGCCATGGAGATCAAGGAAGATAATGGTATGTCCTTTAAATCATCTAATATTATCTTTGAAAATAAATTCAATATCCTAGATGGATTGGTCGAGGAAGGAGAGATTAATTTGTCTGGGGAGGTTGATACCAATATGGTTGAAGAAATGGATGGGTTAAACAAAGATACAAAAGTTAATTTCGAGAGTAACATGGAGGAAATGAAGGAGGTAATTGATGTGAAGGAATCTAGTTCCTCTAATGTTAAGAGGAAAGGTTCTAAACAATTAAAAGGATTGAGACCTATTAATTTGGCTCCTAGAAGTGGGAGAGTTGAAATTGATATTAAAGATAAGCAAGGGACTTTATCCCAGCTTATTCAATGACTTCTTTCATAGATTTTTGGAATTGTAGAGGAGCTAGGAAGAAGAAAGCTTCTCTTTACTTAAAGGAAGTTGTTAAGGAGTATGGGGTCTTTTTTATTGGTTTATTGGAAAAAAAATTTCAAATTTTGAAAGAAAGGATGTTGATCAATTAATTGGCTCAGAGTGGGATTTCCTTCATCTGTCTTTAGATGGATTTTCAAGGGGTATTCCTGTGGTGTGGAAATAAAATATAACCAATTTTCAAATTTTAGAAGCTTCATCATAGTTTATTATTGGTGATTTGGAGGTTCCTAACAAAGGCAAGTGCAGGATTTCTTCAATATATGGTAACAATTATGTCTATAAAAGGAGAAGGCTTTGGCAAAGGTTGGAATACGTTTCCTCTAAGGAATTGCCTATAGTGATAGAAGGAGATTTTAATTCTATTCATTTAAGGGAAGATAACAGGTGAGGGAAAAGATTCAAATTTTCCCTAGGACCAAAAGAAATGAAGACTTTTCTAGCTTGCAATGTTTTTAATGAAGTTGGTTATGTGGGACCAAGGTTAATATGGTGTAACAACAAAAAGACGTGGATTGAATCCTTGAAAGACTTGATAGATGCTTCTTAAACTCGGCTCCTTTGAATTCATCTTATCATTTTGTGGTAAGGCATTTGGCTTGTGTGGCTTCAGACCATTGCCCGTCCTCTTAAATCTCATGGTTTAGCAATAAACTAAGAAGGTCTTAAGGTTTGAAGATATTTGTGCCTCCAACAAGGCTTTGGCTGCAGTGGTTAGAGGTGTCTTGTTAAGGAAATGTAATGGCAGCTTAGCACATATCCTGAATTTTAAAATGAAGAAATCATTAAAGGGTTTATTTTATTGGAGTAAAGCAAAGATGAAAAGTTTATTTTCATTGAAAAGTGATCTATTGGAACAAATAGAGGATCTTCAAATGAAAGAAGCTAATGAAGGAGATCTATCAAAAGAGGAATGCTTGTTGTAAAAAGTGAAGGTGGACGAACTCAACTCCACACTAGCTCAATTGGACACATGGTGGAGGAAAAAGGCTAAGGTGAAGTGGATGTTGGAGGGAGATCAGAATTCAAAGTTCTTTCAAGCTTTTGCCTAGATAAGAAGGAATTCAAAATACATTGCAAAAATTAAAAATATAAATGGTGAAATTGTGGAGGATCAACATCAAATAGAGGATGTTATGATTAGTTACTTCAAAGAAAAAAGGATAAACAGAGAATCCAAGCTTGAAGATTGGCCTAGATAGTGGAGTTGTCTAGATGATGGTGATAGAGAACTTTTGAACAAAGCTTTCACTAAAGAAGAGATGGAAGAAGGTATCAAGTATAGTGGAAATAATATCTCTCTAGGTAATGATGGTATTACCTTTTCTTTCTTTAAAGCTTATTGGGAGATAATTAAATTTGACTTGTGGAATGCCATCAATGGTTTTTTTTTTTTGAATCATAAGATATGGACTCAAATTGGAAAGAGACAATTATTGTGTTAATTCCAAAAGTTGGCAACCCATTACCCCTTCAAACTATAGACCTATAAGCTTATGTAATACTGTTTATAAATTAGAGGCAAAAATTCTTATGAATAGGATGTTTTCAATCATCCCTAAATTGATCTCAGAAGAGCAAGCGGCTTTCTTAAAAGGAAGATCTCTATCTGATCATGTGTTGATAGCTCAAGAGGTTACGCATAAACTAAGGCATTCTCATTCTTTAAAAGGTTTTGTTTCCTTCAAAATTCACAGGGAGCAGGCCTATGATTCTATGGGGTCGCCCACTTTGGTGAAAGCTTTGGATTATTTTTGGTTTCCTCCTAAATTTTCTAATCTGATTTTGGAATGTGTACATGACTCAAAATTCTCTATTTTAATCAATGGAACTTTGTCAAATTGGATAGAAGGTCAAAGTGGCTTTTGATATGGATGTCCCTTATCTCCATATCTATTTATTCTTTGTGCTCAGTTGTTATTAAATGCTTTTAAACAAAGAGGAGGCTCCATTAGAGTTTGGTTGTGTTTAAATGGACCCAGAATTTCCCACTTATTGTATGCTAATGATGTGATTATCTTCTTGAAAACCAAATTAAAGGTAGTCTAGAAGATAAAAAACAATTCTGGAAAATTTTTGTGGTTGGTCAGGTTTAACAATAAATATCAAGAAATCTTCTATGGTGTTTGGCAATATAGTTAGTAGAAGAAGGAAGAAGTTAATTGCCTGAATTATGGGGTTCAAAATAGCTAAGGAGTTGTCATATCTTAGAGTACTGTTAGCAATGAGAAGGCGAGTAAAAGAAGATTTTCAGTTTATTATTGACAAGGCTTTGAGGATGACAAATATATGGGGAGAAAGATTAATATCCTTGGAGTGCAAGATTTTGTTAGCTAAAAAAATCTTGTTATCATTCACCATCTTTCATTGTACCAATTCTCTAGTGCCTAAGAGTGTACTTGATGAGGTAGACAAGATTTGTAGAAGCTTTATTTGGAACAAATCCAATGGAAGACATGGGATCCACTATGTTAATTTGAATGTCATGTTCTTGCCGTTGAAATGGGGAGGTAGAGCTCTTCACTTTTGTTCTACTAACGTACGAACATTGAGAGAAAAAATTATTTGGAGGTACATGAATGATAAGGAATCTTTTCTGCACAAAGTGTTCCATCCGAAATATGGAAACTTGTTGGAAAATGTAGCATCATAGGGGACAGGGTCACCTTCTTGAAAGATCATCATGGATGGAGGTAAATCATTAAGGCCTTTAATTAGATGGAATGTTGCTAATGGAGAAGATATTGATGTGTTCAATGACACATGGATAGTGGATAAAAGTACTAGAAAATGGCCTACCTTTTACTTCTCATGATAGTAGCAATTTTTTTTGCTTCTAACTTCATTACTAATGGAGGTTGGAATGTGGAAGTTATAAGCAAATTTATGGGGAAAGATCTTGTAAACTTAATCTCACAAATTAATATTTCATCTAAAACGGAAGAAGATAAGATGGAGCTACTGTATCATAAAAATGGGAAGTCCATCTCTTCTATGGTGTTCGAGAGTTCGATTATACACACCACTTCGAACCAGTTTTGGAGCTGGATTAAAAACAGAAATTTAAACCCAAAGGTGGAGACTCTATGGTGGAGAATTTTTAACAATGGCCTTCCTACTTATGATTTCCTTGAGTATAGAAGATTTCAATGGGGAAACCAATACTCGAGGAGCTGTAATGATATGGAATATGGTGATCATGTTGCTGCTAGGTGTTTAAAGCTGAAGGAAGTTCTTCATCATATCGGTAAATGGGGTTTTGCAGTTCAGGTTTTTGACTTTTTGATAGATTATTAAAATTGGTTGTCCAACCAAAGTTCCTTTATGATTAATTTGTATTGTAATGTGGTGTTCTTTACATGGAAATCAAGGAATAAGTTGATTCACAATGGGAAGGAAGATAGTGTTGAATCTAGTAATTAGGTTGTTAAGCCTAAGTTAATGTCCCAAGGCTACCAAGAGGGGGGTTAATTGGTAGTTTAAAAATTTTAAACCCTCTTTGAAGATTAAGTTGAACCGAAATGAAAATTTTTCTTTTAAGGTTTTTCTTGAAAATATTTTTCAACCACAGAGTTGTTAAAAATTAAAATAAAATGCGGAAACAAAAATTGTAAATGACACCAGATTTATAGTGGTTCGGTCTATAACCAGACCTACATCCACTCCTCAGAGGCACCCTCTGAGTATTGTACTAAAACCAATAGTGACTCTCCTTTTGCACCCACAGCAAGGCGGAGAAGCCTTTACAACACACTCTTTTCACCACTACCCGGTGCGGCATAGAACCGTCGTCCTTTTACACAATCCCCAGTGCTGGAAGAGAACTATCCGTCCTTTTACACAATCCCCAGTGTTGGAAGAGAACCATCCGTCCTTCTACACAATCCCCAGTGTGGGCAGAGAACCCTACGGCTGTTCACACTCTCCAAGTGTAGGCAGAGAACCCTTCGGCTGTTCACACTCTCCAAGTGTGGGCAGAGAACCCTTCGTTTGTTCACACTCTCCAAGTGTCGACAGAGAAACGGATCTCCTTGACTGATCTTCTCACAAGAATCTAGAAGGAAAAAGGAAAAGAGTGAAGTAATCCTAATTCACAAGTAGAGACTCTTACCTTTGAAATCCAAGTGAAGCCTTCTCGCTCCAGTGGTAGGAATCCTCCCTTGAATGCTCTCTTCCACTCTCTCTTTGGCTATTCTCTTAAGAGGCACGAAGATCAAATGACAAAAATATTGGGTGGCATTCTAATTTGGACTATTTATATAAAAGACAAGAAGAACCGCCCAAAAACTGCACGTTTTCAATTCTGTACGCAGTGGATCGTCCTGGACGATTTTACTTAAACGATATGAAACGACCCTATTTGAATATGTGTACGAAATGTCTTCGTACACCTGATCGTCCTGTACGAATTTAGGTTCGTCCAGTACGAACAGTTATTACAAGGTTATTTCTAGAAACTGCTGAAAATTGTTCTAAGTCGGTTAATCGTTTGGACGAAAATATGTTCGTCCGAATGAAAATTTTACAGAGAACCGATCGTCCTGGATGATTCTTGACTTCGTCTGGACGAAAATTTTCCAGAGGACCAATCGCCACGGACAATAATTTATTTTCGTCTGGACAAAAATTTTCCAGAGACCCGATCGTTCTGGACGATTTTTAATTTCGTATGGACGAAATTTTTCCAGAGGACTAGTCGCCACGTACGATGATAAAATTTGTTTGGACAAAAATTTTACAGTGAACCAATCGTCCTGGACGATAATTAATTTCATCCTGGACGAATAGGACTTAGAAAATTTTTTGAGCAAGTTCCTATTCGTTCCATGTGCTCTATAGGAGATAACTGTCTGATCGTCCCGTACGATCAGTATAAAATTTTTATGATCTCCTTATGTGTGTGTATGTTTTTATTCACTCTATTACAATCACTCCCTTTCAAATATAATTAAAAGAAAAATGCAAGTTTCAAATTAACAAAGTATCTCATGTTGAATTTGATTTGAAGTTTTCGTAGTCTGGAGTCTAATTTTCCTGAAATGTTAGTACACACAAGAGCAAATACAAATCTTCTAAAATTGTTAGGAGATAACTACACATTTGAACAATAATGTTTGGAATCATCAAAACTACATAAGTTGCAAAAATGTAAAGCATTCAAATAGCAACAATTCTAACAATCTCCCCCTTTTTGATGATGGCAAAACAATTATTGTTTGTATGATTTTCAATTTAAAAAAATCTCCTATCTCGTAAACTCCCCCTGAATTGATGAATACATGAAAATAAGGAGGCATTTTGAAGCAAAGAATAATATTTTTATTTTTCAAAAATTTTTAACACAAACAATCACAAAATCAAACACACAAAAGCAAAATACAAACAGAATAATCAAAACAAAATAAATCAATACCAACACAATAATTTCTCCCCCTTTTTGACAACAACAAAAAGTGAAGAAGAAATAGACGAGAAATGTAAGTAATTATATGAAATTCATTTGAAAATTTAATCTAAATTGTGATTGATATAAGGTATGCAATTTTAAACTAAAAACATTAAGTAAATCATAGAAATTCATAAAATTTAAGAAGTGATATAACATTGTACGTAAGAAGAATTTTTCAAAACATGATTCAATTTAGACATTCGAATATAGAAAATCATTACAAGAGAGATGTAAAAAAAAAATTATATTTCAAAGTTCAATGGAATACATTTTGAAGCATTTCTTTTTGATTTTTGTACTATTTGTACAATTTTTAAGAGTAATTGAGACCAATTCTTTTCAAAATCAATAATCTAAAATTTCAAATATTTATAAGTGCATAAATATCACTTGAGCATAAAAATACAAAATAAGAAAACATCTAAATTGTAATAATAATATTAACTTTTATGTAGTCTAAATGAATAGACATGAATTTAAAAGTTCTAATTACAACAAGTTATAAATAACTTTTAAATTTAGAAAGACTAGATTTTCTAATATAGATAATCTCAAATTACTATCTAATTTAAGCACTATGAAGATTAAATAATACTAATGAAATTCATAAAAATTAACTACATTCCAAAAACAAATCAAATTTGAAACAAGTACAACATCCGTTGATATTAATGAAAGGATTACACATTTCATAATATCTAAAAATAAGTAAGAAAATACACTGAACTTAAAAGAAGAAAAAAAAAAATAAAAACAAACACTTAACATAAAAACTGACACAACAAAACATAAAACACGAGTACAACAAACACAGAAATTCATCTCTACTATTCTGGAGGAGGAGGAGGAGGAATGCCGCTAAAAAGGTTGAAGTAGGAGGCCATCAACATTACATTGGTATTAATTTCATGTACTTCATCTCTAATGTTACCAATGTCTTGTTGCTACTGCTTAAGTTGAGCATCAAATTGATCAAACTTTTGATCAACATGAGTCTCTAATCTATCAAATCTTTCAATCAGATTCTGATAATCTGACTGAGGTGCAGAAGTTTGCTCTCCTTCTTCTTCCTCTTCTGAAGCACTGGCATGTGCTTTTCCTTTTTCCTTCTTGAAAAGCAATCTGAAGGAAGCATCATTATAGTATACTGGCTCTTCGTAATCATCATCAGGATGCACTAAGTTGTATTTCTTTTCCAAAATGTATGTGACTAAGTGTCCTAATGAGATATTCCTTTTTCTCTTCTGTTCTGCATATCCTATTTCTGAAAGCCCATAGATATGATCTATGATAAGTTGGGCTTCGTCAATAGGATGACATTCCATAATCAAAAAGGTTAAAGATCAAAGGAGAGGGGTGATATTAATCCTATCACCAGCTTTAGGAATGATTGAAGATCGAAGGATATGCTGGATGATTCGGGCATTTTTAGTCATACCGGAGACTCTAGCGACATGATTGTCAAGACCATTTTCTCTAATTACCCTATTGACATGATACCATTTGAAAGAGGTTTCTGACATCAGGGTGTGGGCTCTATATCCCTCAGTTCTTAAGTTCAAAAAGGCACCAAGGTCGTGCTTGGTGATTTCAACTTTTTGCTTGAAGACATAAGAACTTATGGAAGAGTGGTCGGAATTAAAACTCATGTTTGCTAGGAAATAGTGGTAGGTTTGCTTGTTATAGAAGTGGACGAGAGAAAGTATGAAATGAAATTGGGTTGAGGCAAAAAGGTGCATTACCTTAAAATTTAACTCGCTTTGGATTAAAATGCGAGAGGGAGTTATTTTGGCGGATGCAAAACGAGAAAAGGATTCCTCATACGCCTTGGACAGGAAGTTTTCTAAGGCATTCCTATTGGGTTTCTTTGCCAACACCTTTTGTCTCTTACTTGAGGAGGCCATTATTGATTTGAAGTAGAAAGGGATTGAAAGTGAAGTTTGGAAGTGTGATTGTTAAGTTAGAAAGCCTTCATATTTAAAGAAAAACGATACGTTCGTCCTGGACGAAAACCTTCATCCTGGACAAAAATCATCGTTCGTCTGGACGAAAATATTTCATACAGACGATTAAATTCGTCTAAAATGTAACGGCTTTTCGTAATCAACACAACTTACGATGCGTCCCTTCGTACAGGCTTTTTTTGACTTGACCGATCGTACAGACAAAATTATTTCATACAGACGATCAAAAAGTAACTTGTTTTAATGTCTCTTGAAAACCGTTCCCTACAATAAAACGACATCTGTTCGTCTGGACGAACCAAAAATTCATACATACGAAATCCATATTTAAAACTGTCTTATCCACTCAACCGATGCATTCAATCGTCCCGACGTTTTGAGATAAAAAAAAAATTTCGACCTGGACGATCGTCAGATCGTACAGACGATATAATTAAAAACTGCTCTCAAAATGGTTAAAATTCGCACAAACTGTTCTTTCACACATCGTCCAGTACGAAACAAAATTTGTTCCGGACAATTTCCTCCAATTTTTGAATTTTGATTTTTAATTTAAGAAAATAAAACTAAACATTCAAAAAACATGGAAAACATAAAACAAAAAACATAGACCTAAAAACAAATTCATTTAAAACACACAAAATTTCACAAAATCAAAAACAAAACAAAACAAATATCAATGTTGCAAAGACATTTTGTTTATGCATTCAAATCAATAACACCAAGCCTTGTTCTTAAAGTACTGAAGGTATCAAAGGCTAAAGGTTTTGTAAAAATGTCTGCAAGTTGATTTTCAGTTGAAACATGTATGAGTTCAATTTCTCCCTTGGATACATGATCCCTTATGAAATGATGCCTTATATCAATGTGTTTGGTTCTAGAATGTTGAATAGGATTTTTGGAAATGCAAATAGCACTAGTATTGTCACAATAAATTAGAATAGTGCCTATAGTTAATCTTAAATCAATCAACTGTTGTTTTAACCAAAGTACTTGTGCCACACAACTTCCTAATGCAATGTATTCTGCTTCTGCAGTAGCTAGTGCCACTGAATTTTGTTTTTTACTAGACCATGAAACTAATGAATTTCCAATGAATTAACATGTTCCAGAAGTGCTTTTCCTATCCACTCTACAGCCTGCAAAGTCAGTATCTGAGTAACCAATAATTTCAAATGAAGAGCTAAACTTAGGATAGCAAATCCCTAAGTTTTGAGTTCCTAGTAAATATCTTAAAATCCTTTTCACTACTGTCAAATGTGATTCTTTTGGATCTGATTAAAATCTAACACATAAGCAAACACTGAACATAATATCTGGTCGGCTAGCAGTTAAGTAAAGTAAAGATCCAATTATCCCTCTAAATTTCTTTTGATCAACAGATTTTCCCTTAAGGTCCTTATCCAACTGAACTGAGGAACTCATTGGTGTACTAACAGGTTTAGCATTGTCCATTTCATATTTTTTTGAGGATGTCCTTAATATATTTAGTTTGACTAAGAAATATACCTTCCTCAAGTTGCTTAATGCTAAATCCTAGAAAGTAATTTAAATCTCCCATTAAACTCATTTCAAATTCACTACTCATTGTTTTAGAAAAATCATCACAAAGATTTTTATTTGAAGACCCAAAGATGATGTCATCCACATAAATTTGAACAATAAGTATATCCTTTCTAATTTTCCTTAAAAAGAGAGTTGTATCCACACTTCCTTTTTCAAAAGATCTTTCAAGTAGGAAGGTGCTCAACCTCTCATACCAAGCCCTAGGTGCCTGTTTCAATCCATATAATGCCTTTTTTAACTTGAAAGCATGATTTGGAAATTTAGAATGTTCAAAACCTGGAGGTTGTTCTACAAAAAACATCTTCTTCAATAACCCCATTCAAAAAGCCACTTTTTACATCCATTTGAAACAATTTAAAACCTTTAAAACAAGCAAAGACAAGTAAAACCCTAATTGCTTCAAGTCTGGCTACAGGGGCAAAAGTCTCCTCAAAATCAATTCCTTCAATTTGATTATACCCCTTAACAACTAATCTAGCCTTATTTCTAATGACTACTCCTGAGTCATTCATTTTATTTTTAAAAACCCACTTGGTTCCAATAACACTTTGATCTTTTGGCCTTGTAGGTAATTCCCAAACTTTATTTCTTACAAATTGATTTAACTCTTCTTGCGTGACCAATATCAAAAATTCATCAGAAAGTACTTAATCAATGTTAGTGGGTTCAATAGTTGAAATAAAGGCTGAATGATTGACTTCCTTGTTTAATCCACGCCTACTTTTAACACCCTCACTTAGTTCACCTATAATCAATTCCTTTGGGTGGTTTTTAGAAAATCTCAAATCTCTAGGCAAAGGGTTTTCTCTTTCCAAATTTTCTTCCACATTTTCTTCCAAATTTAATCTATCAATCTTTTGAGAGTTTTCTTCAATTTCTTCTTCAACAACATTTGGCTCTTCTAAATTTCCACTTTCATCAAATACAACATGTGTGGTTTCTTCAATGACTAAAGTTCTTTTATTGAATACCCTATAAGATTTTCCAACACTTGAATATCCACAAAAATTCTTTCATCTGATTTTGGATCAAATTTTCCTAAGGCAGATTTTCCATTATTATGTATGAACACCTTGCAACCAAATACTTGCAAATGAGATAAATTAGGTGTTCTACCTTTTAGCAACTCATAGGGTGTTTTATTCAAATTTGATCGCACATTCACCCTATTCAGAACATAACATGCAGTGCTAACCACCTTCAGCCCAAAAATAACTAGGAAGTGAGTATTCTGCTAACATTGCTCGGGCGGCTTCTATTAATATTTTGTTTTGCTTTTCAACTACCCCATTTTGTTGAGGAGTTCTAGGTGCAGAAAAATTGTGATCAATCCCTTTTTTTTTACAGAAATTTTCAAATCTTTCATTTTCAAATTCTCCTCCATGATCACTTTGTATAGAAATTTTTTCACATCCTAGTTTTCTTTAAATCCAAGTTGAAAAATTTCTGAATTTCTCAAATGATTTACTCTTATGAAAAATAAATCTAACCCAGGTGAATCTTGAAAAATCATCCACTATAACAAATCCGTATACCTTCCCTCCTAGACTTATAGTTCCTACTAGTCCAAAAGATCCATGTGTAGAATTTTTAAAGGTTTACTGGTTCTAAGATCGTTATTGGACTTAAAAGAGGACCTCACTTGTTTTCCTAATTGACATGTATCACATAGATGGTCCTTAGTAAAGTCTAGTTTAGGTATATCTCTCACCAAATTCTTTTGGGTAATTCTCCTAAGATTTTTCATACTAGAATGACAAAGTCTCCTATGCCAAAGCCATGATTCATCAGAAATAGTTTTCAAACAAAAAGCAGTAGGAGATTGAATACAATTTAAATCTATCATGTAGACATTGTTTACCCTTTTTCCATTTAAAATAATTTTCACATTTAGGCTTATTATGCAGCTAGTAGGTAAAAATTTTACATTGTAGCCCTTATCACATAGCTGACTTATGCTTAACAGATTATGTTTTAAGCCTTCAACTAATAACACATTGTCTATGAAAAAGTTTTTTTAAATTTTCAATCATACCTAATCCAACCACTTTCTTTGTGGTATTATCTCCAAGTGTAATCTTGCCTCCATTCCTGGCTTCCAGCGTTATGAATTGAGCAGTATCTCTAGTCTTATGCTTTGAACATCCGCTGTCCAGATACGATATACTCTCACGAGGTCTTATGTGAGAGTATACCTCTTCTTGATCTGATTGTTCAATATTATCTGCCATCAAGCAAAGGTTGGTGACTTCTTCTTCTTTTTCAGTCTCAGATGAGTCTGAAGCTGAGTCCGCCCAGAAAGCTCTTTGAAACTTCTTCTTGCCCTTTTTTACCATTGGTTTCTCCTCTACCTTCTCCTTGTTAGGAGTGGCTTTGAGTTTTGGACAATCAATCTTTATATGACCTGGTTTCCTGCATTCATAACAAATTACTTCATTAGAAACCTTGCCATTTCTGTTGTACTTACCTCTATTTCATTGGTGGTGTCTCTTCTGCTTCCTCTTTAAAAAGCTTCTGAATTGTCTTGTCATCAATGCAATATCATCTTCATCTTCAGGTTGTGAGTGTTCACTTTCTGACTCTTCCATATTTAGTGCAATATTCTTGTTCTTTCATGGTTCACTTGCATCAATCTTTCTTTGACTTACTCCTTGCTCATAAGCAATGAGTGAAGCAAGAAGATTGTCAATGGAATAAATATTCAGATCTTTAGATTCTATAATTGCAGTAATTTTAGCATCATAAGCAATAGGTAAACAACGAAGAATCTTATTGACCATTTCAGCATTAGTTAATTACCTACCAATTGCATACAAAGAAGTGACAATTTGAGTGAATCTTGTGTACATGTCTGAAATAGATTCATTAGGTTTCATGCGAAATAATTCATAGTCATGTAACAAGATATTGAGTCTTGATTGCTTAACCTCATTTGTCCCTTCATAAGTTATACAAAGTCTATCTCATATGTCCTTTCTGCTTTTGCAAGTGGAAACTCACATCTAATCTTCAAATTTTAAAGCACAAAAGAAACTATTTAAATATTTGGAATTTAATTATGCTAAGTTACGTTCTTCAATAGTCCAATCTGCAAAAGGTGTTTCTACCCAAACTCCATCAACTAATCTAGTTGGTTTTGAGTAACCTTCTTGGACTAGCATCCACATGCGATAATCAAGTGACTATAAGAAAGTAGACATACGTGTTTTCCAAAAATCAAAAGGAATATTGTCAAATAGTGGAGGTCTAGTGATAGAGTAACCCTCAGGTGTGTTTCGGTTTCCAAATGTAGCCATCTACGTTAATCAAAAAGTAGTTTAAACTTATGATATTGAAACGAAGCTCTGGTACCACTTGTTGATTCTAGTAATTAGGTTGTTAAGCCTAAGTTAATGTCCCAAGGCTACCAAGAGGGGGGTGAATTGGTAGTTTAAAATTTTTAAACCCTCTTTGAAGATTAAGTTGAACCGAAATGAAAATTTTTCTTTTAAGGTTTTTCTAGAAAATATTTTTCAACCACAGAGTTGTTAAAAATTAAAATAAAATGCGGAAACAAAAATTATAAATGACACCAGATTTATAGTGGTTCGGTCTATAACCAGACCTACATCCACTCCTCAGAGGCACCCTCTGAGTATTGCACTAAAACCAATAGTGACTCTCCTTTTGCACCCACAGCAAGGTGGAGAAGCCTTTACAACACACTCTTTTCACCACTACCCAGTGCGGCAGAGAACCATCATCCTTTTATACAATCCCCAGTGCTGGCAGAGAATCGTCTGTCCTTTTACACAATCTCCAGTGTTGGCAGAGAACCGTCCATCTTTTTACACAATCCCCACTGTGGGCAGAGAACCCTACGACTGTTCACACTCTCCAAGTGTAGGCAGAGAACCCTTCGACTGTTCACACTCTCCAAGTGTGGGCAAAGAACCCTTCGTGTGTTTACACTTTCCAAGTGTCGGCAGAGAACCGAATCTCCTTGACTGATCTTCTCACAAGAATCTAGAAGGAAAAAGGAAAAGAGTGAAGCAATCCCAATTCACCAGTAGAGACTCTTACCTTTGAAATCCAAGTGAAGCCTTCTCGCTCCAGTGGTAGGAATCCTCCCTTGAATGCTCTCTTCCACTCTCTCCTTGGCTATTCTCTCAAGAGGCACGAAGATCAAATGACAAAAAGATTGGGTGGCAGTCTAATTTGGACTATTTATATAAAAGACAAGAAAAACTGCCCAAAAACTGCAAGTTTTCAATTCTGTACGCAGTGGATCATCCTGTACGATCGTGGATCGTCCTGGACGATTTTACTTAAACAATCTAAAATAACCCTATTTGAATATGTGTACGAAATGTCTTCGTACAGCTAATTGTCGTGTACAAATTTAGATTCGTCCAGTACAAACAGTTATTACAAGGTCAGTTTTAGAAACTACTGAATACTGTTTTAAGTCGGTTAATCATTTGGACGAAAATATGTTCGTCTGGACAAAAATTTTACAGAGAACCGATCGTCCTGGACGATTCTTGACTTCATCTGGACGAAAATTTTCCAGAGGACCAATCGCCACGAATGATAATTTATTTTCGTTTGGACAAAAATTTTCCAAAGACCCGATCGTCCTGGACGATTTTTAATTTCGTCTGGACGAAATTTTTCCAGAGGACCAGTTGCCACGTACGATGATAAAATTTGTCTGGACAAAAATTTTACAGTGAACCAATCGTCCTAGACGATAATTAATTTCGTCCTGGATGAATAGAACTTAGAAAAATTTTTGAGCAAGTTCATATTCGTTCCATGTGCTCTATAGGAGATAACTGTCTGATCGTCCCGTATGATCGGATATCGTCCCGTACGATCAGTATAAAATTTTTATGATCTCCTTATGTGTGTGTGTGTGTGTGTATGTTTTTATTCACTCAATTACAATCACTCCCTTTCAAATTTAATTAAAAGAAAAATGCAAGTTTCAAATTAACAAAGTATCTCATGTCGAATTTGATTTGAAGTTTTTGTAGTCTGGAGTCTGATTTTCCTGAAATGTTAGTACACACAAGAGCAAATACAAATCTTCTAAAATTGTTAGGAGATAACTACACATTTGAACCATAATGTTTGGAATCTTCAAAACTACATAAGTTGCAAAAATGTAAAGCATTCAAATAGCAACTATTCTAACAGATAGCTTGTTGATTATTGGTTCTAATGCAATGAGTTATGCTTTAGTTTCTGCTCAAGGAATTGGTAAAATCTCGGGTATATTGGATGGAAATCAGTCTTCTAGGCTGTCAAATTTGCATTGGTATCACCCTCCATCCGATTGGATAAAGGTAAATGTGGATATTGCCTTACTTACCACTTACAAAGGTGGAATTGGATGGGTGTTTCGTGATCACAATGGTAGATTCCTCTTGGCTTTTGAAAACCATATGTTCATTGGGACATATCTACATTGGAGCTTTTGGCTACTCAATCAGTAAAGGAGATGACCAAAGATTGGATGTTTAAGTACAAGGGAATTATAATTGAAGGAGATAATGTAAACGTTGTGAAGATTTTTCAAAATGCCAAACAAAGTGGAGACTCAAAGTATGAAGATGTCCACTTATTCAATGTGTTTAACCATATTATTTTTAATTGTGTAAGTAAAAGGTGCAATAAGTTAGCTGGTTTATGTGCTAACTATGTCCTTTTGAGTTCTTTTATTTGGGATGATGTTAGTGTGAATAAGGTTCATCCTTTGTTTATGTCTTTGTTAAAGGAGGAATCCATTATTTTGAGTCCTTAGTCTGTATTCCTCAGTTTTTTAAAGCAATTTGCTGTTTTTCCTTCAAAAAAATTATAGTGTTGTTATCACATTGAGAATCTGAATTATGTATTTGTGAATGGTCATATATCTCTGAAAATTTTGGTTTATTTTGATAACATTTTTAATGCTCTTTTTGGCAATAATGATAGCACCATTATTATTATTTTACAAGCCTAACTTATTCCCTCTAAATGTCATGTTCATAATATTGTATCACTTCATATTTGTTGGTTTCTATGGAGTAGTAGAAATGAAGCTAAACATGAAAATATATTTATGAATGCGATGAGTATTGGTGTGAAAGTTAAAGACAAAATTCTGCAATTTTCTTTAGCCAATTTGATTAAAGTTACCACTTTCAAAGGTTATTAACATACTTCTGTTGATTTTGCTATTTCTACTTATTTAGATTATATTGTTGCTACTCATAGAGTTGTGCGATATATTAATCCCAATATTGAGTTGTTTAGACTCAACACTGATGGCTCTCTTAATAATTCCAATATGGGTTGTGATGGTTTGATTAGGAATTGAAATGGATATGTTATCATTGCTTTTGTGGGTCCTAATTCTTCTAAAACTGTGATTATCAAACTTTGTAACATGGTTTACCTTTATGTATCTCTTTAGGTATTACTAAAGTTTGGGTTGAAGTTGATGCCGAGCTTCTTATTCATTATGTTAATTGTAATATGTTGTCTAACCCTTCATTCTTTTATTTGATTAGAGATATTAAATAATGCATTTTCCTCATTTTTATACCTTTTCTCAAGTTCTTTGTGAAGGAAATGTTGCTGCTGATTGTCTAGCTAAAATTGGTTGCAATTTAAAAGATTTTGATAAATGTTGGTACCCCTTTAACCAATAATCTGAGGAGTTTGGTGTAGATGGACCATTCAAGGGTTGCCTTATGTTTGGTCCACCTAAGTCTCGATTTTGGGTGCATTTTATTGTTGGTTTTATGTGGTTGGGTCTGTTCCTTTAGCTATTTTCTTTTATTTTATTTTACTATTGGTTTTCTTCCTACTTTTTTCCTCTTGGAGCATTGCAATAAGTTTTATGTTTTGGTTGGCTGGGTTTTATTCTTTCTATGATTGTACATCTTATGGAGTGTATCTTTATTCATATATGTTTCCCATCCTTTTCTATTTTGATCCTTTTTTGGAATGGGAATAAGGGATATTATTGGTTGGATATGGTATCTATGAGGTGTTATATTCTATAATGGTCGTCATATTATTTTTTGGAAGATAAGGTTGTTATTTATCCTATCTTTTATTGCTTTTTGTCTCCAAAGTGTTTTTGGAAGGGTTCCTTTTGCTTGTTCATCCATGGATGTTATTTTTATGTCAGATTGATTACATTTTCCCCTCTTTCAAGCAGTTCTTTCAAATGCTATGTGGTTGTTGGATTGGGTTTGAGTAGTAGGTGAATTGGCAATAATGACCTCGATGATACTACACATTTGAGCCAATATCTCAATTACTCATGGAACCTTTATGAGTAGATTAATTATATCTGAGTTTTTGAATTTATTCTTTAAGATTTGTTGTAGTTTCAGGGTACATGTTAGATTTGCTTTTAGCCCTTTATTTATATTATGCTTTTATTAGGTTTTTTATATTTAGTTTATTAGGTATTTTATGCTTTTATTAGGTATTTTATATATGACTAAAATAAAAGAAAACGAAGATTAATATCCTACATTTTCTTGACTAATTTTTATTAGGTTTTTTTATTTAGTTTATTGGATTAGCTACCTATTACTGGGGGTTTTTTATATTAATGCTTTCTCTATAGCAGTCTGCTTGAGCTGATGGATTGGTGTTCTTTAACCCACGGTTCTTGTATTAATTTAGGTAGTTCTTTTTTTGATATATTTGTCCCTATTTACAAGATTAGTATTAATTTAAAGAGATGGATTACTTCTTATCATTTTATTTTAGTCATAATTTTGTTATTTAGTGGAAGGTATGGTGGTTGTTGTGTGTTTTTTTTTTTTTAATCATGTTATCTTTGTTGTTATTGGTGGGGTTTGTTTTTTGGTTAATAATTTCTTGTGCATCTATGTAAGATGGCATTTATGTATTGTCTTTTTTTATATAGCCTCATCTATTGTGATATTTTGGTCATGTTTCATTCTTTGTTTCCCTTTTCTATAATGGTTGGTTATCGGTTCTTACGGTGTTGTGTGGTTATGGGTTTCTCAATTATCTATTTGATTTAAGCTATATTCTGGGATGTTATTTGACTATTGTGTTACTGCAGCCCGTGCACGTCAATGTTCATATTATGGTTTTATTGAAGGATGTTATTGGGTGTTTAACTTCATCTCTAGTAATGATATCATTGTGCTGATGTCTTCTAGGTTGGTTACTTATTTCCTCAGCTACAAGGAGTTTTATCTCGATTTCAACCATGTGCTTTGTTTGATATTATCTATTCTGCTTATGGCTTCCATTCATTTCAATACATGTTTTATGGATCAGTGCTATAGGTTTTTCAATACTTGCAGAGGTGTTAATTTGGTTAATAATTAACTTAACCATAGGTGGAGTTAGAATCAAGTATTCATATGATTATTAAATTATTCCCAACTTTTTTGTTACTCATCATATATATTAGTGTACTATTTCTATGGTATTTTATGTAACTTCATTATGTTTTATAGCCATTCTATTGAGTAGGTGGTTGTCTTGTGGTTAGAAATTTTTTTAGGAAGATTGTGCGGAAAGTGATTGATTATATATTTCTTTTTTGGGTGCTGGCTTTAGGCTGCCTTAGAATGTTACTAGGTCATTTTGTATTTCTGATTAGTGGGGACATTTGGAGCATAGGTTTTTTTTTTTTTTGTAGCTCTTTAAAGCATTAATGAGCTGAATGTCCCCTTAAGGACCTTGTAATCTTCTTTTTATTTAGCGCGTAGACCTCTCCATGGGATTTTCCCAAAAAAATATTAAAAATTTTAACTAAAGAATTTTGTTTAATGAAATAATAATAATAATAATAATAATAATAATAATAATAATAATAATAATAATAATAATAATAATAATAAGATTTTATTTAACCATTATAATGCTCATTTATCTCTCTTCTTGCACTCTAGTGCACTGGCAATTATTGTTTCTCCGGTAGCTTTGGTGTAATTTCAGCTCATCTTTTTTTTTTTTTTTGTGATTATGGTGGACAATTCATTAGCTTTATTTCTTTATGTTGATTGGTTTTAGGTTTGAATTTTTGCTGGTGGCATCAAGTCCATCTTTTTCTTCCCCTAATCTTTGGGGTAAACCTCTAGTGGGTTCAGTGGATCCAAATAAATATTTTTTTATAGTAATGATACCAATTCATTGTCTAAATCTCATTATTTTCATGATGTTGTTGATGGCGCATCTTCTTCAAAAGAGCTTTTTTTTCATACACTAAATCTTCTATAAAAGGGTTTCTGGCCGTTTAAATGTCTGATGAGGACATTGATAAACTAAATAGTCATTACCAACCTACCATTCTTGGAAAATTGTTCATCCTCCCTATACCTAATCTAGATTCTGTTTATTTTTTCTTCAGTAACAAGAAATTATTTTGTTTTTTTCTCAATAGGTCTGCTTGATGCTAGACATATTGCGATCCAACTATCTAATGATTTAGATTATAGTCGGTTTTTTTCTAGGAGAAAATATTATCTTAACAATTATCAAACAAGATTGTTAAAATAGACCCATTTCTTTGATATCAAGGAAGAATCCTTGGCTGTCCCTATTTTAATTTCTTTCCCTAATTTATGGTTACATTTATTTAAAGCTTAAGTCTTACATGTCTTAGGTTTAATTTTTTGTAGGCCTTTGCAATCTAATAAGGCTACTTCCTCTCATGGAAATGTAGATTACTAAGAATCATCCAAGAAAGATTTTGCTTGCCTCAAAAAAGTTTTATTATTTACAAATAGTGGAGTTTAAGAAATTTTTTGAATAGTATAATCACTGCAAATTCTATGGTCATTTAATTAATGAATGTTTCATGGAAAATCCATATCTTAAAAAGACCAATAAGGGATCAAATACTATAATTAAACCGATTATTGGGGAACAACTCAATAAGGTGGATTCTCAAAATATGGACATTGGGGAGCTTCGGGCTATTGGTAATGGCATTGAAAATGTTCCTTCTAGAAAATCCATTAGGGAATTAGGTAACACAAATGATGGAAATATTGAAACAATTAGTCAAGAAAAAAAACATAAAGTCTATGGAAGCTCCTGCTTTGATTAATTTGATTATTTGTTTAGTAGGTGGGATGATTGCGGAGGAGACTAATCATGGTCTGATTGTTTCTCATGATTCTCATTCAAAGGTGATTTTAAATAAGGATCAGAAGGTAAGAATGAAGCTATTCAAAATATGTCTCAATGTGCTTTGAATTAAACTAATGGTGTGAATTTTTAAATGGTTATAGATCAATTTGAGAAGAATGGAGATAAGAATTTTAAAATCATTATAGATTAATTAGAGAAGAATCGAGATAATAATGATGCTATTAAGAAGGATGAGATTTTATCTCAAGGTAATGATTCCCATATGGCTACTCATGAAGTCTTAAATAGTGGTTCTATGTGATCTCCTTTTTCTAAAGGGATGATTGACAATAATGAGGTTGATTTTATAGAAATTTTCAAAAATGAAAAATAAGAATAATAACAATTTGGTTGTTTATACACCGACAACTACTTGGGGTTTAAATATTTCTTGTTTATCCAAATATTAGATCCCTCAATTGGAATGTAAGGTGTCGCGGGGGGGGGGGGGGGGGGGGGGGGGGGGTACCTTATTTTGGGACTGCATGAGAAATTTATGTTGGGTCAATAAATTTAATTTTCTTGTTTAATTAAAGCGGTTAATTTTCCCTTCACAATTGGATTCAGAGCGTATCAAACTTTATTTTGACTCATCTTTTGTTAATTGTTCTAATACGATTTGGATATTTTGGAAGCTTTTGGTGTGTTTAGACATTATTATGGATTCTCCTCAGATTGTGCATACTAGTATTAAATTTTTTTTTATTTCTCTTCATGCGCTTTTTTGGTTTATGTATCTTGTTCTAGATTTGAAAGGAAAATGTTGTTGAAATAGCTTTGTAATTTTGCCACTATTATTAATGTTCCTTGGATGGTTTGTGGAGATTTTAATAATGTCACTAATGGTATTAAAAGACTACTGAATAAACATCCTAATTTCTATTCCTTAGAAGATTTCAATAATATAAATTTATTTTGTAGTTCACATGATATTGGCTTCTTCAAGAATGCTTTCATGTGGAATAAGGCCACCATATAGCAAATATTAGATCTCATTTTATTTATATATTTTTAGATTTTATCTTATCCTATGACTCACATCAAGCATTTGACAGATTATTCTCCTCTTCTTTTAAATATTTCCCTTCAAAATTATAACACTCATCCGCTATTTAGATTTCAAAACATGTGGCTTCTGAATGACTCTTTCTAAAATCTTTTGCTTAGTGTCTGGAATGCTCCATTATGGTTTAATCTTAAAAGACATGAAAATTTTAACTTTGAGGAACAAATGTGTTTTTAAGAACATTTTCTCTAATATTTTGTAGTCGAAGTATATAGTGGCTAATGTTGATGTTAAATATATGAATGATTCTTCTTTTAATATTGTTTCTTCTCTGAATGAAGCTAAGGTAAACTTGCTTAAATTTAAAGAAAGAGAAGAACCTTTTTGGTGACAAAAAGCTTCTTCTAAATTTTTGGTTGAGGGTGATAGAAACCCCAAATTTTTTTATAATATTGCTAAGACAAAAAGTGGCTAGTTGTATTAAAAAAAATTGCTACTCCTAATGTTTTTATATTGATTTACCAAACTTGATTTATGATTTTGGTATTAAATACTTTAAAAAAAATTTAAAAAGGATTTTTTTCCAGATTTAAATATGTACTTCTCTTTGATTCCTTCTCTCTTTACTAGGCAAGATGATATGTTTCTCAGTATGGTGCCTTATGAAGAGGAAGTTTGGCTCACTATTAAAAGAATGAAACTGTCTGTGAAGCTAGCCCTGATGGCATTACAACTAAATTTTCTTAGAAGTCTTGTTATGTTATTAAAAGTTATTTAGTTAATGTTGTGGTTGATTGTTTCTTGGGCAATCCTAACCCAAAGATTTTTTTTTTTACTTCTACCTCTATTTCTTTATTATCTAAGTACGATGTCATTAATTTTTGGAATGATTTCCATCATATTAGTATATACCCATTTTTTAACAAACTCAATGCCAAATTACTTATAGGAAGGCTTTCTTTGTTTCTACCTAAAACGTTTTGCCTTGAGCTAACTAGTTTTGTCAAAGGTCGTTCCATTTTTAATAGTTTGTTACAGGCACAAGAATTAGTTCATGACTTGGAGGATAATTTTTTTGGACGGATGTTATGTTTGAAGTTAATATTACCAAAGTTTATGATAATCTAAATTTCGAATTTCTTTACACCATGTTAAAGCATTTTGGTTTTAATATGGATTTTATAAAACTTATTTTGAATATTATTGAGAACTATTTTTTCTGTTAGTGTCATTGGTAAGTGTCATGGTTATTTTAAATTGACTGATGGGCTAAGACAAGGGTATCCCTTATCTCCTTTCTTATTTATCATTGCGGTTGAATATATTTGTAGAGGCCTGAATGAGTTGCTCATGATTCACCAAAATTTACATTTTATATTTTTTGGTGGTTTCAACATTTCTCATTTGAGCTTTATATTTGACTTTATTATCTTTACTAATGGTAATATCAAAATTCTTGACATCCTTTTAGATTTCTCAATCAATTTCAAAGTGCTAATGGTTTAATTTTTAATCCCCTGAATAGCTATTTTATTTCTACCATGTGTATTTCTCATTAGAGAATTAATTTGATTCAAAACAAGTTTGGGTTTTCTGAAAATAATTTACCTTTGAAGTATTTAGGCACTCCCCTTTTTAAAGGTAAGAAGAGGTCTCACTTATTTGGCAACATTTTTTATGTTATTCAAAAGAAGATTTCAACATGGGCTTTTAATTTCCACTCAATTGGTGGTAGATTGGATTTAATTATACATGTCCTTTATTTTATTCCTATTTATATTTTTCATACTTTATGCCCCACGTTAAATGTTTGCAGTAGAATAGAAAGACTCTGCAATAATTTATTTTGCAAAGCTACTCAAAGCAAGTTAGCTATCATGTGGGCTTTCTAGAATAATTGTTATGGGCTTAAAGATGAAGGTAGATAGGTTTTAAAAACTTAGTTGACAAAGCTAATGCTTTTTTCTACAAACTTTTGTTTACTTTAAGATCCAAGAAGCGTTTATGGGTAATTTCATAATTGCCAATTATTGTGCTTGTAGATGTCCTCTTAATTATCATTTTAGATAAGGAGACTCCTATAATTGGAGAAGGTTATGTTCGATTAAGTGGGATGTTGAGCATTTCTTACAATGTCATTAGGGTTGCAATATTTTCTTTCATCAAGATAAATTGTTGGGCCATTTTTCTATAAATAATTTATTGAATACTCATTTTAATTCTGCTTGTAAGGTTAACAATTTTATTCAAGATGGGATGTGGAATATGGATTTACTAAGTGATACTATTCTTGGTAATATTATAAATATTTTTCTTAAAATTCCCTTTCAGTTTGATAAGGATGATTACATTATGTTCACTCATGCAAATGATTATGAGTTTGTTTTTAAAAAAATTTAGAATTATGTTAGAAAATCTTACTCTAAATCTTTCCTTGACTTGGCTATTTGGCATAGGGCAATTTTTTCCTCTTGCTCCATATTACTGTGGAGGATCTTGCATACTTATATACCTATCAATTATATATTACTTGGAAATGGTTTTTATATGGTTTATAAATGCCAATGTTACTATCACATGAAAAACCTTAATCATGTTTTTGCTTAATGTCTTATTTTCCTTCAAGTTTGGTTATACTTTGATAACATGTTTAATGCTCTTTTCTGACCCAATTATAATGCCATCACTAATACTTCACAAGCTTGGTTTATTCCTAATTAAGGTCATCTTCGTAATGTTTTACTTGCCAATATTTGTTGATTTCTTTTGAGAAGTGGGAATGAGTCTTTGCATAAGGATCTTAGTATGAACGCACTGAGTATAATTTCTAAAGTTAAGGATAAATTGTTGCAAATGTTTTTTTTTGGCTAATTTAATTAATGAGAGTTCTTTCGAAGGGTTTTATCATATTATAGTTGATTTTGGAATTTTGTTCCATACTTTTTCCCATGTTATCAAAGAAAGAATTATAAGATGGCTTAAACCTAATCAAGGTTAGTTTAAAATTTACATTGATGGCTATATAAATAATTTGAATGCAAGTTATGGAGGCGTAATCGATGATTTTAAAGGCCATGATATTGTTGCCTTTACAGGTTATAGTAGTTCTAACACTACTATTATGTCTAAGATTAAAGCTCTTCAATATGGTCTACACTTGTGTATTTGTTTAGGGACTACTAAAGTTTGGATTGAAGTCAATTCTAACCTTCTTATTCAATATATTGAGTGAAATATGATATCCAATCCATCTTCTTTCTATATGATTAGAGATATTAAGAACTGGCTTTCTCTTATTACATTTTAAATTTCCCATGTTTTTCGGGAATGAAATGTTATTATTGATTATTTCGCTAATATTGGCTATAATTTAAATGGTTTTACTAAATTTGTTGGGTTGTCTTTATTGGATAAGCTTATGGATTTATTTACGATGGACAAAATTTGGTTTCATCATGTTCTGTTCCCCTATTATTATATTTCTTGGGTGTTTTTTATGGGTTTCTTATCACTCGTTGGAAACATTGTTCCTTATTTTTTAGTATATATATTTTCTCTACTGGGTCAATTGTAATCTAGTGTGTGCCTACATTTTCTCTGATGGGCTTTTTTAGTTAGTTTCCTTGGCTTTTCTGGGTGCTTGGAACTTGGGATTTTGCCTGTTTCATCTGTATTATGGGTTTCCTGGGCAATTTATTTAGTTGATGTTCTAGTATTTCATTTCCTTCATTATATTCTTTTGCTCTATTCTTTCATGGGTCCTATAATAGGTATAAATTGGTATTTATGGTGGTTAAAAGACGACCAACGGGTTCAGTCAACTATGGATAGTCCTTGCTAGTTTTATTATTATTTTCTTAGTATTTTTTTGTTTGGTGGATGGCCACTTTTTTTATTTTTGTTGTTCTTCCTATCTTTTTCTTTTGTTTGGATGGGGATTGCTCTTTATCTCTTTTTAAGATAGGTAAGCTATTTTCATCTTTGTTCTTCTTTAGACTATGGTTTTTGTTTGATTAGGTAGGACTTTATGAGACTATGTGTATGTATTTGTAAAGGCCTTATTATTAGGTCATGTTTTAAGCGGATAAGGCATGTAGCCCACTATGGAATTATCTCTTATAGTTTTGGTGGTTATTGCAATATTTTTTTTCTTCTTCTTTACATTAAAGCTCAGCTACTCTCTATCCCTTATTAGCATATTTTAACTATTTCTATTTGTTATAACCAATTCCATTATCCTAATTATTATTCCATTTATAGGGTATTCCATCTCGGTGCTCATTTCATCTCCATCATTGATAATATTTTATTGTTTTTTCTGGATTCATTTTTGTATTCTATTTGTTCATGTGTTCTCATGATTTTGTTTTGATTCATTTTGTTTATCTATGTTATAATCATTTTACCTTGGGCTCATGTCTAATGTGGATGGTAAGTTTTGTTCTTTTAAGAATGTTCTTTCTAGAAGCTTGACTTCTTCTAAATCAAAGTTGGATTCCATTCATACCTCCTTCAAGGGTTTACCAACCTTGATGTTTAAAGACAGAGTAATCTCTCATCTTAATGCTCCCTTTGCCTTTATTCTGGTGGGTAAGTTTGTTTTGCGTCGGCCAAATCTGGATTTAATCCATAAGTTTTTTATGAATCTCAAACTTTCTAGTTCATTCACTATTGGATCGATGGACCAACACCATGTTGCGCTAAAACTTTCAAATTATTTAGATTACAACTAAACTTTTCCAAGAAGAATGTATTATATTTAAGTTTGTCAAATATGTTTGCTTTAATGGACACCTGATATTGATGTTTGTGAGGAATCTCTGATAGATCCTGTTTGGATTTTATTTTTGAATCTAAGGTTTCATTTCTTTAATTCAAAATTTTTATTTTCTTTAGCTTCTATCTTTGGTAGATTGTTAAAGATGGATAAAGCGACTGTGTCTATTACCCATCCATTTATGGCTCGAATTGTGGATGAAATGGAGATTTTTAAAAAAACATTCCAAGTAAATATGGAATGGTTTCTTTTTTTTTTTTTTTTGAAAAATGCAAATCTGCAATTGGCATTGAAGCAAAGGAAACTAATTTCAAGAAAAAGATGCCTCACATTCCTTCTTTAATAAGCTAGAAAATTTAGAAGGAATGTTGGCAAAAGAGAAGCTATCAAAGTAAAAATCATTGTTTAAAGCTAAAGTAACACAACCATCCACTACTTTATTACAATCTCTATGTATATGACTAAAGAAACCTTATTAAAATCATTGAGAAATAAAAGATCTTTCTAATACCTCATGCTTGAATGGTATTTGAACTTATTCAAAGAATTTTGAATGAAGTTGATGATATTAATGTTGTCACCTTCAATGATAACTCCTTTAGCCTCAAGCATCCAAGGTTGTATGAATTCCTTAAGAGTTAGGACAGCATCTAATTCAAGTTGAGAGATATTCCAGTGAGTTTTCTTTTTACCGAAAGCCAACAAAAGCCTTCCTTTGTGATCTCTAAAAACACCTCCAATTACGGCTTGGTTTGTCTTCAATAAAGATGCAACAACATTTATTTTGATCCAATCTAGCGGTGGGGGGTGCCAAGAATAAGAAAACTCTCTTAGGAGATTAGCACCCCAGTTATCTAGATTAGGAAATAAATTTTGCTTTGCCAAAAATAGCACATTAGCTGCTACAAATGAGCTATAAGGAACGGAATTACCATGTACTAGGTGATTTATATTTTTCCATGATGGAAAAACTGCTGTAAGATAGAATTTCACCATATTTGGAAACCAAGAGGAATGTCTTCTTAGTTCTTCAAGGCAATTTTCAAGAGATTGGAACAAGGGGATAAAGAAACCCCATTCTCTTAATCTGAGAATAATCTCTTTTAAAAAATTAGAATGAACTATTATATGCTCATAGTTCTCAATCATATGACATTCTCTTGGACATTGATCATTCTGGCATAAATTTCTATACTTGAGAAATTCAAAAGTTGGAATAGCAAATTTACTCAATCTCTACCAGAAGAGTTCCACTCTTGGGTTCAGTTTTATTCCTCTAATCCATTCAATAAAATCATAATCTTGCTCCTTGGATTAATACTTTAATGATTTTTCATACGCCATAGCAGTTATAGTCTTTCCATTATGAGTATAAATGGTTTCCATATAATCTTCTTCAGCTTCAAAATCAATTTTGACTTGTAGAATCAGATTAATGAGATCATCATTGAAGAAATTCTTCAGCATAATTTTGTTCCAAGATCTATCAGGCATGATAAATATATCCAATTTAACATTGTTAAGTTCTACACATGCAACAAATGTTGGCCAAGAGTTTAAGCATTTATCTAAGAGCCAAATGTCATTTAAAACATTAATTTTCTTTCCATTAACATTTAACAATGGGTTAGAGATACTTTCCACCATTAAGAAGAATTTTCCAAGTTGATGAGTCAGCTTTCTTCCCTTCAAAAATATTATCACCATATTTAGTAATAATATTCCTATGTAGAAGATTGTGAGGATGTTGAATAAATCTCCAAGCAAGTCTTGATCTAAGAGGTCCTATCTGTTGCACAGCTGAATGTAAACCCAAGCCACCTTCAGATTTTGGTTTGCATAAAACATCCCATGCAACATAATGTAGTCCCTTTTTGCCCAATCCTTTATGCCATATGAATTCTTTACAAAATTGATCAACTTGATGCAAGATTTTCTTTGGAATCAAAGAATGAGTTGATAAAAAACTTGGCAGGGTTAGGAGAGAAGATTTGACCAAAGTGATCTTACCTGCCATGGAAAGTTGCTTTCTTCCCCAAGCATTTAGCCTTTCTAAAATAATGTCTATCATTCCTTGAAAATCAAATGTTCTAAGTCTTCTTAGAGTCATTTTAACACCAAGGTAAGTCATTTCTTTCACCTCAATGAAACCCAACTTCTTCTTTATGTGTTTCTTCATTGGAAGCTTTACCATTTTCCCAAATAAAATCTGAGATTTGGAAGCATTACCATTTTACCAAATAAAATATGAGATTTGGAAGCATTAATTCTCTGTCCAGACCAAGTGCAAAAATCTGAAACAATATTTTTTAGTTCTTGAGCTGCTGTTGAAGAAGCCTTGGAAAAGATTAATACATCATCTGCAAATAAGAGATGTGTAATTCTCTGATTTTTGGGTGTTATACTAACTCCCAATTGATGACCTCTTTGGTTTATAGCATGGGAAAGAAGTTGAAAACACATTATGAACAAGTAAGGAGATAATGGGCAACCTTGCCGAAGCCCACTTCTAGCTATGATCCAACTGGATATTTTCCCATTTAAGATGATGGAGAACCTGACATTCATAACACATTCCATGATAATCTTGCAAAAGAAGACAGTAAATCCATAATTTTGTAAAACTTGAAGCAAAGTTGGCCAACCCATGTTATCAAATGCTTGTTCCATAACTAATTTTATTGCCATCAAACCTTTTTTGTCCTTTGAGGTCTTGAACTTGTAGAAGATTTCTTGAGCAAGTAAGCAATGTTCGGACATGGATCTCCCAGGGATGAAAGCAATCTGCTCTTTCGAAATCAGCTTAGATATACAAAGCTTAATTATGTTAACTAACATTGTTGTAACCAACTTGTAAGTGGTTTGACACAAGCTGATTGGTCTGAAATTTGAAGGCACCGTCGGATGCTTGACTTTTGGGATTAATACTATTAAAGTATCCTTACAATCATCTATCATACTTCCATATTTGAAGAAACATTCTACAGTTTTCCAAGTTGAATCTTTAACTATAGTCCAAAAGTACTAAAAAAAGATGGAGTAACTCCATCCAAACCACGTGATGTGTTTATGCCTTGCTGAAAAACAGCAATTTTAAGTTCCTCCTCTGTGAAATCAGAGGTTAGGAATTTAATATCCATGGAATTGAGCTTTTTGTCATCAGAGAATTTTGGCCATCCTTCTAAGATATAATCTCTAGAATGCCATTTTCTTTCAAAAAATTTCTGGAAAACAACTGAAATCTGTTCAAGATCTTCCACCATGATATTCTCATCATTCTTGATTTGTCTAATAAGGTTCCCATTCCTTTTTGCTGAAGCAAATTTATGAAAGAAATTTGAGTTTACATCTCCATTCTCATGCCATCTAACCTTGGCTCTTTGATTCCACCATGTAGCAAGTCTTCCCAATGTTATGTTTAAATCATTCACCTTAGATCTCAGTAATATCTGCTTCTCATTTGACAGTCCACCAAGAGAGTCTTCTTCCAATTCAAGATCAGTTATCTCCCTTTTTAAATCTTCTTTAAGAGAGTTTAGGCATTTGCATTTGTTCTTGCTCCAAAAATAAAGAGACCTTAAAGATCTTTTAAGCTTCCTTTTCAAAACATTCATTTCATTTCCATAATCATTCTTCCTCCAAGCAAAAGAAACAATGCTTTTAGCAGCTGGATATGATTTCCAAGTTTCTTCAAATCTGGTAAATTGAGACTTGATTTGAGATTCCAACAATTTTGGGCAATGGTCGGAAGCAATTCTTGCTAGGTGCTTAACATGAGCCAATGGAACTTTTTGAAGATCAGCGGCATTGAGAAGACATCTATCAAGTCATTCCCATATTCTCAAATTTCCATCCTTGTGGTTGCACCAAGTGTACTTAGGACCAATAGTACCTACATCATGAAAATCATTGTTAGTCATAAACATTTTCATCTCTTGAGGACCTTTTGAGAAAATGAACCTCTTGCCTCCTCTCTTATCATCCTTAGATAATAAGCAATTAAAGTCACCTCCAATAATTGTAGGAACGTCTTTTTTTGTTGCTTTTTCAATCATCTCCCAAAGACTTCTCCTCATCCGATAATCCTTGTTTGCATATACTGTCCCCACCATCTAGAAAATAAGGGAAGCCATTAATGCAAAGGAGGGGAGGCATCCCCACCTTTCTTTTCATTTTTATTTGCTCCTCTTCTATTTTTACTGAGAGTATCCACAAGACCCAAATCCCTTACCTCTTTTGATAATTTAACTTTTTCTGATGCTGTTTTGAGAGCAAACTCAACTGTATTAGCATCAATAGTTATCACCAAATTTTGCTTGATAGAATCTCTAGGAGAAGTGCAAGCTTCAATGTTTGGTGGCATAATTTCTATATGAACTTGCTCAGCAATAACATCATTCTCCAAAGTATCTTCCATGCTTGTTTCTTCCAATGTTTCTTCAAAGTCACTGAAGTTGTTCTTCAAACATAAATCTGAATTGACAATAGAGTTTCCTTTGGCATCAGTTACTTGATTTCGAACAACAATATTGTTCTGAGGTTCAATGATCTCTCCTTCTTCTATGGTGGAAGCAATCTACATTAGAGGCTTCTTCTGATTTACAGGCTTCCTGATTTCTTATTTTTGATTTTTGATTTCAAGTATCTGTTTTGAAAGAATTTTAGTTTTACCAAAATCCTTATTCTTCTAGAATTTTTCTGTATCCAAGGTCATAATTCATCATGCTCCTTAGAACCACCTTTTCCATGACACATCCCTTCATTACTAGCATTTGTGATAGTTGCAATAGTCTTTGCATGAATGGTAAGAGGGCATGTGCTCTTGAGATGACCAATTTTTCCACAGTGATAGCAAAGAGATGAGATCTTCTCATATTCCACCTTTTGGAATGATCTACCATGTATTCCTTCAATCCAAACACCTTTTGGTAATTTTTAATCCAAATCAATACGAATACAAATTCTTGCATACTCCCTCTTACCCCATTTAAATGAGTTACCATCTAGATATAGAGGGACTCCAATCATGGAAGCAATTATACATAATATTTTGTTCATCCCAATAGTGTTAAGGCAAACACGGCATGCGGATCCAAACAGGTGCTGTAAGACCTTTAAGGGATTCAGGATTAAATGATGGGGACGATTTATCCAAACCAATAATGTTTCCTCCAATAAACCAAGGACCTCCTTCCATGATTTCTTCCACAGCTTCAGGTTTTGTAAAAGAATAGAGGATCCAATTATGACCCAAAGTTATGAGATGAAAATTACAAAATTTGGACCATTGCCACCGAAGCTCTCTGCTGCATACATGAAAAGGAATGTTGCTTCCCAGAACTTTAATTACCAGAGAATTCCTTAGAATGTGTGAATTAGCATTTTCACATTCTGAATTCATAATCACTGTAAAACCATCCTCAGCATTAGGAGTTGATTTTATATCATAATTAAGGTTGATATGTTAGGTCTTCTTCCAGGCATTTGAGAATTTTTCCTTCGGATCTTCTCCTTTATCATTTACTGTATCCTCATAGATATTCTTCAATACATTATCAATCTGAACTTCACCTTTCTCAGAAAAAACCTCAAAACATTCCTTCTCAGCACTTCCAAATTTCAAAGGGGACTTAACAGTAATTCCAGTGCAAAGACATGATGAGTGTTTATCTTCATAATGGGATTTATTGTTAACTTCATTCATGTTATTGACAGTTATCTCTGGCCACAGGTCAGAGATTGCATTTGAATAACCAAATTTATTAACAAAAATCCTCATTTCTGATGAAGAGGCTTCGAAACCATTGGAATTCTTGTTCAGATTTGCACTTAATTTCTGAAGTCGAGGAGTATTGTAATCAGGACTTGTCATAACACTTTTACCTTTTCCTTCAACAACTTTGACAGTCTTTTTCACCGGAGAATCACTTACATCTTTGATTATCAGAGGTCTTGCAGACATCTTCACATGGAAATTTGTTGATTCCGAACGTAGATGCGATTGGCTACAATCATCTCTGAAAGTCCAGTCGATCTTCCAAAGTTGTTATGCCCGTCGACTGGATGTCAGCAGCCTTCCACCGACATCACCAAAAGCCGGCAACGAGATTTGCTAAAAAACTGTGAAAAGGAAATTTAAAATTTCCAACAGTTTCTCTCTCTAACGGCCTTCCTTGGAATAACACACCATCTTGAAAGATAAATACATATGGATTGGTTATGAGCTTAATGGATACATATAAAAAGTTGATTTTGAAAATTTGCCTATTTTTGCACTTATTGCAAAATGGATGGGAATTGCAATTCTGATTATTTTAATTTACAACCTCATTTATGTAAGCTTAATGAAATACCTAAAGATTTGGAAGGAAAAAGTTTTGCTAACCTTGTGTAGGAAAGGATAGATAATCCCAACTGGCATTGGG
This sequence comes from Dendrobium huoshanense, assembly GCA_016618105.1. Classification (NCBI taxonomy): domain Eukaryota; kingdom Viridiplantae; phylum Streptophyta; class Magnoliopsida; order Asparagales; family Orchidaceae; genus Dendrobium; species Dendrobium huoshanense. The sequence goes on from CM028347.1 coordinate 47,634,077, forward strand.
AGATCTATATTTTTTTTGGAATGGAACTCATGTATCTGTTGTGCCTAGGGAGTTTGGTTATACTTGAGATGAAAGTATTATTGATGTGTTCAATCCCTCAAGTTTTCATAGAGAAATTGAGGAGTCTCTGAATGGTATTGTTGACTCTCTAATCAAGTATCTAATAGTATTGGTAATGTGGATAACCAAATGGTGGCTATCAATAATGTGGAATAAATGGATGTTATTGTTGCTGAGCATAAAAACACTTCAACTTGTTTGAAAATTCTTTGATCTACTAAAACAAATTTATCTGAAATTTATTATAATTTAAACAATTATGAGGTTAGGTATCCTATCAAATCTAACACTACATCTCATGAATAGGTTATTGGGGAGCATAACTTGGAAGAAAGAGAACTCGTGCAAGGTGAAAATTTGGATTATATTATTAATCATGGTTTTAATTTTGAAAAGGGTTGTAAGTATTCTCATACATTACCTCAAAATATTATTTCTACTAATGGCTAGGAATATCAGATAATGGTAATAAAGGTGTGGGTGATGAGTATTGTGACTTTTCCCTAGTTCAATCAAGAAAGAATTAGAAAAATAAATATCTTGTAATCCCATAGAACCACCCAATTTAAAACTTCTCAATTACACTCTTAGGTTTAAGTATATTTTCTTGGGAATGTAAGGGGAATTGGTTTTCCGTCTACTAGAATTAAATTTAAAAATTTATGTTGTATTCATAATATATCTTTGCTTATTTCGATTGAAACTTTTATTTCTCATGTTAAATTGGATAATACTGTTTGTTTATGGCTTTCAATCTTAGTGTGGCTAATGTTTCAAACAAGGTTTAGGTTCTTTGGAAGGATCCTTTGGTTGTTGATGTTGTGGTTGATTTTACCCATATGGTTCATTGTAGTATTTATTTCTACATTATGAATTTTTTTCTTCCTTTCTTTATACCGCTTCATATCAGATTATTAGAAAGAACTTATGTGACCATCTTACTCACTTTCATAATGTTGTTAACTATCCATGGTTAGTTGGTGGTGATTTTAACACTATTTCCTCCCAAGCTAAAAGGATAGGGGGCTCTAACCCTGTTTACCAATCTAAGAAAGATTTTAATTATATGATTTTAATTGTAACCTCATTGATATTGGTTATACTGGTAGACATTTTACTTGGAATCATGGTAATCTCTGGCAACGACTGGATCAATTGCTTTTTAATTATAGTTAGGTTAACTCCTTTACTTATAAGTTGAACATCTTAATAAAACTTTATAAGATCATTCCCCTATGCTTATTTCTATACAGTTTGAATATTGACAACTTAGCTTTTAACTTTAGATTTCAGAATATGTGGCTTCTTTATTCTTTTTACATTAATGTGGTCCAAGAGAATTGGCAAGCTCCCCTTTATCTGGACAACTCTTTTTTTTAATGAATATACTATGGCTTAAGTTGAAAAGATTAAAACAAAAAATTAATTGGTGGAATCTTAATGTCTATAAAAATGTTTTCACTAACATTATTTCTGCTGAGGAAAAAAGTTAACTCCTTGGAGCATATTTATCAACATAATCCTTCTCATAATAATTTTACTTATCTGCAATAAGCTAAAAATTATCTTTTTAACCTTCAAGCTCAGGAGGAAGCTTATTTGAAGTAGAAAGTGGTCTCTATGCATCTTATTGAAGGGGGAAATAACCCTAAGTATATTCATGCTTTAGTCAAGAGAAATAGAACTAAAAATTGGATTCATAAAATTACCCATACTGATGATTCTTTTATTGAAAATGTTGGAGAAATTGCCTCTTCATGAGTAGATTTCTTTAAAATTTTGTTTAATAAAAATTTTATTCCTACTTTTATTGATAATCCTAATATTATTCCTCACATCATTAACCAATATGATAATTTGGCTCTTACTATTTCTCCTACTTTTGAGGAAGTTAAGAAGATGGTTTTTAACTCCAGTTATCTAGAGAGAGAAAAGGAAATTTGAAATTTTGTTTGGCGGTAACGGTCGACGAACTGATGGGAGAGGATGATCGCTGGCATATCGCCGGAAATTCTCCCAAGGATGTCTGTGGTTCTAATGCTGAGAATATGAAGACCACAAAGGTGGCGGATAAACTCTGGCAAGCCCTGAATGCAGGAGTGGATAGCTCATTTCAATCTCGGATATTGAATCCCCAATTGGCTAAGTTGGTTATTATCTTACCACAAATTTGTGGGTGATTATCTTAAGAGGCACGAAGATCAAATGACAAAAAGATAGGGTGGCAGTCTAATTTGGACTATTTATATAAAAGACAAAAAAAATCGCCCAAAAACTGTAAGTTTTCAATTTTGTACGCAGTGGATCGTCCTGTACGATCGTGGATCGTCCTGGACGATTTTACTTAAACGATCTGAAACGACTCTATTTGAATATGTGTATGAAATGTCTTCGTACAGCTGATCGTCCTGTACGAATTTAGGTTCGTCCAGTACGAACAGTTATTACAAGGTCAGTTCTAGAAACTGCTGAAAACTGTTCTAAGTCGGTTAATCGTTTGGACGAAAATATGTTCGTCTGGAAGAAATTTTTACAGAGAACCGATCATCCTGGATGATTCTTGACTTTGTCTAGACGAAAATTTTCCAGATGACCAATTTCCACGGACGATAATTTATTTTCGTCTGGACAAAAATTTTCCAGAGACCAGACGTCTTGGACAATTTTTAATTTTATATGGACAAATTTTTTCCAGAGGACCAGTCGCCACGGACGATAATAAAATTTGTCTGGACGAACATTTTACAGTGAACCAATCGTCCTAGACGATAATTAATTTCGTCCTGGACGAATAGGACTTAGAAAAACTTTTCGAGCAAGTTCCTATTCGTTCCATGTGCTCTATAGGAGATAACTGTCTGATTGTCCCGTACGATCGGATATCGTCCCGTACAATCAGTATAAAATTTTTATGATCTCCTTATGTGTGTGTGTGTGTGTTTTTATTCACTCAATTACAATCACTCCCTTTCAATTTAATTCAAAGAAAAATGCAAGTTTCAAATTAACAAAGTATCTCATGTTGAATTTGATTTGAAGTTTTCGTAGTCTGGAGTCTGATTTTCCTGAAATGTTAGTACACACAAGAGCAAATACAAATCTTCTAAAATTGTTAGGAGATAACTACACATTTGAACAATAATGTTTGAAATCATCAAAACTATACAAGTTGCAAAAATGTAAAGCATTCAAATAGTAACTATTCTAACAATCTCCCCCATTTTGATGATGGCAAAATAATTATTGTTTGTATGGTTTTAATTTAAACAAATCTCCTATCTCCTAAACTCCCCCTGAATTGATGAATACATGAAATAAGGAGGCATTTTGAAGCAAAGAACAATATTTTTGTTTTTCAAAATTTTTTAACATAAACTATCCAAAGTCAAACACACAAAAGCAAAATGCAAACAGAATAATCAAAACAAAACAAACAGAATAATCAAAATAAAACAAATCAAATCACAATAATTTCTCCCCCTTTTTGACAACAACAAAAAGTGAAGAAGAAATAGACGAGAAATGTAAGTAATTATATGAAATTCATTTGAAAATTTAATCTAAATGGTGATTGACATAAGGTATGCAATTTTAAACTAAAAACATTAGGTCAATCATAGAAATTCATAAAATTTAAGAAGTGATATAACATTGTAAGTAAAAGAATTTTTTAAAACATGATTCAATTTAGACATTCGAATATAGAAAATCATTACAAGAGAGATGTAAAAAAAAATTTATATTTCAAAGTTCAATGGAATATAAATGAACATAAGATCAATTTGAATTAAGAGATTGAAAGAATTTGGAAAGAAGAGAATTACCACTTGTGGCGCTTTCCGCATCTTTTTCAAAATTTTTGGGGCACATTTTTGTGCATTTTTTCTTTGTTGGGCTTTTTTTGTGCCTCTTTTTCACATTGCAAATCTTTGCGCATTCATTTTGATTTTTGTACTATTTGTACAATTTTCAAGAGTAATTGAGACCAATTCTTTTCATAATCAATAATCTAAACTTTCAAATATTTCTAAGTGCATAAATATCACTTGAGCATAGAAATACAAAATAAGGAAATATCTAAATTGCAATAATAAAATTAACTTTTATGTAGTCTAAATGAATAGACATGAATTTAAAAGTTCTAATTACAACAAGTTATAAACAACTTTTAAATTTAGAAAGACTAGATTTTCTAATATAGATAATCTCAAATTACAATCTAATTTAAGCACTATGAAGATTAAATAATACTAATGAAATTAATAAAAATTAACCACATTCCAAAAACAAATCAAATTTGAAATAAGTACAACATCCATTGATATTAATGAAAGGATTACACATTTCATAATATCTAAAAACAAGTAAGAAAATACACTGAACTTAAAAGAAAAAACAAACTTAAAAACAAACACTTAACATAAAAACTGACACAATAAAACATAAAACACGAGTACAACAAACACAAAGAAATTCATCTCTACTGTTCTGGAGGAGGAGGAGGAGGAATGCCGCCAAAAAGATTGAAGTAGGAGGCCATCAACATTACATTGGTATTAATTTCATGTACTTCATCTCTAATGTTACCAATGTCTTGTTGCTGCTGCTTAAGTTGAGCATCAAATTGATCAAACCTTTGATCAACGTGAGTCTCTAATCTATCAAATCTTTCAATCAGATTTTGATAATCTAACTGAGGTGCAGAAGTTTGCTCTCCTTCTTCTTCCTCTTCTGAATGTCTCTTGAAAACTGTCCCCTACAATGAAACAACATTTGTTCGTCTAGATGAACTAAAAATTCGTACAGACGAAATCCATATTTAAAACTGTCTTATCGACTCAACCGCTGCATTCAATCATCCCGACGTTTGAGAGAAAAAAATTTTTCATCCTGGACGATCGTCAGATCGTATAGATGATCTAATTAAAAACTGCTCTCAAAACGGTTAAAATTCGTGCAAACTGTTCTTTCACACATCGTCCAGTATGAAATAAAATTCGTCCAGGACGATTTCCTCCAATTTTTGAATTTTGATTTTTAATTTAATAAAATCAAACTAAACATTCAAAAACACATAAAACATAAAACAAAATCATATACCAAAAAACAAATTCATTCAAAACACACAAAATTTCACAAAATTAAAAACATAACAAAACAAATATCAATGTTGCAAAGATATTTTGTTTAGGCATTCAAATCAATAACACGAAGCCTTGTTCTTAAAGTACTGAAGGTATCAAAGGCTAAAAGTTTTGTAAAAAAGTCTGCAAGTTGATTTTCAGTTGAAACATGTATGAGTTCAATTTCTCCCTTGGATACATGATCCCTTATGAAATGATGCCTTATATCAATGTGTTTGGTTCTAGAATGTTGAATAGGATTTTTGGAAATGCAAATAGCACTAGTATTGTCACAATAAATTGGAATAGTGCCTATAGTTAATCCTAAATCAATCAACTATTGTTTTAACCAAAGTACTTGTGCCACACAACTTCCTAATGCAATGTATTCTGCTTCTGCAGTAGATAGTGCCACTGAATTTTGTTTTCTACTAGACCATGAAACTAATGAATTTCTAATTAATTGACATGTTCCAGAAGTGCTTTTCATATCCACTCTACAGCCTGCAAAGTCAGAATCTGAGTAACCAATAATTTCAAATGAAGAGCTAAACTTAGGATACCAAATCCCTAAGTTTTGAGTTCCTAGTAAATATCTTAAAATCCTTTTAACTACTGTCAAATGTGATTCTTTTGGATCTGATTGAAATCTAGCACATAAACAAACACTGAACATAATATCTGGTCGGCTAGCAGTCAAGTAAAGAAAAGATCCAATTATCCCTCTAAATTTCTTTTGATTAACAGATTTTCCCTTAAGGTCCTTATCCAACTGAACTGAGGAACTCATTGGTGTAGAAAACAAATTCAGTTTAGGAACTGAGGAACTCATTGCTTAATGCTAAATCCTAGAAAGTAATTTTAAATCTCCCATTAAACTCATTTCAAATTCACAACTCATTGTTTTAGAAAAATCATCACAAAGATTTTTATTTGAAGATCCAAAGATGATATCATCCACATAAATTTAAACAATAAGTGTATCCTTTCCAATTTTTCCTTAAAAAGAGAGTTGTATCCACACTTCCTTTTTCAGAAGATCTTTCAAGTAGGAAGGTGCTCAACCTCTCATACCAAGCCCTAGGTGCCTGTTTCAATCCATATAATGCCTTTTTTAACTTGAAAATATGATTTGGAAATTTAAAATTTTCAAAACCTGTAGGTTGTTCTACAAAAACATCTTCTTCAATAACCCCATTCAAAAAGGCACTTTTTATATCCATTTGAAACAATTTAAAACCTTTAAAACAGGCAAAGGCAAGTAAACCCTAATTGCTTCAAGTCTAGCTACAGGGGCAAAAGTCTCCTCAAAATCAATTCCTTCAATTTGATTATACCCCTTAGCAACTAATCTAGCCTTATTTCTAATGACTACTCCTTAGTCATTCATTTTATTTTTGAAAACCCACTTGGTTACAACAACACTTTGATCTTTTGGCCTTGTAGTTAATTCCCAAACTTTATTTCTTACAAATTGATTTAACTCTTCTTGCATGGCCAATATCCAAAATTCATCAGAAAGTGCTTGATCAATGTTAGTGGGTTCAATAGTTAAAATAAAGGCTGAATGATTTTCTTCCTTGTTTAATCCACGCCTAGTTCTAACACCCTCACTTGGTTCACCTATAATCAATTCCTTTGGGTAGTTTTTAGAAAATCTTAAATCTCTAGGCAAAGGGTTTTCTCTTTCCAAATTTTCTTCCACATTTTCTTCCAAATTTAATCTATCAATCTTTTGGGAGTTTTCTTCAATTTCTTCTTCAACAACATTTGGCTCTTTTAAATTTCCACTTTCATCAAATACAACATGTGTGGTTTCTTCAATGACTAAAGTTCTTTTGTTGAATATCCTATAAGATTTTTCAACACTTGAATATCCAACAAAAATTCCTTCATCTGATTTTGGATCAAATTTTCCTAAGGCAGGTTTTCCATTATTATGTATGAACACCTTGCAACCAAATACATGCAAATGAGACAAATTAGGTGTTCTACCTTTTAAAAACTCATAGGATATTTTATTCAAATTTGATCTCACATTCACCCTATTCAGAACATAATATGCAGTGCTAATCACCTCAGCCCAAAAATATCTAGGAAGTGAGTATTCTGCTAACATTGCTCGGGCGGCTTCTATTAATGTTCTATTTTTCCTTTCAACTACCCCATTTTGTTGAGGGGTTCTAGGTGCAGAAATATTGTGATCAATCCCCTTTTCTTTATAAAAATTTTTCAAATCTTTCATTTTCAAATTCTCCTCCATGATCACTTTGTATAGAAATTATTTCACTCCCTAGTTTCCTTTGAATCAAAGTAGAAAAATTTTTGAATTCCTCAAACAATTCACTCTTATGAAAAAGAAATCTAACCCAAGTGAATCTTGAGAAATCATCCACTATAACAAATCCGTATACCTTCCCTCCTAGACTTACAGTGCCTACAGGTCCAAAAATATCCATGTGTAGAATTTCTAAAGGTTTACTGGTCCTAAGATCTTTATTGGACTTAAAAGAGGACTTCACTTATTTTCCTAATTGACATGCATCACAAAGGTGGCCCTTAGTAAAGTATAGTTTTGGTATACCTCTCACTAAGTTCTTTTGGGTAATTCTCCTAAGGTTTTTCATACTAGAATGACAAAGTCTCCTATGCCAAAGCCATGATTCATCAGAAACAGATTTCAAACAAAAAGCAGTAGGAGATTGAATACAATTTAAATCTAACAAGTAGACATTGTTTACCCTTTTTCCATTTAAAACAATTTTCCCATTTAGACTTATTATGCAGCTAGTAGGTAAAAATTTTACATTGTAGCCCTTATCACATAGCTGACTTATGCTTAACAGATTATGTTTTAAGACTTCAACTAATAACATATTGTCTATGAAAAAGTTTATCAAATTTCCAATCATACCTGATCCAACCACTTTCTTTGTGGTATTATCTCCAAGTGTAACCTTGCCTCCATTCCTGGCTTCCAGCGTTATGAATTGAGTAGTATCTCCAGTCATATGCTTTGAACATCTGCTGTCCAGGTACCATATACTCTCACGAGGTCTTGTGTGAGAGTACACCTTGCAAAACTTTCAAATGTTAAACCTGGGAACCCAAACAAGTTTGGGTTCACCTTTATGAAATTTATAATCATATGCATGTATGATATGTCTAGGTTTATGCATCTTAGTTCTCCACACCAAATTAGTTTTCATCTTTAAAGTGCAGGTGTGAGATATATGTCCCAAAAATCCACAATTATTATATTTAACATTAGGAAAAATATTCATATGTTTTCTTTCATATGACTGTCTTCTAAGGGATTTCATGAATTTAGGATAATATTTAGGATTTATAAAATCTTCAAGTTTAGGGGGGTTCCTATTATCCTCGAGAGCTCTTATTGTGAGTTTGTAAAATGAATTCATATCTTCCAAGATTCGATTGGTATAATATATTCTATATGTCTTGCTCTCAGATTCATCCTTAAAATTCTTAAATTCTTTTTCAAGTTCAGCATAGGATGATTTTAAATTCTCAAAATTTTTATTCAAGTCATCATATTCATCAAGTAGTTTTATGTGGTTGTTATATATTAAAGCATGATCTTTCCTAAGGATTTCGTACTCCTTATTAAGCTCTTCCAATTCTAAACCTAAACTAGCATGTATCTTTTTCATTTTCCTATATGCATCATGCATGTGTTCAGAAACTTCAAACAATTCATCATAGGTTAAATCACATACCTCTTCTTGATCTGATTGTTCAATATTATCTACCATCAAGCAAAGGTTGGTGACTTCTTCTTCTTTTTCAGTCTCAGATGAGTCTGAAGCTGAGTCCGCCCAAAAAGCTCTTTGAAACTTCTTCTTGCCCTTCTTTACCATTGGTTTCTCCTCTACCTTCTCCTTGCTAGGAGCGGCTTTGAGTTTTGGACAATCAGTCTTTATATGACCTGGTTTTCTGCATTCATAACGAATCACTTCATTAGAAATTTTGTCATTTCTGTTATACTTACCTCTATTCCATTGCTGGCGTCTCTTCTGCTTCCTCTTTAAAAAGCTTCTGAATTGTCTAGTCATCAATGCAATATCATCTTCATCCTCAGGTTGTGAGTGTTAACTTTCTGACACTTCCACATTTAGTACAATATTCTTGTCCTTTCGTGGTTCACCTGCATCAATCTTTCTTTGACTTACTCCTTGCTCATAAGCAATGAGTGAACCAAAAAGATTGTCAATGGAATAAATGTTTAGATCTTTAGACTCTGTAATTGCAGTAATTTTAGCATCATAAGCAGTAGGTAAACAACGAAAAATCTTATTGACCATTTCAGCATTAGTTAATTTCGTACCAAGTGCATGCAAAGAAGTGACAATTTGAGTGAATCTTGTGTACATGTCTAAAATAGATTCATTAGGTTTCATGCGAAATAATTCATACTCATGTAACAAGATATTGAGTCTAGATTGCTTAACCTCATTTGTCCCTTCATAAGTTATACAAAGTCTATCCCATATGTCCTTTCCGCTTTTGCAAGTGGAAACTCGCATATAGTCTTCAGATTTTAAAGCACAAAAGAAACTATTTAAACATTTGGCATTTAATTATGCTAAGTCATGTTCTTCAATAGTCCAATCTGCATAAGGTGTTTCTACCCTAACTCCATCAACTAATCTAGTTGGTTTTGTGTAACCTTCATGGACTAGCATCCACATGCGATAATCAAGTGAACTGTAAGAAAGTAGACATGCGTGTTTTCCAAAAATCAAAAGGAATATTGTCAAACAGTGGAGGTTTAGTGATAGAATAACCCTCAGGTGTGTTTCGATTTCCAAATGTAGCCATCTACGTTAATCAAAAAGTAGTTCAAACTTATGATTTTGAAACGGAGCTCTGATACCACTTGTTGAATCTAGTAATTAGGTTTGTTAAGCCTAAGTTAATGTCCCAAGGCTACCAAGAGGGGGGGGGGGTGAATTGGTAGTTTAAAAATTTTAAACCCTATTTGAAGATTAAGTTGAACCGAAATGAAAATTTTTCTTTTAAAATTTTTCTAGAAAATATTTTTCAACCACAGAGTTGTTAAAAATTAAAATAAAATGCGGAAATAAAAAAAAAAACTGTAAATGACAATAGATTTATAGTGGTTCGGTCTATAACCAGACCTACATCCACTCCTCAGAGGCACCCTCTGAGTATTACACTGAAACCAATAGTGACTTTCCTTTTGCACCCATAGCAAGGCGGAGAAGCCTTTACAACACACTCTTTTCACCACTACCCAATGCAGCAGAGAACCGTCATCCTTTTACATAATCCCCAGTGCTGGCAGAGAACCGTCATCCTTTTACACAATCCCCAGTGTTGGCAGAGAACCGTCCATCCGTTTACACAATCCCCAGTGTTGGCAGAGAATCGTCCGTCCTTTCACACTCTCCTAGTGTGGGCAGAGAACCCTACGGCTGTTCACACTCTCCAAGTGTGGGCAGAGAACCAGATCTCCTTGACTGATCTTCTCACAAGAATCTAGAAGGAAAAAGGAAAAGAGTGAAGTAATCCCAATTCATAAGTAGAGACTCTTACCTTTGAAATCCAAGTGAAGCCTTCTTGCTCCAGTGGTAGGAATCCTCTCTTGAATGCTCTCTTCCACTCTCTCCTTGGATATTCTCTCAAGAGGCATGAAGATCAAATGACAAAAAGATAGGGTGGCAGTCTAATTTGGACTATTTATATAAAAGATAAGAAAAACCGCCCAAAAACTGCAAGTTTTCAATTCTGTACGCAGTGGATCGTCCTGTACGATCGTGGATCGTCCTGGACGATTTTACTTAAACGATCTGAAACGACCCTATATGAATATGTGTACGAAATGTCTTTGTACAGTTGATCGTCCTGTGTGAATTTAGGTTCGTCCAGTGCGAACAGTTATTACAAGGTCAGTTCTAGAAACTGCTGAAAATTATTCTAAGTCTGTTAATCGTTTGGACGAAAATATGTTTGTCTGGACAAAGTTTTTAAAGAGAACTGATCGTCCTGGACGATTCTTGACTTCATCTGGACAAAAATTTTCCAGAGGATCAATCGCCACGGACGATAATTTATTTTCGTCTGGACGAAAATTTTCCAGAGACCAGATCGTCCTGGACGATTTTTAATTTTGTCTGGACAAAATTTTTCTAGATGACCAGTCACCACGGACGATAATAAAATTTGTCTGGACGAACATTTTACAGTGAACCAATCATCCTGGACGATAATTAATTTCTTCCTGGACGAATAGGACTTAGAAAAATTTTTCGAGCAAGTTCCTATTCGTTCCATGTGCTCTATAGGAGATAACTGTCTGATCATCCCGTATGATCAGTATAAAATTTTTATGATCTTCTTATGTGTGTGTGTGTGTTTTTATTCACTCAATCTTTCAAATTTAATTCAAAGGAAAATGCAAGTTTCAAATTAACAAAGTATCTCATGTTAAATTTGATTTGAAGTTTTCGTAGTCTGGAGTCTGATTTTCCTGAAATGTTAGTACACACAAGACCAAATACAAATCTTCTAAAATTGTTAAGAGATAACTACACATTTGAACAATAATGTTTGGAATCATCAAAACTATACAAGTTGCAAAAATTTAAAGCATTCAAATAGCAACTATTCTAAAAAAGAAGTGATACAAGAAAATTCAGATAAAAGAAACTCAACTGCTCTTCAACTTGAAGAAGGGGAAATTATCAATTCAGAATTTAATCAGGATGTTATCATTTTGGGAAAGGGTTGCTTGCGAACTCAGGTAAGTCCTTAGGGATTACCTGCAAACTCAAGTATTCCCTATCAAGGTTCAGATGTCAAGATTCAGGAGAATGCAATGAAGGAAATGGTTCTTCTAAAATCTAACGGGAAAGGCCACAATAAAGAGACTGTTGATGAAATAATCCCAGTTCTGGAAAAAAGGTATTCATCAGAATTCATAGCTAAAAATAAGTCTTCAGGTCAGGGTGTGGTTGATATCAACAGTAAAAATATGTTTTCTATTCTACAATCTGTTACTGAAGGAGGCAAGGAAGATTCAATAAAACAAATTACTTTGGTTGAGAGAAGTGTAGAGAAGTTGGAGGATAAGGATAAATCTGTTAAAGTTACTAGTAATAGTAATGAATTGGTGGAGAATCCTGTTCCTGGAGAAGGAAAATTTAAGTTGCAATAAGAATTAAAATCATTGGGGAATAATTATTTAAAGTATAAGATAAAGAAAGGTGATCCTAAGAGTATTTATAGTGGGTCTAATCCCACTTCAAAGAAAAAATGAGTTCCCTAATTTTTTGGAATTGTAGGGGGGGCTAAGAAGGTGGTGTCCTCCAGGTATTTGAAAGAAATTGTGAAGGATAATGATGCTTTGTTTGTGGGCCTTATGGAAACTAAAATTTCTTCTATGGAGTCTAAAGAAGTCAGAAAATTTATTGGTGAACTGTGCGATTCGTTCATGTATCTTGGCAGTTGGACTATCAGGTGGTATCTTGGTGTGTTGGAGACAAGATTTGGCTACCTTTGAAGTTGTAGAAGCTAATGAGCAGGTGGTGATGGGTAGACTTAAAATTAAAAATCATCAAACATGGATGAAAGCTACAGTCTATGACAGCAGGGAAAATAGTAAAAGAAGAATTCTTTGGGAAAATCTGGAAAAGTATTTTGATGATGATATTCCATGGATTATAGGGGGAGATTTTAATTGCATAATCTCTCAACGTGATAAAATAGGGGGAAAGAAATTTGTATTCTCTCAAGGATTAAAAGATATGATCTCATTCATGAATAAAGGAGATTTACATGAAGTCAACTACATGGGTCCTAAATTCACTTGGTGCAATAATAAAAATGGAGGTGGAAGGATTTTGGAGAAGCTGGACTGATGCCTTATTAATTGTGCTGCTCTTAATATCCTCCAAATGATGGTGGTCAAGCATCTAGCCAGGATTGCATCGGACCATTGTCCAATATCTATTAAAATCTTTCCATCCAGGTTAACTAAAGGAAGGAGATTTATGTTTGAAGATATTTGGTTATCTTATAAAGCCCCTCATTCAATAGTTCTTGCTACTTGGAACAAAAAGACAAAGGGTTCAGCTTCAGATATACTTAATTCTAAGTTCAAGATAACATTGAGATCATTATATTTTTGGAATAAGGAGAAGCATAAAAATTTGACATAATTAAAAGAAAAGCTGAAATGTGAAATTCTGGAATTACAAAAGGAAGAGACTGATTTGGGAGGATTATTAGATCTGAAACTTTGCTGTTTAAGATCCAAAATTGTTGAATTCAATAATACTTTGGGGAGGCTTAGCATGTGGTGGAAACAAAGGGCCAAGATTTAATGGTTAAATGAAGGAGACTCTAATTCCAAATTCTTCCATGCATATGCCTCGGCAAGGACAAATGCTAATAGAATCAATGGTGTGAAAAATAAGGAGGGAGTAATTTATGAAGACAAGCAAAGTACTGAAGAAGTTTTCACCAAATTCTTCATTTGCAAATGGAAAGCTAGGAGCTACAGTTTAAATGGGTGGCCGGATCCTGGTAACAGACTAAACGTGGAAGATTGTAAAATTCTTAGTGAAGATTTTACCATAATGGAGCTGGAGGATACCATTTCAAACTTGGGATCCAATATTTCACCAGGTATTGATGGCATAACATATTCTTTCATAAAAGCCTATTGGTTTATAATTAAGAATGATGTTTGGGCTGCTATAAAAGAATTTTTTAACTTCGGGAGTGCTTTGTCCTGGATGGAAAGAAACTAATGTGATCTTGATTCCCAAAGTTGTTTCTCCAATAATCCCTGAGAATTATCATCCCATTAGCCTGTGCAATGCAATTTATAAAATAGTGGCTATAATGATCTTAAACATGATGAGTTTTGTTCTTCCTAAGATCATTTCTGTTGAAAAATATGCTTTTATCAAGGGCTGGTCTATGGCTGACCAATTACACCTAGCTCAAGAAGTGTTTAATAAAGTTAGACACTCTAAAGCTATGAAAGGTATGGTTTCTATTAAAGTACATATGGAGCAGGCCTACGAAAGCATGTGTTGGTCTACTTTAGAAAAAGTGTTGGACTGGTTTGGATTTCCTAAAACTTTTTCTAATTTAATTTTGGAATGTGTAGTTAATAATTTTCCATTTTAATTAATGGCGAAAGTACTAAGTTGATAGAGGCAGATTGTGGTTTTAGACAAGGGTGCCCCTTATCACCATTCATTTTTATCATGTGCTCTCAATTATTGTCAGAAGAATTTTGAAATATTGAAAAATGGATTGGTATTAAAGTCAGTCCAAGAGGCCCTTTAATCTCACATTTAATGTATGCGGATGATATTATAATATTCTCAAGAGCTAATAATAATTGTTTGAAGAAAGTGGTCAAAATCTTGAAGAATTATTATACTTGGACTGGACAAAAAGTGAACTTGCTTAAATCTGCGATATTATTCAGCAAATCTGTAAAAAAATGGAATATATATCTCTTCTCAAGGTAATTAAAATGAAGATGGTAAAGGAAATGGATTATTTAGGAGTTAAAACAGCTCTAAGGAGATTGGTAAAGGCAGATTTTAGCAATATTACTATTAAAGCAGCAGCCAAGATGAATATTTGGGGTACAAAATTCATTTCTCTTGTAGGTAAAGTGACTTACATTAATTCTTCTGTACTGTCTTTAACTACCTTTCAAGCCAATCATTCTTTAATTCCTTTGAGGGTTCTATATGAAGTGGTGAAATTGTGTAGAGATTTTCTTTGGAATAAAAGAGATGGTATGCACTACGTTTCTTGGAGCTCATTGTGTAAACCAAAAAACAAAGGTAGCTATAGTTTACAATCTTTAATAGATAAGTTGGGACCTTTAAGGTCTAAACATGCCTTGAATTTCATTATGAAGCCCAATACTCTTTTAAATAGAGTTTTAAGAGATAAATATGGGGAGGTACTATGGAATGGTGATAATAACAGCTATTTATCTCCATCATGGAAATTAATTCAGAATGGTGCAGAATTCCTTCTTCCGGCGATGAGATGGACAATTTCTAATGGAGATTATATTGATACTTTCAAAGATAGGTGGATAATGGATAAGACATTAGAAAAGTGGCCTACTTTTGTAACCATTATTGATTAAGAGTTCAGCCAAGTTTCTGATTTTCTCACAGAAAGAAGATGGTATGCTAGAAAATTAAAGATCTGTTTTGGTGACATGCTTATTGATTTGATCCTTTCAATTCCAATCCATCCAGATCAAATTGAAGAAAAGATGGAGTGTATTAAAAATTTATCTAGAAAATCTATTGTAGCCATCATTTATGAGAAACAATTTGAAGAAATCAGTGAAGATGATACCTTTAAATGGAGGAAAAAGTTAAAATTAAAGTCTAAAATTGACTTGTTCTGGTGGAGGATAAGTACGAACGGTATTCCATCATTTGATTTTCTTTTATATAGAAGGCTTACCGATTGTGGAAGTTGTCCAAGAGGTTGTGTAGAGATGGAAGACACAGAGCATATGGTTTCTATATGTTTTTTTATCAAGAGAGTATTAAAAGTGCTTGATGATTGGAATTTTAAAATTCCTGATTTTGATTCTTTACTTGGATGTTATCATGTTTTGAGCAGTTTGGCTTATTCAAATCCATTCATGGGAAATCTTCTATGCTCGATAATTTTCTACTGTCGGAATAGTAGAAATAAAGTAGTACATTGAGGCGTTGATGAAAGCAGATTTTCTATTGCTTCAAGAGCTATTATTCAGACAGTTTCTTCCTTTAATTCTTGTTCAATCCATGAAAACTGGGATGCTAATCAGCTTATTAAGCTATCTCAATTCTCTTGGCATCCTCCTCCTCCGGGTTGGATCAAGGTAAACATTGATGCTTCTATTTTTCAAAACAACAGCATTGGCATCAGTGGTATTTTTAGAGACTGCAAAGGCAGAGGTTTAGCTGCTTTTGGATTTCATAGTCTACATTGGGATGTTGCACAAATGGAGCTATTAGCAATTTTGTCTTTGAGAGATTATATCAAAGATTGGATGCTTGAAGCTAAAGGTATTGTGATTGAGGGTGATAATGTTAACGTCATCAAGATCTTTCAAAGTGCTTTTAAAAATCATTGGATTCATGAAGAATTTCTAAAGGTTATGGATTTAGATTTTATTTTCATATTTAAGCAATTCATTTTTTCTTTTGTTAATTGGAATTGTAATAAGTTAGCTCGTTGTTGTGCTAACTATGCTCACTTCTCTTCCTTCTTTTGGGATGACTTTTCTAGAGATAAAGTTCCTCCTTCAATTTTAGAATTATTGAATGAGGAATTGTCTTGTAAGTAATTTGGTGGTTAATAAAATTCTATTACTGCTTGCACTTTTCAAAAAAAAAAAAGAAGATGGTTTTTTATTTGAATATTAACTCTATTGCTAGTCTTGATGGCTACATGACTAAATTCTTTCAAAAAACTTTGGACATTATTAACATTGATCCTTTCAATGTTATTTTAGATTTCTTTGCTTGTAATAACTTGACTAAGCTCTTCTCTTCCACATCCATTATGCTTATTACTAAAAATAATGGGGCATATACTTGGAATGACTTTAGACCAACCTATCTCTATACATATTTTGGTAAGTTGATTTCTAAAATGCTTATGAACCACCTTTCTCCTTTACTTATAAGAATTATTGCTTCTAATCAAATTGATTTTATTAAAGGTAAATGTTTTTTAGATAACATTTTATTAGATCAAGAACTTTTGCATGATTTGGATGTTAGGGTGCCTGGGGATAATATTATCTTTTATTTAGATATCACCAAAGCCTACAATAACATTAACAGGGATTTTCTTTACCATGTTTTGCATTTTTTTTGCTTTAATTTTATTTTTAGGGTGCCTGGGGATAATATTATCCATAGAAAACTTCTTTTTCTTTATTATTATTAATGGCAAAAGTAATGTTTTTATTAAGCCCTCTCATGGGTTGAGACAAGGTGATCCTATCTCTCCTTCCTTCCTTATTATTTCCATGGAGTACTTATCTAGAGGCATTTCCAATCTTTATGTGAATTATCTGAGCAATTTCTATAAAACATTGGATGGTTTCCTATTTCTCATTTATGTTTTGTGAATAATGTTATTATTATTTCTAACGCCTCTCTTAATTGGGTTAATAGACTGATGAGTTTTTTAAATAAATTTGAAAGTTGTACTAAAAATTAATAAAAATAAGAGTTACCTTATTATCTCTAATATGGTCTCTCATGATTTCATATGATTTCTTAAAGGCTCTTGAATATTAAACTGTTACCACTTGGCAAAGTTGTATCATTATTTCTTTAGATATTCGATGGATGAATTCATCTAAATTTGAGGTTGTTGAGGTTTTGTTAATTGTGGTTTCATTATTGAATGTCGGTATTGTTGTTCTTTTTCAATTCTTTTTATTTGGTGAGTACATATAATATATTTTGTGTCTTCCTAATTATTCTGGTGATGGTTTGAAGTGAAATTCTATTACATATAAGCTAATGGTGAATAATATGTTATGTTTCAAATAGATTTTGTTAAGTATGTTGCAGTTTTTTTAGTTATTTGGATGGTTGTGATTGAATCTTACATGGAAAATAGTCTTTTAAAAGCTATGGAGGTTAATGGTTAATTTTTAGAAGTTCAAGGTTTGTTTGCTATACACTTGAAGGATGTGGAGATTGTGGATACTGGAGTTTTTGAAGTGTTAATTCTCAAATGGCTGTAGAATTACTTTTACAAATCATTATTATCTGTTTGGAGAGTTGTTATGTTTCTTTTAGCAGGGGTATTAGCATACTTTGTTACTTGCAGCATGAAATTAAATTGATGGAATTTGGGACTCTTTCTATTTTTCAATTTTTACTTGATTGGCAACTATTGGATACTAATCAACCTATTTGGTTGTCTAATATTTGGTATCCCCAAAACCTCAATTGGTTTAAAGTGAGGAGTAGTGGAACTTATTTCCATAATGATATTTTCTATTTTGCAAATAGTTTCTTATGCTCTATTTATTTCTCAATAAGGCTTCCTTTCTATGTTTTATGAAAATTATGCCTAGTAGTTTCTTTCAGGTTTAATTTCTAAAAGGGTTTTTATTGATCTTAATGCAATTTGTATTTCTTTAAAAAAATAAGGTCTCTCATGATTGGATGCTTTCCATTTAAAATAGTACTAATTTTTTACAAGGTTTTTACATATTAAGTACTTAGGGGTCCCTCATGAGAAGAATATACATCATGTGATTATTTCTAGTCTGGTTGTTGTTAAAACATGGGTTTACATTGATGATATTTTCAAGTTAAATCAGTTTAGTGTACACATATCTGTTAAAACTTTGTTTGGTTTCTGGTTCATTAAATTTAAAGTGCATATTAGAAATGTCATTCCTTCTTTGATTTTGTGGTTTTTGTGGATTGTTCGAAATAACTTTATTTTCAACAATAGTCGTAAGGATTTCCATTATATTATTCAAAATATTAAAGATAAAATGTTTAAACTTTTCTCTGCTAATCTTTTAACCTCCAAAAAAATCAAAAATTATTATTTTGTTGCTCGTAATTTTTGCATATTTTTGCAAACTAGAAACACTTTGGATGATCCTAAATTGGTTCAATGGATCAAACCTCCGTTTAATTTTTTTAAATTGAATGTTGATGGGTTGGTTAAAAATGGTTCTTTTGGGTGTGGTGATATCATTAGGGATTATCATAGGAACATGATCATGACTTTTTCTAGCACATTAGATAAGAGTTATGTGGTGATAGCTGAGTTTTTTGCTATTTTTAATGGTCTGAAATTAGGCATTTTGCTTGGTATTTCAAATATTTGGATTCAAGTGGATGCCACTTCTAATATTCATTATCTTATGAAGCAAAATAATAGTATTTACAACCTGGATCTTTTCTATCTTATTAGAGAAATTAAGCGGCTCTTAATTTTTTTTAACTTTACTATTTCTCATGTTTATAAAGAAGTTAATGCTTGTGATGATAGGTTTTTTTTTTGGGTTGCAATTTGGATTGCCTCATTGATTACACTGCAATAAATCTACCTAATTTACTGAAGGTTATGATTAGGTTGGACAAAATAGGCTTACCTTAGGTCTTTTTTTTTTTTTTTTTTGCCTTTTGCCCGATTGGCTCTATCTTTTCATGGTCTTGGTGGGTTTGTTGCTTAATATGATGTGGATATTTATATTGGTTTATTGTTCATTGTTGGGTAGCCGTGTATTATGGCTTATCTTCTTTCAACACTGAATGGTGTGTTGACGTAAGGGGCTTGACCTTTGATTGGAACTTTTGGTACCCGGATTTAAATCCATTTTTTTTCTCTTTCACCCACAAGGGTAACATTAGTGTTTAGTTTTTTTGTTGCTTCTTGGTTGGGGTTATTATCTATTTTTATTATTTTGTAGGATATTTTTGCCTTGTTGGTTGGACTTCAAGGAGTTTTTTGGATTACATTTATGCTTTTCTCAAAAGGGCTTATGGTTTTTCTTTATTCTGTTGGTTAACTAGCAAGAATTGGAAGTGTGCTACTGATGTTATTATAGTTGTGATGCTCTTTTACCTAGATTTCCTTTTATTTTACTCATGTCTTTTGCATATTCTTCTTTATGTACATAAGAGCGTTTGGGTTTAGGATTGAGTGGCATTGGAGTTTTCATCATGATGGTTACTTTGGATTTATCTTCCTGAGCTCAAATGGCCTATTTTAGCTTCTCGCATTTTTAATCTCTTTTATGGATACTGGTGCTGGATTAATGGATGCTTGGCTTTTCCCTACATATATTGGACTAATGTATTTTATCTTTTGTTTAAATGCAATTTTGATTGTTAGGCTATTCGAGATTATGTGAGGTGTAATTGTGGTTGCTTGCTGGGTAATTCCTCTATTTTCAAAGCTATTGTTGAAGGGGTTTTTTTGGGTATTAAGTTTGGTGTTTGTTGTTTGTACTATTTTTTATTCTATATGTTAAGTTTATTAAATGTCATATTGTTACATGGATGGATTGTTATTCTTGTTGCAAGATGCCTATGGTCCATTCCAGTTTTTGTTTAAGGTTGTCTAGGAGTTGGTGTAACCTAGATTCTTATTCATGTTATTCTACTTTTGTAATAGTCATGGTATGGCTTGAGTTTTGGTTTCTTGCACTAATTGGTAATGCTTTAATGTGGTTATTTTTCCATTATCCTCTTGGTTACAGCACTAATATGAGCCTTTTGTTATCTAATTACTTGGTTTGTAATGGGAGATTACAGATTGCCAGAAACATGTTACTCTTCATAATCTGAAGGGGTTTTCTTCACCTATATTTTATATAATTCTAATTGGACTCAACACTTATCTATTTATAATCTTTTGTGTTATTTCCATATTTTTGTGCTTATTTTTATTTTGTAGTCCCTATTTCTTACAGGTTCTTTGGACTGTGGTTATTATATACAAGTTGATTTTTTTTTACAGGAAGAAAGTGCTGATAGTCTATTTTATTGCATTCCTATTTTAGGTTTTATCTACTTGCATCCCTTAAATGTTATTATTAGATTTTGTGTATCGTAGTATAACAGACCACTTGCTCTTAGGATTTTTTATTTAATTTTTTGTAGATCTGTCAAGCATTAATGAGCTGATGGTCTACTTTAAGGACCTTGTAACCTTTCCTTTTTGTTAACGCATTAGTTGTGCTGCAGGTTTCCCCTAAAAAAAGAGTTATGTTTTATTTATTATGGTGCAGCTTATTCAAATTGCTAAAGGCTTAGTTTATAACTTATGTCTGTTAGGCTCTTTCGCTTTCGTGCCTTTTTCTTCCCGATTTTGTTGGTTACTATTGTGCATTTGCTAAAGGTGGTTCTTTCTTCGTAATATGATGGCTATCTTTAGATGGTATAGCTATTGGGTTGTGAGTTTTTCACTCTTATACCTTTGCCACTATCCTAAAATTTACTTTAATTATGTTTTTAATTTTATATTTATTGTGTTAGTTATATTCCTATAGAATTCTTCTTTTTTTTACTAACTTCATTTTGTAGGTTATTTATATATTCCTCACTCTTATTTCCTTTTGCTGGAAGATGGTGTTGAAAGTCATATATTTTGTCTTCCACTTTTTTGGGGAGTTGGCTTCTGGCCACCCTAGATTGTACATATGTATTTTTGTACTAGTGCTTAACAGGGACATAAGGCTCTTAGTTTTTATTTTAACTTTTTTTTATCTCTTCTTTGGAGTAGTGAGCTAAAAGGTCCCTTTAAAGGACTTTGTAATTTTAAATTTTATATATGCGTAGGCACCTTCGTGGTTTTAACAAATAAAAAATGATTTTTAATAAATGGACAAACTTCATAACAACAATCATATTCTCTCTCTTCGTGCACTCGTTTACTCTGGCAATTATGATTTCTGAAAGTGCTCTGATGGCACTAGAAAGTTCGTTAGGGATGTTAAGCCCTATAGAACTAGCCCAAGGCTAAATACAGAGAGTGGGAATTAGAAAAGAAGAAACTTTAAGCAAAGTACAAACCAAAATCACCACAAATAAAAAAAATGCGGAAATTAAATGTGGAAGCAAATAATAAGAAAGAACACACCGAATTTATAGTGGTTCGGTCAAACTTTGCCCTACATTCACTCCTTGGAGGCACCCTCCAAGTATTGCACTAAAACAAGTGTCTCTCTTTTAGCCCCCACAGCTAAGCAGAGAAGCCCATACAAAATCACTTCCACCTTCCCCGGTGCGGCGGAGTAACCAAGTCCTTTGACACCATTTAGATCTTCCTCTTTGGTGAACTTCCCTCTAGACAAGCCTTGAATCTGACGGTATTAAGATGCAAGCCTGCCAAAGAAACCGTGTGGAATCCCCTCCACACTCCCTTGAGTCCCCCCTCACAGGATCTTCTCCCTCTCAGACTTCACCCGTTCCTCACTCCCTTTCAAGCTTTCTCTTCAATTCTCCCCCACAAGAACAAAGCTACAATGGATGCCAAAGACACTTACAAAACTGCTTTGACAAAGCTTAAATAGAAGCTCTCAAAATTAGCTCATTAATGCAAGTTGCCGACATTATCATCCAGGATGATAGGTATATCATCCTAGCCAATTAATACAAATTTAGCTCATCAGTCCGGGACGATTTGGGATGATTAGAAGAAAATTGGTTACGTCATCCTAGCTGATATCACGATCATCCAGGCTAATTAGTTTAAAACTAATTTCAATCGTCCTGATCATCGCCCTGAATTCAAGCTGTCCGATGTAGATCATCCAGGACATTGTCCCGACCGATCCGATGATCGTTCTGGATGACGTGATCGTATCAATCAACCATTAATGTTTTTCAAAGATACCAGATCAATTTAGGTATAATTGAGTTAAATCGGCCTGGACGATATGAATATCGTCCTGGTCGATTACTTAAAACAAAGAATTCTTAAACTGATTATGTTGGTTGATTCTTTCTGAATTGAGACTATTGTCCTGGCTGATACAGGTATCGTCCAAGCCGATCCGCTAATGACGGCTGCCTTAATGAGGATGCCCTAATTAGAGTTTCTACTTTTAAACAGATCATCCTAGCCGATATAAATGTCGTCCAGGATAATGTTACCAAAAATAGAAATCATACAGAGAATCTTCCAAGTTACAAATCATCCAGTGCCTCACCAAATACAACAGACTCAAGAAAGGAAAAAGAGTACAAACTGACTCAGACCTAGTCTACCCAATCTTGAGCTGATTCCTAATTGTAGTTCGATCATGTGAACCTGAAATGTTAGTACATAAGGCAGTCATAGAGAAATAAGAATGTTTTCTATCATCAAAATCATAAACCATTGATCTGCAACAATTTCTCTTATATCTAGTTGTGGTTTATAATGCAACACTTTATTGGATTTATCCCATTCATTCTTTAAGTGTTTTGTTTGAATTTTACTTTCATTTTTTTCATCCCTAAGGCCTGTCAGCTTTAGGTTTTCATGGCTCTAATGGGGAAGGTGGTTGGTTCATCCTCTTCCCCTCCAAATCAATGGGGAGTTCCTCTAGAAGGTTCTCTTGCTATGAACAAAGGTTTTTTCTATAACAATGGTAATAAGAGCTCACCTAAATCTCATAATTTTTATGATGTGCATACTGGTGCTTCTTTTTTAAAAGACCATATCTTCTCTTTTACAAAATCATATGTAAAAGGTTTTATCACTATTTTGGTGTTCGATTAAGATATTATTAAATTAGCTTCTCTTTACAAATTTACTCTAGTGGAAAGTCTCTATACGCTGATCTAATCTTGATTTTATCCATCTATTTTTTAGTAACTTGAAGTTTTTTTATGTTTTTCCCATAAGATTGTTGGATTCTAGGCATGTGATAATCCAACACTTGAATGATTTGGATTATAGACATGTTTTTGCAAGTATAACTTATTACATAAATAATTGTTAAATGAGATTATTAAAATTGACTCCATACTTTGATATTAAGGAAGAATCTTTGATAGTTCTAATATGACTTACATTTTTACTTGAACCCTACATTTCTTTAATCCACATGTTTTACATGCATTGGGTTTGATTTTTCGAAAACCTTTATAATCGTATTAAGCGACGGCTTACAAGTCTAGACTCTCTATAGATCAAATTCTTATTAAAATGGATATTAAAAAAAACACTCAAAAGAGGTTTGGCATGGATCAAAAATATTTAGTTATTTACAAAACACT
Source organism: Dendrobium huoshanense (assembly GCA_016618105.1). Classification (NCBI taxonomy): domain Eukaryota; kingdom Viridiplantae; phylum Streptophyta; class Magnoliopsida; order Asparagales; family Orchidaceae; genus Dendrobium; species Dendrobium huoshanense. Next base: position 47,658,045 of record CM028347.1, read on the forward strand.
GAGTTTGAAAATATACCTGATTTTAGAGGTTTTATGTTCCATGTATAGGAGTATGTTTTATGTTTGGAAATTATGTCATGCTTCACATATGTTTTTTCATATTCATGTTAGCAAGCTTTAATATGTATTAATCTAAACACACATGTAACTCTACATTCTCTTATTACTCATTTTCATCATTCACTTATACATTCTTTCTTTTCTACATATTGGAGGTAAATTGCAAAAAAAAAAAAAAATAATAAATCATAAGTCTTAATTGTATTAAAATAATTTCTATTTATTTCCTTTATCTTTTGAATAGTGCCTACTATCATTTCTATTTCTTTCCTTGTTTATTTTTTTGTTGTGAGTTACCTATTTTCTTGTGTGGTTAGTGGTTGGCGAGTTGAGTTCTGCTTATATAAGCCTTGTGAGAAGTTTCTTTTACTTTGTCGGATATATGTGGAAATTCCCTACTATGACACGGTCAAATATAATTTCTGTAATAGGTTAAGACTACTAATTATATGATGAATGAAAACACATTATCACACACCAAACTAGTATTTTATTTTCAACCCAAAAAAATGTATATGTTAGGATGTTTAGACAATTGGTCATAGGTTAGTGCACAAACAAAGACTTGAGCCACAGTGCCAAGGCTTTCCCTCCTCATGAACCCTAGAAACCATCATGGTCACCCTAGTTCTGAAGTGTAGGCCCACCCATTATACCATATGCATCACTACTTTTCCCCACGAAGTGGGCACCATTAGGATGGTTTCTACGAGTTTTAAAATATTAAATAACTTTAAAAATTATTTTCCAATGTTTTTTAGCCTTTAAATATGGGTTTCACCAAATACACTAAAGGAAAGCAAGTAAAAAAATTAAATAAAATGAAAGTTCTAGCAAGTTTAGGAAGATCTATAAGCTAGCATTATATGTTGGATTTCCCTATAAATAATAAGTTTAGTTTTTGTTATCTTGAACTTAGTATAGCACCTTTTTTTTTAAGTTTATTTGCTCTTAATAAAAATAATAAATGAATTATTAAAAAAATCTAATTGGTTGTTTTAATTAACAAAATATAACTAACAAACTCATAACTAATCTTAATTCATTAAGGAAACTATCATAATGATTATCACATACTAAAATTCTTTATGTAATAAACATAAAAATTTATCAATAACATGATGATTATCTGGCAACCCTAGTTTATGAGGCTATTAAGTTAGCCCCATGGAGAGTGAAATAAACCTCATGGCCCTATTTTAACAAGGATAATCATCACTTAACTTAAATAATCAATACTAAGTTATCAACAAACTAAGCTTTTTAACCTCAACTACATTCAATTTGAAGAAAAAATTGAATACTGAACTCATAAATCTATAATGTTTAAAAATAACTAATAAAATGTAAAAAATATATAAACCTTTAATACAACTAAATAGGTCAATGATATTTATAGGCTGAACTTCTTTGATCTATGGGACTACATGTCCTAAGGAGGTTTCATCATTATGCCCACTATGACAACACCACGAACTGATTGATGGTATAACCAAATAAGAATTCATAAAAAATCATAAAACCCCTAAATGAATTTCATGTAAATATTTAAAAATCATCAAAATCTCTTAACTAACCTACAAGTTTAAAAACATAACAAATCAAATAAAATTCATGAAAATGGAAAATAAAATCCTACAACCCCCTAACTTTACCATGAACAAAAATCTACATTAATTAAGGCAAAACTAAAGAAAAAGTATAAATTTCCCCTTCACAAACTCTCTATTGCTTCATAATACACTAAAATATTGAAACAAAAACTTAAACTAAAATCCCTTAACTATAACCAAATAAATGAACTTGTTGGAAGAGTTAATGAACTTCAAACTTTACCTTAGTGCCATAACTTGTGTTGAATTTATATTGATCTATTCAGATTTTCCCCGTAACATATGAAAGGTATATAGGCTAAACTACTTCGAGCTACGATGCTACATGTCCTAAAGAGGTTTCATCCTCGTGCCTACTAACACAACATCAAATACCTCATAAGTTAAGGGGAAAGGGGCATAAAGATCTACATAACTTATCTTTTTTAAAAATTTTAAAGCCATCCTTTGAAACTTAAATCAATTTCTTATCCACCTATGATAAACCCTAAGTCAGGTAGAACATATATATATATATATATATATATATATATATATATATATATATATATCACTAGTGAGTTTTCTATTCTCATGCAACCTGTAAAAATAGATCTACCTTAGACATTGAAAATATAGATTTTTTTGTATGGTGGATGTTATATCAATTTAATATGTTACATATTAGCCTTACATAGGGTTATAGATGACCATGGAAAGATTAACTGACCATGCCTCCTCCTAACTATTATTAGCCTTAATTAGGTGTAGGATTGATTATGCGTTATTTTCCCTTCAATACTTTATAACTTTAGTTTATGTTAAGGCCCATATCTCTGGGTTCTACATAATTTAATAATCAAAACTATAATCCTAAAATTTAATAATAATTCATTCACCATAAATTATTAATCACTTAAAAAGAAATTTGAGGGTTAGTAAATTAAGCATCAAGAACTTGATCTTTTAACTTGAACCTACCACCTAATTTCGGGTTGTTATGTACACTAATTTATGTACACACTTAGGTGTTAGATAGGACACATTTCATAGGCAAACCAAAGTGGGGTGTATCTTGGATAACATTTTTTATTTTCCCTCTTTTACATTTTGGCATAAGGGATGAACTTTGAGTTTTTTTTATGCTTAGTTTAATTTTAGATGTTTTCTTTTTTTATTTTATCAATTTATTAGTGGGCACTTACTCTTAAGTGATTTGATTTTTATAAAATATTTTTTTACAGGTGGCCATGTTTCCAAAGGTCAAATAAAAATGCTCAAACAATCATCATAAAAGTGTTTTATAATAGGAATTGTAAGGAATGTTAAGCCAATGGGAATGTGTGTTGTAACTCGAGAATCTATCTTGAGAATGTGTTTTTTATGATAAAAAAATATTATTGTTCTGATTAATTTTATCATTTCCCCTGAGCATGTACTTTACATTTTCTATTTTTTATTTGTGTGTATTAATATTTCAGGAAAATCATACTCCGGACTACTGAAGACTTCAAGACTGAATGGATTAGGGTTTCATGGACACACATACAGTGGGGAAGAGAGCTAAATCTAAAAATTTTAACACTACTCATACTTTACGATTTATAATCATACGGTATGATTTGTTACATTTATTTTCCTCCAAAATAAAGTTAATCAAATCATTTCTTATTTTTCTACACTACTTATATTGTATGATGTAATTTTGTACAAATAAATCAAAGAGTATAAAATGGGTGCATACCAATTTATCTCAAATAAACTCTCTTTTTTTTATTATGCATACTATACAATGTTAGTTCATGCAGATGACTTAAAGAGTATGAAACCTAAATAAATTAATTTTGTTTGTATTGTTCATGTTGTACAAAGTCAGTTTGTATAGATGATTGATAAAGTATGAAATGGGGTCATCCACAATTATAATAAATGAAGTAAGATTTATGTTAACTATCTGTATTCTATGATGTCAGTTCATACAGACAACTGATATAGTATAAAATAAGGTTCATGCTAGATAATACTAGATGAATAGGTTCAGTTTTGAATTTTTCATACAATAGGATATAAGTTCATATAGATGACTAATTGAGCACAAAATAAGGTTCATACAGGATCGCATATGGATTTTTAAACTGTTTGTACATACAATCCTCCATCATACAATATGATCCTATGTTGGTTGAGTTGTAATTTTCAATTTTCAAGATAGTTTTTCTTGTGTTTCATAAATAAGTATCCTAAAAATTAATACTTAATACCTTTTCTATGATTTTCTCTTGAGACTGGCCATTGAGTGTGAGTGTTTGGGAGAGATTGTGAGAGAACTGAGAGAGATCAAGTAAGGGGGAGTTGTGAGAGATTCAAAAAGTTACCCAAAGAGAGGATCTATTTTTTTCTTCAAATTTTTGTCCATCTTCTCTGGAGGCTTTTGAGAGAAGATCTTTAACATTGTGCTGCGGTAATATACCATCACTAAGAGGGCGAGAAAGGACTTTAGTACTCTTTCATCCCCAAGAGGGTAAGAAAGGACATACACAAGTTTATTATCATAGTCCCCTAGAAGTGATGTACTATATGACCTGAATACAGTGACAAGTGTGCAAGGGCCAAAGCACTGGCACCCAGGTGCAATGTTAAATACGAAAGGGTTCCCACATCAAGGATGGATGTGGGCAAAGAAGTTAGTCTATGAAACTAAAATTAGGATAGAAACTTTAAATATAGGTGTAATTACAGGGAAATTAATGGAATTAAAATATATTATGATTCATAGGAAGTTAAATATTTGATCCATTCAGGAAACTAAAGGGTTGGAGAGAAGGATGAGGAGATTGATAGTTTAGGATTTAAACTTCGGTATTCTGGTAGGAGTCGTACTAAAAATGGTGTAGGTATTATTATTTATAGGAGTTTGAAGGATAATATTATAAAAACTAATAGGATTGGAGATAGAATTATAACTTTAAAGGTTGTAGTTGATGTTAGGATTGTTAATACTATAAGTGTTTATGCTCCTCAAGTAGGTTTGGATATGAGTTCAAAATTAAAATTATGGAATGAATTAGAAGAATTAATACAAAAGATACCTCTTCAAGAAAGAGTTTTTATTGAAGACATTTAAATGGACATGTTGGTAGAGAGGTAGATGGTTTTAAAAGTGTTCATGGTGGACAGGGGTTTGAAACGACAAATAAAGGTAGGATGACCATATTAAATTTTTGTTTAGCTTATGTTTTTTTAATTGCTAATACCTTATTTAAGAAAAGAAATGAGCATTTCATCACTTAGAAAAATGGATATAGTGCAACTCAGATTGACTATTTTCTTATAAGAAAATTAGATCATTTAGAATTGCAAAGATTATAAAATTATTCTGAGTGGAAATTTATGTACCCAACACTGATTATTTTTTTTGGACTTTAAGATAAAAGGGAAAAAATTTAAAAATAAAGTAAAATGATATTCTAGGATTAGATGGGCATTTAAAGAATATTAACAAAATTATTTTTGAGAGTAAGATTTTAAATCTTACGATTTTATCTGTACATGAGGATGCTAATGTTATGTGCGAAAAAGTGGCTAGTGATATTATGAATACTGTAAAAGATGTGCTTGGAGTATAAAAGAGAAAAGCTCTTAAAAGAATAAATATGTTTAAATAATGATTGGTACTTTTTCACATAGCTAGCTTATTCTTAGCAGATTATATTTTACACCATAAATAAGTAAAATATTTTCAATCAAAAGGTTCATGGAGTTTCCAATTATGTCTGCGCCCACTTCTTTCTTGCTGGTGTTGTCTCCAAGAGTGATCATGCCTCTAGCCTTGGCCTCCAGCGAAATTAATTGATTAGCAATTCCAATCATATGGCATGAGCATCCATTGTCTAGGTACCACATTTTCTCATGAGGTCTTATGTAAGAGCACTCCTACAAAATAATTAAATGTTAGATTTAGGAACCCAAATAAGTTAAGGTCCCATCTTATGGAAAAAAGAGTGCAATGAATGTGTGTTATGCTGAGAATCATAACAATTGGGTCTCCACATAATATGTGTTCTACGGTGAATGATGTATGTATGAGAGATATGTCTTAGCATGCCACATGAAAAACATCTAATGCTAGGAAAAGGGTTTACTAGTCTACTCAGGTTATAGTGCCTCTTCATAGGTTTGAATAATGCATGCTAATTTAATGGATTATGAAACTCAAGCATTGTGTGTGGTTTTTTATTTTCTATGAAAGCATTTAATTTAGCATCTAAAAACTTATTTGTATTTTCAAGAATTAATTTTTTTATTTTCAAAGCATGCTCCTTACTCTCTAAATCAGTTGCAAGAAGTCCTTATATACATTTTCTAGCTCAACATGTAAACTTTTCAAAGAATCATGCTCATCAATTAATTCAGAATAATTTTTATTCAAAGCCTCAAATTCATCTAATAATATAATATGATTTCCATCAAGTGTAGAATGATCGTTAATCAAATCTTCATGCACTTTTATTAGTTCATAAATTTTTATTTCAAGCTAGCTTGTGATTTTTTAAGCTTTCTATAAGATGAATAAATTTTCTCAGAAACTTCAAGTAATTGATCAAATGTTAATTTACATACCTCTTCTTGGTCAAAGTGACCAAGATGATCATCCACAATCAAACACAAGTTTGTTATCTCCTCTTCAGCTTCAATTTTAGAGGAGTCAGATGAAGAATCTATCCAGAAAGTCTTTTGGGTTCTTAGCTTTCCCTTCTTAAACTTGGGTTTTTCCTTACACTTCTTCTTGCTTTGGTGAGCCTTAAGTGTAGGGCAATCAAATTTTACATTTCCCGACTTCTTGCATTAAAAGAAAATCACAAAGAACCTTTAAAGTTTTTGCTATTCCTACCTTTGTTTCACTTTTGATGGTTATTTTGCTTCTTTATAAAAAAAGGCTTTTGAGTTGCCTTATAATTAAGTCAAAATCATCATTCTCAGAATATGAAGTATCAGTGTAAGAATCATCAGGATTTAAGGCTATAATTTTGTCCTTATTCTCCACTGCATCAAGCTGTCTTTGGTTCTCTCCTGGCTCGTAATTAATGAGTGAGAAAAAGTAAGTTATCTATATAATAAATATTCAAATCCTTGAATTCAGTTATAATAGTAATCTTAGTATCAAATTAAGAAGGTAAACATCTCAAAATTTTGTTAACTTTCTCATATTTTGTTAGCTCTCTTCTTAAGGCATATAAGGAAGTGACTATTTGTGTGAACCTAGTATACATTTTAGATATTGACTCACTAGGTTTCATGTGAAAAAGTTCCTGGTCATGAAAAAAAATATTTAACCTAGATTGCTTAACTTCACTTGTGCCTTCATAAGTAATGCATAATATATCACAAATTTCTTAACCAGTTGCATATGTTGAAACATGCAAATAATCTTTAGATTTTACGGTACGAAAAAAATAGTTCAAATATTTTGCATCAAGTTATGCTATATATATATATATATATATATATATATAACATCATCGAAAGACCTTTAAGAAAAAGGAAGTTCTATTTTTATGCCATTATTTTCTTGTGTGAAAGTACATTTCCGATGTTAAGCCCTATAGAACTGGCCCAATCTAACCAAGAGGGGGGGTGAATTGGTATTTTAAAATTTCTTTTCAACAAAATCAATAAGATCACAAACCAAAACCAAATCACACCACAAGACAAAAACAATGCGGAAATTAAAGTGTGGAAGCAAGAAAATAATAACACAGAAATTTATAGTGGTTCGGTCAACTTGACCTACGTCCACTCCTTAGAGGCATCCTCCAAGTATTGCACTATAAAACGTGTCTCTCCTTTAGCCCCCCACGGCTAGGCGGTGAAGCCCTCACAAAAAAGTCCTTTTTGCCACCCCGGCAAGGCAGAGAACCTATCTCTTTTTGCTTCCTCCTAAAGCTGACAGAGAACCACAATCCAATGCTGAAAACCTTACCTCTACCGATCCTTCCACGGATAAGAAACTCTAGATGAAGAAGAAGCAGAGCGATCCTTGAAGCACCCTTGTGATTCCCCTCACAAGCTCCGCCTCACAAGATCCTCTCTCTCTCCCTCTCCTCAAGTCCTTCTCAGGTCAAGGCAGCAGCAAAAGATTGTTCAAAACACTGAACAAGAGCTCTTAAATAGAAGAGCTTCAAAGGAGCTCATTAATTACAAGTTGCCGACTATATCGTCCAGGCCGATATGGACATCGTCCTTGCTGATGTTGGTGGAATTTTGAAAACTAGTTTTGAAAATATTGATTTTCTTTAGGAGTTAAAGTTAAATTCTAATTCTAAAGTCGAATCATCCCGTTAGAAATAATATATCACCTCAAAAGATGAAAATAAAATTTCATAACGGCGTTCAAATTTAGAATTATGAAATTCATCTTGAATATCATGACCAGATGCTAAAGAGAACTTCATACGGCCCCGAAGGGTCAAAATGAGGTTCAACTGAATATCCAGCTACAATATTCAAGAAGTGTGATCGTTAGGTTCACATCCAAAGCATTGTCAAAGAAAGATATATCTCCCCGAAAGGAGAAAATATCATTCGATGATAATTCTTTGAATATGATAATAATGATCACAAATATTTTAAGTTTTCCCAAAGAAATCCAATTGAGTTTTGAAAAAATCAATTTTTAAAATTCGGTGTGTGTGTGGTTCTAAATCTCTTACGAGCACAAGCCCTCGTAGATAATTACATCGTAGGGAGATAGAATCCCCTTCCCACGAAAACTCTGGATTAAAATAAGAACAAAATTTTGTTAGATATTATAGGACTGATATCAAAAATTGAATAGAATCTTTTGGAGAATCAAAAGGGAGTGGATCAAAATTTAACAGTTATTAACAGAATCAAAGGAAGAGAGGTAGGGGGCACTTTGAGATTCCAAAACCATCCAGAAGTGTCCGGCCTAGTCTAAATGTTGGGCTTTACATTTTAGGATTAAAAAAAAATTTAATTTGAGTTGAACATTTTATTAGAAATTTGGGACTACATTCCCGAAATTGGGGTCTTATAATCAAAGATCTGCCACGGATCCTAAATCTAATTTGGACGCTGGACCACAGTCGCCCGAACCTAACCAATGCAGTGCATAACTTGGTCTTACCCCGGCCTGGATTGGCGAGCCAGCTAACCACCTAGTCGATTTAAAAGAGATGAGTCTAGTCTTGTTATGAAAGAGTGGTAGGGACGTTGTACTTAAAGTTTTGGAGAATTGGGGCCCATATCTAGAAATTTTCCAAATTAGCACCTTTGACTTATGTTGGGTACTAAAATACTAAAACTGATGCATTTAAAATTTTTGACTCTTTTAATTTGTATCTAATGCAATGCATGCTAGTTAACAACCTCAAACCAAGTATGCTTGAAATTTTAAAAACAGGCTTATAAAATAATTTTTTAGAAGACTGGACTTCCCTAGGTGCGGTACCTCGTCCTCATAGGTCAGACTATCCGGACTCTACCCGCAGGCGGGAAAGGGTCTAAAATAAGAAAAGAAAGAATTCAAAAATATGCATGCGACCCCGGGGGCGATCCCTGGCTAATTTCCTAGATTCGTTATCTTTCTATGTTATTTAGACTCGCTAAAATTTTAGACTTTTAAAGTTATGAATATAAAACTTTCACACCCTCACGAGCCCCACGTATCCACGTGAAAATAAAAGTGGCACACGATCGCCAAAAAACTAGGAAAAACAGGCAATCCTAAAACCAATCAATTCAACACATTGAATATAAATTAATTATTTAATAAATGTCCATAGGCAAAGTTGCCTTACTTATTACAAACCAGAATTTTGTAGAAAGTAAAGTGGCCGGGCACCACTGACAACAACCCGAATTCTAAACCTAGTAATGACGCAAATAGTTTTGAGTGGGATATTCTCAATCTTCAAATCTTCAGTCTTGTTCTTCTTTGGGCTCCTTTTGCTTCAAGCTCCTTTGATTCTTCGTACTAGACTACCCAAATGGATAAGAGGGCACTTCCTTTAAGGGGAAGGTCATTCTTTCCTCTTTGGGTAGGGAGGAGTGTGGCCCAAATTTGGATCTCCAAATAGAAAAGGTCTACTCCCCTTAAGGGCATCCTTTTCTCTTTAGAGTCTAAAATTTAGACTTATATATCCCAACTCAAAGCTGACTTTCACAACACTTAATAATTACATAAATTACATTTATTTAAAAATAAAATCTAGACTGACCTGCAGGGTTATCCTAAGCAGTTAATAAATAAGATGCAGTTATTCCCAAGCAGTTATATATGTGCAGAAAAGAAAGCAAAACACACTGGCCACGCTCTTTTTATTTGGGGGCTTTAGCAGCTGAAGCACTTGTGCAAGCAGTTATGATAATTGATAATAATGTTTTTATTGATTTAGCCCCCTTTTAATGCCCTGCATGAGCGTGGCCACCTGCAGAAATTTATGTGAACATCCAGATCGTACCTAACCTAAGGGTAATCTAGTCGCCAAACACATCAGTTCATCCACAGAGTACAGAAAAGTAAATAGACACAGCAAAGTAAACACCGACCTAACCTAGATCTAGAGTTGGTTATCCTAACACATCATCTAAAGTGTGTGTAAAAGGTCGTGTGGCTGGGGTAGATCCTGAAGTGGGTGATTAGTTAGAGTTGTCTAGAAAAGTTCTAAATTTGTTAAGGCTCAAAAGGGGATTTTGGTTAAAATTTAAATATTAATAGATTAATAATTTTAATTAAACATATTTTAAAAGTTAATTGACTACTTCATGTGTTTCGCACCGAGGCCGTGAAGTTTATTTCACCTTCCTTGGGGCTAAGTTAATAGCCTCGTAGGCCTGGGTTACCCAGTAGCGATCAGGGTTAATTAAGTTATTTTAAATTGGTTGGAATTAAAAGAGTGAATTAATTTTAGGGAAATTGATTATTGATTTTAATGGGTTGGTTGAGAATTTTAATGACCTATTAGAAGAATTTTAAAGGTTGGAGAAATTAACAGGTTTTAAAGAGTTATCCGGATACACTAACTAAGGGGTTGAAGTTCGGCTTTCAAAACTAGAGTTAATCTTTAGGGTTTCAGATTTTTAATAAATACTAGACCTAATTATGAGTTATTAGACAGGTGGCACACTCAAGTTGGAGTTTTCTATGAAAAGTTATGATTTTTAGAAGTTCTGGCCCGTTCTGACCTAAGGTCACCTAAGATGCTGATTCCTTGGTTTTAGCTAAATTATGAAGGTTTGATGTTTCTAGGAAGTGATGAATTCTAATTGAAGTCACTATCCACTAAGTTGATTAATCAAAATTTTTCTATAGTTAAGAGTAAATTTTTAGGAATTTTACACATTCGTAGGGATTATCAAGTTACTACGACTGAGGGGTCTGCTTAAGGATTTGAACCCAAATGAGCCCTAAACTCCCTGGGATCAATTCCAAAGTCATAAATGACCTAAGGACATATCAACAAGTGTTCAAGACCCTTTTGGGATTTTTAAGATTTTTAGGATTAATTAAAATTGGTTAACCCTTGATTTTATATAAGGACTAAATTAAAATCAATCTAGAGATCAATTTAAGAGGGTTTCAATTCTTATTGATTAGGGGATTAACTAGGGACAATTATGGACATCTTAATGGATTTTATAAAATAAGAATAGTTCATTATCAATTGATTAGGGTTAAGGCTATTTCTAAGAAGGATTTTTTTTTAGGCTCCTACTTGGGGAACCAAATGAACTCCAAATTTGATGAAATTTGGACCATAGGATCACCTAACCCTAAGGACTAAACCCAATAAATTTTAGCTCAATTGGAATACTCTAAGATAGATAACTAAACCACCCAAGATGAGCTCTAAGTCACATTCAAATCACTATAGGGGTCTATCCTAAGCTTGGATTGAGGCAAAGTTAGTGGCTCTACACTCCTTATCCTACACATCATCATCACACCAAAAATCAAACCCTAAGTCCCATTGGATAGGTCTATATCCCTTCTTGAATTTAAGGGTCAAACTATGACCCTTAAACTTAAAAATTAGGGAAAATGCCCTTGAACAATTTAAAATGGAGAGCTAAATTTTGGACATGTCAAAAACATGTCCAATTACAATCTCCCAAAATTCCAGACTTGGTGGACATGTATTTAAAAAGTAATTAAATAAATTCATAAAATGCTCAAACTAAAATTAAACCTAAGATTGACCTAACTAGGGTCTGGAACCATAGGGCTTTTGTAGTGCCCCTTAGACCTTTCCAATGAGCTTAAGAACACCTAATTTGGACAAGTGTGCAGGGAGTTATGAATTTTTGAAGATCGCTTAAATTTCTGGATTTATCAATCCGGCAATTACACAGTCAGCAGCCGTTACCACGCGTCGCGCGTCGATTCGCCAGGCAATGATTGGCACAAACGGTTAACGGCCAGGTTAACGACAGCCGTTGGATGGCAGATCGAACGGCTGAGATTAACAGCGCTCCGATACCTCGGGATTTAATCTGAGCCGTTGATCAAGATCAACGGCTGGGATTTCATCTTCAACCTCCCGCTCGTATCCGAGACCGCAGGGCTTCTCTGGCTTGATCCAGGCGATCTCGTAGGTGAACTCCGATGAAATTTTACAGGGAGGATCAGGATGGTGGGAACATTCAATCCAACGGTGGAAATCCGTTGGGGTGAAGGTTTCCTTCACACTTGACCAAACTACCTAGCTAGGAAGCTCGGGATGGAGAGATTACCACAGAGAAGGCCTCAACAAATGAGCTTCTCTATCAGGAAGCTTCAGAGGAAGGTGGCGAACAGTTCTCCTTCAGGCATCGGGATTGACGGACGGCCGGAGGTGCGACTTCGAGCGGGACACCGAAGGCTTTCACAGGCGCTTGCTCGAACGGAAGGAGGGATCGGTCTCTGCACTCAAAGGAAGCTTCTGGGAGTTCGAAGGAGCTCTGGGAATTGAATCAGAGTGAATGACAATGCCTCGTGAGGTTTGGCTGGCTCAGGGGTATTCGGCCACCCTTCGGGAGCTTGGATGGCCGGGATTGAACTAGGGAAGGCTCGAATCACTGCCAGGTGGACGATGGCGACGTCCAGGGGGGATCATGGAGATCAAATCGGTGGGCAGCAGCCTTGAGCCAGGAATTGTCTGGGGGGGACAACCGGAACTCAATTTCCATTGGCTCCGACCGCCGCCGGCCATGGTCTGGGTCGGGTTGACCGGAGGAGACCGATGGGGACATGCTGGAGCTAAGGGCAAAGTCAATTTGGCCTGGGGAGGCCTTGATCGAAATGGTGGTTGGGTTGGACCCGAACCTTCCCGGTTCGAGTCGAATTGAGCTCGATCTAGGTCAGGTCAGACCCTAGGTTTGGTATGGGAGATAGGTCTGGGTCTGGTGCAACCAATGTAAATGGCAATTGGATCCAATTTGATCTGGGTTAAAAGATGGCTCGGGTTGATCCAAATCTGCTCGGTTCGGGTCGATTTGGGCTCAACCCAAGTCAGGCCAGACCCTGGGCTTGAGTTGGGAAGTGGGTCTGGGTCTGGTGGACCCAATGCAAGTGGCAATTGGGTCCAATTTGATTTGAGCTGGAAGATGGCTCGGGTCCAAGTGTTTTTGGCTACTTTGGGTTAGCCTAACTCTTGACCCGAGCTAGCCCAAGGCATGGGCTGGCTGGAGGGGGTGTAATGGACCTAGGGCCACCTATGGGAGGTGTTGGTCATGTTCAATTAGGCTTAGGTTGAGAGTTGGCTCAATCCCAAGTGCTTTTGGGCACTTTGGGTTAGCCAAATTCTTAACCCAAGTGAGCCCAAGAGTTGGGCTGATCAAGGAAGGTGTGTTGGGTCAATGGGAACTCAATAGCACCTTGATTTGGATTCAATTTGATAAAGATCAAAAGATGGCTCAAGGGATGCCTCTCTTTGGTCACTTGGATCAAGCCATATGGCTAACCTAAGTGAACCCAAGGCTTGGGTCAGCAAGAGGAGTCTCTTGGGTACCTAAGGGGTCATCCCATGCATTCAAAGGACTTGGAATGGACTTGGTTCAAAAATTTAAAAGAGGAGGGGTATATGGGTCCATGGGTCAAACTTGGTTGACTTGGTCAACCAGTATGACCCAAGGATTGGGTTTGAGTTCAACAAGTTGGGTTTGATATTTGAAATTCATTGAAAGTGGTTTCAAAGAGTTTGAAATTGATTTGGGTTGAAATGGCCATCTGAAATCCCATAAGGGTATTTTTGTCAATTTTGACCCATTAGTCAACTAGGGTCAAAAATGGATCTAAAAAATGCAGTTTACTGCTCAGTGGGTTAAGATCAAGAGTCTGGAAGTGATTGGAGGCTTTGATAAGGGCTCCAAGATCAAAATCTTCAAGGGGTTAGGTTCAGTGGCATGGGCTGTAAATATTTGAAGGTTTTATAGCCTTTGGATTTTAATTCAGATTCTGGGGTTTGAGACGTCATAATGGGCTCAAAATTGGAAGGAAACCTCTAGAGACATTGTTGACCTCATTTTTGTATGAGGTCACTAAGGCCCTTCCAAACTCCAGATTAATTTTAGATCCTAGGATCCACTCTAGACCTTAGGATTCTTTCCTAGAGCCAGACCTTAGAGCCTACTCTAGAGCCTAGGATTCCCTTAAATCCTAGATCTTAGAACTCCTCTAGATCTTAGGACCACTCCAACTTCAAATCAATCCCCATCCTTGATCAACCTCAACCTCAAATCAAATCCTACATTTGATCAATTCCAACTTCAATTTGATTCCTACCTTTGATCAATTTAAATCTCAAACTTCATTCAACTAAAATTCAAATTAATTCAAGTTTCAAACATATCCAAACCTTGATCCAATCAATTTGACAATCCAACCTTCAACTTAGACTTTGATCCAAACTTCAATCTAGCTTTGACCTCATCCATTCATTAACAATTACCACATGATTGTAAATGATTTGGATACTCCAATACTAATCATTCAAACTTGAAATCCAATCCAAACCCAGAACTCATAGGCTAAAGACTTAGGTCCTAAAGCCCTTTCTAGGTGATTTTGCCATCACCTCGAAACCCAGTCTTTTGACCTCTGATTCAGGGTCTATCAATTTTATATTGATGTGACATGACTCTAGAGGTAACCCTCCAAATTTGAGCTCATTTGGAGGATTCTAACCCTTGAAACTTAATCTAACTCCAAATATTGCAAAATCTTTGAATATTTACAATCCATGCCACTAGGCCTTTCACCTAGTGGAATTTGACTTTGGATCCCCCTCCAAATCATTTGATCCTTCTTAATACCTTGATATTAACTTATTAAGCAATGATCTACATCTTTTTAGATTCAATTTGACCCATAATTGACTTGAGACCAAAATGACCAAAATGCCCTTAAAGGAGATTTTTGGACTTTTGGCCTAAACTCAACTTGATTTGACTTATCAACCTTTGAAATCTTCTTCAAATATCATTCCAATGGATCCTAAATGACTTTAGGAACACATTGAACCCAAACTTACTCTTTGGTTTGACTTGGTTGACCAAGTCAACCATGGTTGACCAAATCAACCCTTTAACCTAACACTTGTTAATTTTAACTATTCTAGTGATTTTGAATCAATTCAACTCATCAAGATTGGTTAATTATACACTTTTGACTTTAAATTCCTTGGCATGATGTCTTGTAGCACTCTTGACCTCCCTCATGCACATCCTAGTCACCATTGACTAGTCAACAAGTCAATGGGTCAAAAAACAACCCTTGAAATGAGACCATAGCTTGGCCACCTCATCATCCCATAAAGCAAACCCTTTTTCCAAGCCAAAATCTCCTTTTGGCTAATGAGAATATGCTTTTTCCCTCCCTAATTGATCATTAAACAAGCTCTATTAACCAAGACAAGCATTGGTTCATCCAAATGGGGGAAAAGGTGTGGTCCCTCTTCACATGGACCAAGAGATGTCACTCTCAACCACCAACCCTATTCCATAGCTTTGGGCAGCATAGGGGACACTTGGCACTCATCCAAAACCACTCCAAATCAAATCTCAACCATCCAATCCAAAAGCCAAAGGTAAAGTGGGGGAAAACTTGACCTAAAGGTGGCTTCTTCATCATTCCCTTTGATAGGATCAAAATCTCCAAACTCCAGCAGCTCTAAAAACCTTCCAAGAGCTCCTCCCATACACTCCAACACATTTCAAGTCCTTCCCAAGCTTTTCCCAACCATTTCCAAGCCTCAAATCACTATTTTAGTGAAGAGAGAGCATTCTAGAGAGAGAAAGAGGACTTTCCAATATACCTTTCGATCCAGCGAGATCCAGCTTTTGGAGTCTTCAGTAAAGTTGTATAGGATTGCTGCATCTTTCCAACAAGCTAAAGATCTCAAAAATCCGACAATTGGATCATAAGTTATGCTCATTTTAAGTTTAAATTTCAATTTGAAACTGTGGCAATTTTACAATGAATGGAGCCTCCAAACTCCAGGCATTGTAAGATCATATTGCCCTCTAGCTACAGTTCAAATTTCGTGCAATTTCATCAAGTATTTTGAAAGATATGAGCGTTTAAAGATTTATATTCAAAATGAACTAGAGCAGATCTGGACCGTCCGATCGACGATCAGACGGCTCAGATCTGGGTATACCGTGCGGCTTCCTCCATGTTTGAACGTGGGTCATCCCGTGGTATGGGAGGGTGATGTGGCGTCACGCCACGCCGCCACGTCACCGTCAGCTGATTTGACCCAAATTTGAATAAAAAATGCTTGAAATGCTCCAAATCTTCCAAAATTCACAGAAAATCGAGTTCTCCACCAAATAGGGCGTTCTTGGGCTCGTTGGAAAGATAATCTAATGTAGTATTTATTAAAAATAAAATTATTTTGATTTCATTTCTGTATTGTGAGATATTTGAGTTTATGTGAATTTCATATATTGCTATTTTCTCACAATCCAGTGATCAAATGAAGCCCAAATTTTGGTGGATGATTATTGAGTATCTTAGGCATGTTCAATAATTTTTCTAGATTTATATGCTCAATAGATTTCTGTGATATGAATTTTTAAGGTAAATGGTCTATTTTGGACCCTAAACTTTGAAAATTCATAACTCTTTAGGGTTTTAGTATTTTGCTGTGATATTTCTATGGTATGATTGAATGTATGTTAGGGTTAGACACACCAAGTTTCATGCCTATTTGAATAGTAGAGACACCTAGGAAAAATAATTAAGGAAATGTCTAGAAAACTTAGAAAATTCATAGGGCATTGTAAACACACCCAATAGGGGTGAAACTTGAACATAGTAAACTTAGTGACATCAGATACCTTAGGTTTAAATTTTACTCAATTTGGAGGTCATTAGGTTAGAAAATTGAGCATGTCAAATTTTAGCCCCTTTAAGGACTTAAAAAATTCAATAAATCATTATAAATTTATATTAATTCCAAAAAAAACCCATAATACCTCTAATTAACCATATTTCAACTCTTAATCATTGAAAATTTAATATCCTTTAATTTGACATTAAAATCCACTTTAATTTAATTTTAATCAAAATCAATGTTTAATCAATTTTAATTAATTAAAAATTATTAAAAATCCCAAAAAATCTTTAAACACTTGCTGATCTATCCTTAGATCATTTCTGATCTTTGGAGTTGATTTCAAGAAGTTTGGGACTGATTTGGGATCAAATCACTAAAATGACCCTTAATTGAAACAATTTAATAATTCCAATAAATATCCAAACTTCGATAATCCATAACTAATTCCAGAAAAATCCAAATCACCCAAACTCACTTGCATTCAATTCCTAATAAGGTCTAATATTTATTAAAAATATTAAATTCTAGAAATTTGCAATATTTTAAAAAGTCAACAAATCGGTCAACTTTAAGTCAAAACTAGTTCAAAACTTCAAACCTTTGTAATAAAATGCAGAAAAATCCGATTTCAACGTACTTACCTTTTAACTGATCGTAGTAAGGTCTAGTATTTTAATAAAATACAAACGTTCCATAAAATACCTTTAATCAAAAATTCAATTTTTGACCCTTTAATTAAATGATTAAAATATTCAAAAATTCATAAAATTCAAAATTATTCTAAAATTCTAGAAAATGTTAACTTAATGTTTAAAACATTCAACAAACCTTTTAAAACACAACAACCATCCTAAAGATGAAGTTTATTGGCTGGACTACTCCGGGCTGCGGGGCTAAGTGTCCTAAGGAGGCTGGTTCCTCGAGCCTGGTGGCACAACGCCACGAATGGATTCTAAGGGGTGTTAAATTTTAAAATAGATTAATCATTAATTATGTAACCTTTTAAAACCTCTAATTCAACTACATTAATTTGGTTTATCGGCTGGACTACTCCGGGCTGCGGGGCTAAGTGTCCTAAGGAGGTTGGTTCCTCGAGCCTGGTGGCACAACGCCACGAATCAATAAATGGCAAACTTAAATTAATCAAGCTTTTAAAATCAGTAATTAACCTTTTTTTTTAATATTAATCCACTCTTTTAATTCCAACCAACTTAAATAACTTAATCAACCCCGATTGCTACTGGGTAACCCAGGCCTACGAGGCTATTAGCTTAGCCCCAAGGAAGGTGAAATAAACTTCACGGCCTCGGTGTGAAACAAAGGTAGTAATCAATTAACTTTTAAAATATTTCTAATTAAAATTCTTAATTCATTAATACTTAAATTTTAATCTAAACCCCCCCCCCCCCTTTCTAAGCCTTAACAAATCCAAACTTTTAGACAACATTAGTTAATCACCTACATTAGGATCTATCCCAGCCACACGACCTTTATCACATACTTTAGATGATGTGCTAGGACAACCAACTCTAGATCTAGGTTAGGCCGGTGTTTATTTTACTGCTGTGTGCTTGATTTTTCGTAGTTTTCACTACATGTTGTGGATGAAATCGCTTTGCTGTGTCTGCTTACTTTTCCCGTACTCTATGGATGGATTGATGTGTTTGGCGACTAGATTACCCTTAGGTTAGGTACGATCTGGATGTTGACATAGTTTTCTGCAGGTGGCCACGCTCATGCAGGGCAATATAAAAAGGGGGCAAATCAAAAAAATGCATAAATATTATAAACTCTTTGCACAGGTGCTTCAGCTGCTAAAGCCCCCAAATAAAAAGAGCATGGCCAGTGTGTTTACTTTCTTTTCTGCTCATATACAACTGCTTGGGAATAACTGCCTTTTTTATATATTAATTGCTTAGGATAACCCTGCAGGTGAGTCTAGATTTTTATTTTGATATCAATGTAATTTGTGCAAGTGTCAAGTGTTGTGAAAGTTAATTTTGAGTTGGGATACATAGATCCAAAGCTTGGATTCCAAAGAGGAAAGGATACCCCTTTGGGGAACACTCCTTTTCTATTTGGAAATCCAAATTTGGATCATACCTCTTCCTTACCCAAAGAGGAAAGAGTGGCCTTCCCCTTAGAGGGAAGTGCCCTCTTGTCCATTTGGGTAATCCACTACGAAGACTCCAAGAAGATTGAAGAAAAGGAGTCCAAAGAAGAATGAAATTGAAGATTTGAAGATTTGAAGATTGAGAGCATCCCACTCAAAATAACTTGCGTCATTACTAGGTTTAGAATCCGGGTTGTTGTCAGTGGTGCCCGGCCACTTTACTTTCTGTAATATTCTGGTTTGTAATAAGCAAGGCAATTCTGCCTATGGACATTTATTAATTAATTTGTATTTGATGTAATGATTTGATTGCCTTTAGAATTACTTGCTTTTACTAGTTTTTTGGCGATTGCATGCCGCTCTTTGTTTTCGCCTGGATACGTGAGACTCGTGAGGGTGTGAAATTTTTCTACTCATAATTTTAAAAGTCTAAAATTTTAGTGAGTCTAAATAACATAGAAAGATAACGAATCTAGGGAATTAGCCGGGGATCGACCCCGGGGTCGCATGCATATTTTTGCATTACTCTTTCCTTGCTTTAGACCCTTCCCCGCCTGCGGGTAGAGTCCGGATAGTCTGACCTATGAGGACGAGGTGCCGGACCTGGGGAAGTTCAGTCTTCTAAAAAATTATTTTATAAGCCTGTTTTTAAAAATTTCAAGCATATTTGATTTGAGGTTGTTAACCAGCACGCATTGCATTAGATACAAATTAAAGAGTCAAAAATTTAAAATCATAGTCCTTAGCATTTTTAGCACCCAACATAAGTCAAAGGGGCCAATTAGGAAAATCTCTAGATGTCGGCCCCGCCTCCCCAAAACTTTAATTATAACGTCCCTACCACTCTTCCATAAAAGACCGGATTCATGTATTTTAAATCGATTAGGTGGTTAGCTGGCTCCCCAATCCAGGCCGGGGTAAGTCCAGACCTTGCACTGCATTAGTTAGGATCGGACGACTGTGGTCCAGTGTCCAAAATAGATTTAGGTTCAGGGGTAGATCTTTGATTATAAGACCCCAAATTTCGGGAATATAGTCCCAAATTTCTAATAAAATGCTCAACTCTAATTAAATATCATTTCAAATCCAAAACATAAAGCCCAACACTTAGATTAAGTTGGGACATTTCCGGATGGTTCTGGAATCTCAAAGTGTCCCCTACCTCTCATCCTTTAACTCTGTTAATAACTGTTCAATTTTGATCCATTCCCTTTTGATTTTCCAATAATTCTATTCATACTTTGATATCACTCCTAGAAACTCTAAACAAAATTTTGCCACTATTTTAATCGAGAGTTTTCGTAGGGGATTTTATCTCCCTACGATGTAATTAACTACGAGGGCTTGCGCTCGTAGGAGATTTAGAACCACACACCTGATTTTTAAAAATTGATTTTTCAAAATTCAATTGGATTTCTTTGGGAAAATTTAAAATATTAGTGATCATTATTATCATATTCAAGGAATTATCATCGAGTGATATTTTCTCCCTTCGGGGAGATATATCTTTCTTCGATAAGTCTTTGGATGTGAACCTAACGATCACACTTCTTGAATATTATAGTTGGATATTCAGTTGAACCTCATTTTGACCCTTCGGGGTCATATGAATTTCTCTTTAGCATCCGCTCACAATATTCAAGTTGGATTTCATAATTCTAAGTCTGAATACCGTCATGAAAGTTTATTTTCGTCCTTCGGGGTGATATACTCTTTCTAACGAGTTGATTCAACCTTAGAATTAGAACTTAACCTTAATATTAAAATCCCCAAAGAAAACTAATATTTTTCAAAACATGTTTTCCAAAATTCCACCAACAAAAAAATGGCACGCCCGGTGGGACAAATATCTCTCTCCATCTTTAATAATGGCAAAATTTTGTTTCATCGGTAGTCTTAACTACCTTTCTTCCGTTGGTCCATCTACCCATTTCTTTCTTGGGTGAGTGTGGCCAACATCTAAAAGAAAATACCTTTCAAATAGAGAGGCAAGTGATGAAACCTTTGTCTAAGCCGGGCTTTGACATTTTTCCTCCAAGTTAATTGGTAGAGCAAAGGAGTTAAGCCAGGTTCCTTGAATATTCTCAATCAATTTTGTAAACTCTCTTATTGGGTGAAAACTCAACATATTGAGGTTCAAGATTTAGAGAAAATTAATCATGCTTAAAATTCAAATTTTAATCCAAAATTGACTAAGATAAACCACCTCTTCTTAATTCCAGGATACTTAAATACTCAAATGGCTGGAAAACTCATCTTCTCCCTGGATAGAAACTTGACAATAGAAGGAATTACCTCTGGCAACTTGATCTAGTTTGGGATAGAATTTCAAAACTTTAAGTTATCAGTCAACGGGGAAGAAATGATTGATCTCTCTGCTGGAATACAAAGGGATGTCCCCCTAGTCGAGATTACTTTAGGGTCAGGAGTTGAATCCCCCATCTTTATGATGGAGGTCGTTGTCGCCCCTTCGACCACTGTGCCCTCTACTCATGAGGATAAGAACCAAGAACCATTAACAATGGAAGAATTACCATCTCAACCTGAGATTGGGTCAAGTTCTAACACCCCTATTGCTAGTAAAAGTAAGCGGAAGAAATACCTTAAAAGGGTTAAGAAGAAGGTTGCTAAGGTCAAAAAGACTGCTAAGGTAGAAGCCTTGAAACAAGTTAAATTTGAGGCCAATCGAGAATTTGTTGCTCCTTACACCTACCCCCTCCATGGTGGAAATGTTTTCCACCCTACTCCTGTTACTCAAAGGAGAGAGGTTGTGAAAATGAGAGCACGATCTCCGATACACCTTCTTGACTACTATACAGAGAGAATCAATCAAGAAAGAGCTAAGCAATCACCTGTAATAAATCATAAGCCCCTAGTTGAAGGTTATGACCCATCCACTCTATTAAATGAAGTTTGGTCACGTTACTACACGTGCCCTACTATATCATCTGTAGAGGAGGAGGTGCAGAAACCACCCGGGGTGCCACTCTCATAATTGCTAGGTTACTAGTAATTAGGGAGGGAAATAATAATGGATATGAGATCTTATCAGATAGTGACACCATTTGAATTTAACTTCTAGATGGGTCCTATCGCGATAGATCCTTAAATTGAGATGATGCAGCACTAGTTAGGGGTAGTGCAGACCCCACAACAATCTCTTTCTTTTAAGAGATTGTGGAAGTATAATTTATATTGATAAGGTCTTGCCACCTGGACTTGCTATTTTGAAGGAAATCATATTATTTTTCAAGTGTAATGGGTCCAAATTTTTAAGATGGTTGATCCATCTTTTTAATGAAACTTGACCTCTACTTTAAATCAAAAATAGGAGAGAGTAGTGATTGACCCCACTGGATCTTTAAAGACCCTTCCCTCCCACCGCTTTTGCGGGTCGATTTGATTTTTGAATTAAAATTTGTATCAAACTTAAGTTGGTTTTAGAAATGAAAATCATCTCAGTCTTCTTGTGGTTTTCTATCTTATAGGCTTCTCTTGCATGTTCTAAATCTATTCAACGATTTTCCAAGTCAAGTGAATATTTTCTTATCAAAAGATTGGGTCCAATTTAGGGATTATTCTTCCTTGGATAAGAGAATGAATTTCCTTCTCTTATACTTGTGATATAATCCTGGATTTAAAAAAAAAAAAAAAGAGAGCAATTATTTTAAGGTTTTAAAGAAAGTGAATCCTCTTGTTAAAAAAAATTCAAAGGATGCACAAAGTGCATTAAAAAAATTCAAAATCAAAAGAAGCGCAAAGTGCGCCAAAGAAATAAAAAGATGTGCAAAGTATGTCACAAAAAAAGTGAAAGAGGCTTCCTTCTTTTTAAATCCTTAAATCTCAAAGAGCCCGATCATTTTTAATAGCTTGACTTTGAAAAATCTTGAATCTAGATTTATTGTCATGTTTGGACTGTTTATTAGATAGAAAATTCTATGCAAGAGAATTGAAAAGATTAAATTTCTCGATCCAACTTAAATCCTTTTGAAATTAATTTTAATTCAAACTTTCTACAAGGGAGAACTTAGTTCAGTTTCTATGAAATTTTATCCGGGTCAACAAAATCCAAAAACCCTTGGCTCTTTTCGGGTCAATTGGGGTCACTCTAATTCTTACTATACTTTTGAATTTGTTCCCACTTGTCATTTTGACAGGGTCCAAATGATTAAGAGGAAATTTTCAATAAAAAGAATGAATCTTCTATTCTCGATAAGAATTCAAATCCCATTCTCAAGAGATATATGTGAATCTTTAAACATAGGCATCATTTCTTTTAAGATCCACTATGTAAAATAACACTCTATGCTGGGTCCAAGGTTGTTCTCAAATAGAGGTGTGTTTTACATCGCACAAAATTGACTTTCAAAATTGAGTCACAACTAAGTAGAGTGCCTGACTCCAATTGGAGGATCTCGAAGGCCTTGAAGAAAGTTGTTTTGAACTCAATAAAATTTGAAATTACATAAGTCACGTATGATTCAAGCTCGTTATAAACTGTGTCACCTCAGGGCTTTCCAAGTAGGAGACTTGGCTATAGCCCTTTGGAGACCAATTTTAGTCCACCATAAGATCAATAGAAGCTTTGAATCAATGTTGACTGGATCGTCCACCTTAGAGATGATCTATAAGGAAAGTTCATGGCAATGAATTAATTTTGAAGATACCACCAGATGCTTCCTTTCATTTGGGCGGTTCTTTAAGAAGTATCATGCCTAATGAGGATCAAATTAAACATCAAATTCACCACTTAAAATTCATAGAAATCAAATCAAGTTAAAAATCATTAATCAATTGTTTTCAATTCTCTTTTCCTCAAGGTTAGGTCCTTCCTTCCCTTAGGATTAGGCCCGCTAGTGGTGGAGTACGCCCTCCGTGGCACCACCCTAGCATTTGACCCGGGGATTAGTGGTGGAGTACGCCCTTCGTGGCACCATCCTGATTCCCATTCGCTAGTGGTGGAGTACGCCCTTCGTGGCACCATCCTAGTTTGCCAGTTGAGGTCCTCTGTGTGGAGCAAGTTTCCTCTCCACATGACCATTCGCTAGTGATGGAGTACGCCCTTCGTGGCACCATCCTAGTTTGCCAGTTGAGGTCCTCTGTGTGGAGCAAGTTTCCTCCCCATATGACCATTCGCTAGTAGTGGAGTACGCCCTCCGTGGCACCACCCTAGCATTTGACCCGGGGATTAGTGGTGGAGTACGCCCTTCGTGGCACCATCCTGATTCCCATTCGCTAGTGATGGAGTACGCCCTTCGTGGCACCATCCTAGTTTGCCAGTTGAGGTCCTCTGTGTGGAGCAAGTTTCCTCCCCACATGACCATTCGCTAGTGATGGAGTACGCCCTTCGTGGCACCATCCTACTTTGCCAGTTGAGGTCCTCTGTGTGGAGCAAGTTTCCTCCCCACATGACCATTCGCTAGTGGTGGAGTACGCCCTCTGTGGCACCACCCTAGCATTTGACCCGGGGATTAGTGGTGGAGTACGCCCTTCGTGGCACCATCCTGATTCCCATTCGCTAGTGATGGAGTACGCCCTTCGTGGCACCATCCTAGTTTGCTAGTTGAGGTCCTCTGTGTGGAGCAAGTTTCCTCCCCACATGACCATTCGCTAGTGATGGAGTACGCCCTTCGTGGCACCATCCTAGTTTGCCAGTTGAGGTCCTCTGTGTGGAGCAAGTTTCCTCCCCACATGACCATTCGCTAGTGGTGGAGTACGCCCTCCGTGGCACCACCCTAGCATTTGACCCGGGGATTAGTGGTGGAGTACGCCCTTCGTGGCACCATCCTGATTCCCATTCGCTAGTGATGGAGTACGCCCTTCGTGGCACCATCCTAGTTTGCCAGTTGAGGTTCTCTGTGTGGAGCAAGTCTCCTCCCCACATGACCATTCGCTAGTGGTGGAGTACGCCCTTCGTGGCACCATCCTAGTTTGCCAGTTGATCTGCCTATTTGGAGTAAGTCTTCTATCAGCATCCTATAGGCCTAAGGTTGGGTGATGCCCTTCCTTAGACCCAAGGCTAGGTATTCCCTACCTTGGTTTCCAGTTGATCCGTCTACTAGGAGTAAGTCTTCTATCAGCATCCTGTAGACCTAAGGATGGGTGATGCCCTTCCTTAGACCCAAAGCTAGGTATTCCCTACTTTGGTTTCCAGTTAATCTGCCTATTAGGAGTAAGTCTTCTATCAGCATCCTATAGGCCTAAGGTTGGGTGATGCCCTTCCTTAGACCCAAGGCTAGGTATTCCCTACCTTGGTTTCCAGTTGATCCGTCTACTAGGAGTAAGTCTTCTATCAGCATCCTGTAGACCTAAGGTTGGGTGATGCCCTTCCTTAGACCCAAAGCTAGGTATTCCCTACTTTGGTTTCCAGTTAATCTGCCTATTTGGAGTAAGTCTTCTATCAGCATCCTATAGGCCTAAGGTTGGGTGATGCCCTTCCTTAGACCCGAGGTTAGGTATTCCCTACCTTGGTTTCTCCAGTCCTCTCTTCAGAATAGGTGTAAGCTTTTCACTAGTTTCCAATGGACTTAAGGTTGGGTGATGCCCTTCCTTCAACTCTTTAAGATCCTACTCCTATTCGGTCAACGCCAATGTGTGCAGCAGAAGTTCCTTCTACCACACACATTGGGGGTCCATTTGTTGACCTCATTTTTGTATGAGGTCACTAAGGCCCTTCCAAACTCCAGATTAATTTTAGATCCTAGGATCCACTCTAGACCTTAGGATTCTTTCCTAGAGCCAGACCTTAGAGCCTACTCTAGAGCCTAGGATTCCCTTAAATCCTAGATCTTAGAACTCCTCTAGATCTTAGGACCACTCCAACTTCAAATCAATCCCCATCCTTGATCAACCTCAACCTCAAATCAAATCCTACATTTGATCAATTCCAACTTCAATTTGATTCCTACCTTTGATCAATTTAAATCTCAAACTTCATTCAACTAAAATTCAAATTAATTCAAGTTTCAAACATATCCAAACCTTGATCCAATCAATTTGACAATCCAACCTTCAACTTAGACTTTGATCCAAACTTCAATCTAGCTTTGACCTCATCCATTCATTAACAATCACCACATGATTGTAAATGATTTGGATACTCCAATACTAATCATTCAAACTTGAAATCCAATCCAAACCCAGAACTCATAGGCTAAAGACTTAGGTCCTAAAGCCCTTTCTAGGTGATTTTGCCATCACCTCGAAACCCAGTCTTTTGACCTCTGATTCAGGGTCTATCAATTTTATATTGATGTGACATGACTCTAGAGGTAACCCTCCAAATTTGAGCTCATTTGGAGGATTCTAACCCTTGAAACTTAATCTAACTCCAAATATTGCAAAATCTTTGAATATTTACAATCCATGCCACTAGGCCTTTCACCTAGTGGAATTTGACTTTGGATCCCCCTCCAAATCATTTGATCCTTCTTAATACCTTGATATTAACTTATTAAGCAATGATCTACATCTTTTTAGATTCAATTTGACCCATAATTGACTTGAGACCAAAATGACCAAAATGCCCTTAAAGGAGATTTTTGGACTTTTGGCCTAAACTCAACTTGATTTGACTTATCAACCTTTGAAATCTTCTTCAAATATCATTCCAATGGATCCTAAATGACTTTAGGAACACATTGAACCCAAACTTACTCTTTGGTTTGACTTGGTTGACCAAGTCAACCATGGTTGACCAAATCAACCCTTTAACCCAACACTTGTTAATTTTAACTATTCTAGTGATTTTGAATCAATTCAACTCATCAAGATTGGTTAATTATACACTTTTGACTTTCAAATTCCTTGGCATGATGTCTTGTAGCACTCTTGACCTCCCTCATGCACATCCTAGTCACCATTGACTAGTCAACAAGTCAATGGGTCAAAAAACAACCCTTGAAATGAGACCATAGCTTGGCCACCTCATCATCCCATAAAGCAAACCCTTTTTCCAAGCCAAAATCTCCTTTTGGCTAATGAGAATATGCTTTTTCCCTCCCTAATTGATCATTAAACAAGCTCTATTAACCAAGACAAGCATTGGTTCATCCAAATGGGGGAAAAGGTGTGGTCCCTCTTCACATGGACCAAGAGATGTCACTCTCAACCACCAACCCTATTCCATAGCTTTGGGCAGCATAGGGGACACTTGGCACTCATCCAAAACCACTCCAAATCAAATCTCAACCATCCAATCCAAAAGCCAAAGGTAAAGTGGGGGAAAACTTGACCTAAAGGTGGCTTCTTCATCATTCCCTTTGATAGGATCAAAATCTCCAAACTCCAGCAGCTCTAAAAACCTTCCAAGAGCTCCTCCCATACACTCCAACACATTTCAAGTCCTTCCCAAGCTTTTCCCAACCATTTCCAAGCCTCAAATCACTATTTTAGTGAAGAGAGAGCATTCTAGAGAGAGAAAGAGGACTTTCCAATATACCTTTCGATCCAGCGAGATCCAGCTTTTGGAGTCTTCAGTAAAGTTGTAGAGGATTGCTGCAGCTTTCCAACAAGCTAAAGATCTCAAAAATCCGACGGTTGGATCGTAAGTTATGCTCATTTTAAGTTTAAATTTCAATTTGAAACTGTGGCAATTTTACAATGAATGGAGCCTCCAAACTCCAGGCATTGTAAGATCATATTGCCCTCTAGCTACAGTTCAAATTTCGTGCAATTTCATCGAGTATTTTGAAAGATATGAGCGTTTAAAGATTTCTATTCAAAATGAACTAGAGCAGATCTGGACCGTCCGATCGACGATCAGACGGCTCAGATCTGGGTATACCGTGCGGCTTCCTCCATGTTTGAACGTGGGTCATCCCGTGGTATGGGAGGGTGATGTGGCGTCACGCCACGCCGCCACGTCACCGTCAGCTGATTTGACCCAAATTTGAATAAAAAATGCTTGAAATGCTCCAAATCTTCCAAAATTCACAGAAAATCGAGTTCTCCACCAAATAGGGCGTTCTTGGGCTCGTTGGAAATATAATCTAATGTAGTATTTATTAAAATTAAAATTATTTTGATTTGATTTCTGTATTGTGAGATATTTGAGTTTATGTGAATTTCATATATTGCTATTTTCTCACAATCCAGTGATCAAATGAAGCCCAAATTTTGGTGGATGATTATTGAGTATCTTAGGCATGTTCAATAATTTTTCTAGATTTATATGCTCAATAGATTTCTGTGATATGAATTTTTAAGGTAAATGGTCTATTTTGGACCCTAAACTTTGAAAATTCATAACTCTTTAGGGTTTTAGTATTTTGCTGTGATATTTCTATGGTATGATTGAATGTATGTTAGGGTTAGACACACCAAGTTTCATGCCTATTTGAATAGTAGAGACACCTAAGAAAAATAATTAAGGAAATGTCTAGAAAACTTAGAAAATTCATAGGGCATTGTAAACACACCCAATAGGGGTGAAACTTGAACATAGTAAACTTAGTGACATCAGATACCTTAGGTTTAAATTTTACTCAATTTGGAGGTCATTAGGTTAGAAAATTGAGCATGTCAAATTTTAGCCCCTTTAAGGACTTAAAAAATTCAATAAATCATTATAAATTTATATTAATTCCAAAAAATACCCATAATACCTTAATTAACCATATTTCAACTCTTAATCATTGAAAATTTAATATCCTTTAATTTGACATTAAAATCCACTTTAATTTAATTTTAATCAAAATCAATGTTTAATCAATTGTAATTAATTAAAAATTATTAAAAATCCCAAAAAATCTTTAAACACTTTCTGATCTCTCCTTAGATCATTTATGGTCTTTGGAGTTGATTTCAAGAAGTTTGGGACTGATTTGGGATCAAATCACTAAAATGACCCTTAATTGAAACAATTTAATAATTCCAATAAATATCCAAACTTCGATAATCCATAACTAATTCCAGAAAAATCCAAATCACCCAAACTCACTTGCATTCAATTTCTAATAAGGTCTAATATTTATTAAAAATATTAAATTCCAGAAATTTGCAATATTTTAAAAAGTCAACAAATCGGTCAACTTTAAGTCAAAACTAGTTCAAAACTTCAAACCTTTGTAATAAAATGCAGAAAAATCCGATTTCAACGTACTTACCTTCTAACTGATCGTAGTAAGGTCTAGTATTTTAATAAAATACAAACGTTCCGTAAAATACCTTTAATCAAAAATTCAATTTTTGACCCTTTAATTAAATGATTAAAATATTCAAAAATTCATAAAATTCAAAATTATTCTAAAATTCCAGAAAATGTTAACTTAATGTTTAAAACATTCAACAAACCTTTTAAAACACAACAACCATCCTAAAGATGAAGTTTATTGGCTGGACTACTCCGGGCTGCGGGGCTAAGTGTCCTAAGGAGGCTGGTTCCTCGAGCCTGGTGGCACAACGCCACGAATGGATTCTAAGGGGTGTTAAACTTTAAAATAGATTAATCATTAATTATGTAACCTTTTAAAACCTCTAATTCAACTACATTAATTTGGTTTATCGGCTGGACTACTCCGGGCTGCGGGGCTAAGTGTCCTAAGGAGGTTGGTTCCTCGAGCCTGGTGGCACAACGCCACAAATCAATAAATGGCAAACTTAAATTAATCAAGCTTTTAAAATCAGTAATTAACCTTTTTTTTTAATATTAATCCACTCTTTTAATTCCAACCAACTTAAATAACTTAATCAACCCCGATTGCTACTAGGTAACCCAGGCCTACGAGGCTATTAGCTTAGCCCCAAGGAAGGTGAAATAAACTTCACGGCCTCGGTGTGAAACAAAGGTAGTAATCAATTAACTTTTAAAATATTTCTAATTAAAATTCTTAATTCATTAATACTTAAATTTTAATCTAAACCCCCCCCCTTTCTAAGCCTTAACAAATCCAAACTTTTAGACAACATTAGTTAATCACCTACATTAGGATCTATCCCAGCCACACGACCTTTATCACATACTTTAGATGATGTGCTAGGACAACCAACTCTAGATCTAGGTTAGGCCGGTGTTTATTTTACTGCTGTGTGCCGGATTTTTCGTAGTTTTCACTGCATGTTGTGGATGAAATTGCTTTGCTGTGTCTGCTTACTTTTCCCGTACTCTGTGGATGGATTGATGTGTTTGGCGACTAGATTACCCTTAGGTTAGGTACGATCTGGATGTTGACATAGTTTTCTGCAGGTGGCCACGCTCATGCAGGGCAATATAAAAAGGGGGCAAATCAAAAAAATGCATAAATATTATAAACTCTTTGCACAGGTGCTTCAGCTGCTAAAGCCCCC
Source organism: Dendrobium huoshanense (assembly GCA_016618105.1). Taxonomy (NCBI): domain Eukaryota; kingdom Viridiplantae; phylum Streptophyta; class Magnoliopsida; order Asparagales; family Orchidaceae; genus Dendrobium; species Dendrobium huoshanense. The sequence goes on from CM028347.1 coordinate 47,688,437, forward strand.
AAATAAAAAGAGCATGGACAATGTGTTTACTTTCTTTTCTGCTCATATACAACTGCTTGGGAATAACTGCCTTTTTTATATATTAATTGCTTAGGATAACCCTGCAGGTGAGTCTAGATTTTTATTTTGATATCAATGTAATTTGTGCAAGTGTCAAGTGTTGTGAAAGTTAATTTTGAGTTGGGATATATAGATCCAAAGCTTGGATTCCAAAGAGGAAAGGATACCCCTTTGGGGAACACTCCTTTTCTATTTGGAAATCCAAATTTGGATCATACCTCTTCCTTACCCAAAGCGGAAAGAGTGGCCTTCCCCTTAGAGGGAAGTGCCCTCTTGTCCATTTGGGTAATCCACTACGAAGACTCCAAGAAGATTGAAGAAAAGGAGTCCAAAGAAGAATGAAATTGAAGATTTGAAGATTTGAAGATTGAGAGCATCCCACTCAAAATAACTTGCGTCATTACTAGGTTTAGAATCCGGGTTGTTGTCAGTGGTGCCCGGCCACTTTACTTTCTGTAATATTCTGGTTTGTAATAAGCAAGGCAATTCTGCCTATGGACATTTATTAATTAATTTGTATTTGATGTAATGATTTGATTGCCTTTAGGATTACTTGCTTTTACTAGTTTTTTGGCGATTGCATGCCGCTCTTTGTTTTCGCCTGGATACGTGAGACTCGTGAGGGTGTGAAATTTTTCTACTCATAATTTTAAAAGTCTAAAATTTTAGTGAGTCTAAATAACATAGAAAGATAACGAATCTAGGGAATTAGCCGGGGATCGACCCCGGGGTCGCATGCATATTTTTGCATTACTCTTTCCTTGCTTTAGACCCTTCCCCGCCTGCGGGTAGAGTCCGGATAGTCTGACCTATGAGGACGAGGTGCCGGACCTGGGGAAGTTCAGTCTTCTAAAAAATTATTTTATAAGCATGTTTTTAAAAATTTCAAGCATATTTGATTTGAGGTTGTTAACCAGCACGCATTGCATTAGATACAAATTAAAGAGTCAAAATTTTAAAATCATAGTCCTTAGCATTTTTAGCACCCAACATAAGTCAAAGGGGCCAATTAGGAAAATCTCTAGATGTCGGCCCCGCCTCCCCAAAACTTTAATTATAACGTCCCTACCACTCTTCCATAAAAGACCGGATTCATGTATTTTAAATCGATTAGGTGGTTAGCTGGCTCCCCAATCCAGGCCGGGGTAAGTCCAGACCTTGCACTGCATTAGTTAGGATCGGACGACTGTGGTCCAGTGTCCAAAATAGATTTAGGTTCCGGGGTAGATCTTTGATTATAAGACCCCAAATTTCGGGAATATAGTCCCAAATTTCTAATAAAATGCTCAACTCTAATTAAATATCATTTCAAATCCAAAACATAAAGCCCAACACTTAGATTAAGTTGGGACATTTCCGGATGGTTCTGGAATCTCAAAGTGTCCCCTACCTCTCATCCTTTAACTCCGTTAATAACTGTTCAATTTTGATCCATTCCCTTTTGATTTTCTAATAATTATATTCATACTTTGATATCACTCCTAGAAATTCAAAACAAAATTTTGCCACTATTTTAATCGAGAGTTTTCGTAGGGGATTTTATCTCCCTACGATGTAATTAACTACGAGGGCTTGCGCTCGTAGGAGATTTAGAACCACACACACCTGATTTTTAAAAATTGATTTTTCAAAATTCAATTGGATTTCTTTGGGAAAATTTAAAATATTAGTGATCATTATTATCATATTCAAGGAATTATCATCGAGTGATATTTTCTCCCTTCGGGGAGATATATCTTTCTTCGATAAGGCTTTGGATGTGAACCTAACGATCACACTTTTTGAATATTGTAGTTGGATATTCAGTTGAACCTAATTTTGACCCTTCGGGGTCATATGAATTTCTCTTTAGCATCCGCTCACAATATTCAAGTTGGATTTCATAATTCTAAGTCTGAATACCATCATGAAAGTTTATTTTCGTCCTTCGGGGTGATATACTCTTTCTAACGAGTTGATTCGACCTTACAATTAGAACTTAACCTTAATATTAAAATCCCCAAAGAAAACTAATATTTTTCAAAACATGTTTTCCAAAATTCCACCAACAGACATGTCTTATCACTTTGTAAGTGATAGACCCTGAATCAGAGGCCATTTGACTGAGTTTTGAAATGTTTGAAAAATCATTGAAAAAGGTCTTTAGTACGGGGCCTTAAGACTTTGAATTTGAATCTGGATTTCTGGATTTGGATTATATTTTGAGTTTGGATGATCAATATTGGAGTATCCAAATCATTGACAATCATGTGATGATTGTTAATGAATTGATATGGTCAAAGCTAGATCAAAGGTAGGATCAAAGTCTAGGTTGAAATTTGGATTCTCAAGTGGATTGGATCAAAGTTTGAATATGTTTGAAACTTGAATTAATTTGGGTTTGAGTTGAATGAAGTTTGAGATTTAGATTGATCAATGGTAGGAATTGAAGTTGGAGTTAATCAAAGGTAGGAATTGACTTGAGGTTAAAGTTGATCAAGGGTGGGAATTGATTTTAGTCTAGATTGGTTCCAAAATCTAGAGGGGTTTTAGGATTTAGTATCTAAGGGAACCCTAGGCTCTAGTGTAGGCCCTAAGGTCTGGCTCTAGGAAAGCATCCTAAGGTCTAGAGTAGATCGTAGGATCTGAATCTAGGAAAGGATCTTAAGGTCAAAAGTGGATCCTAGGATCTAGAATTAATCTGGAGTTTGGAAGGGCCTTAGTGACCTCATACAAAAATGAGGTCAACAAATAGACCGCCAATGTGTGCGGTAGAAGGAACTTCTGCTGCACACATTGGCATTGACCGAATTGAAGTGGAATCTCAAGGATAGAAGGGGGGGTGATCTCCCAACCTCAGGCCTATAGGATGCCAATGGAAGGCTTACACCTATTAGACAAGGACAACTGGTGAAACCAAGGTAGGGAATACCTTACCCAGGGTCTAAGAAAGGGCGTCACCTAACCTTAGGTCTACAGGATACTGGTAGAAGACTTACTCCTAGTAGACAAGGAAACTGGAAAAACTAAGGTAGGGAATACCTGACCTTGAGTCTAAGGAAGGGCGTCACCCAACCTTAGGCCTATAGGATGCTGATAGAATACTTGAAAGTTCGATGGGGATGTTAAGCCCTATGAACTTAGTCCCAAACTAACCAAGAGGGGGGGTGAATTGGTATTTTAAAAAACTTCGTTTTTAAACAAAGAAATAAAGTAACATAACACCAAATCACACCACGAAAATAATGCGGAATTAAACGTGCGGAAGCAAGAAAAGAAACACAGAGATTTATAGTGGTTCGGTCGACTCGACCTACGTCCACTCCTTGGAGGCACCCTCCAAGTATTGCACTACACAAAAAGTGACTCTCCTTTAGCCCCCCACGGCTAGGTGGAGAAACCCTCACAAGAACCTCCTTTTTGCCACCCCGGCAAGGCAGAGAACCTATCTCCTTTTGCTTCCTCCTGAAGCCGGCAGAGAACCAGAACCAACGGCACAACTCCTTACCTCTACCGACCCTTCCACGGACGAGAAACTCTAGACGAAGACGACGCAGAGAGATCCTTGAAGCAACCCTTGTGAAACCCCTCACAAGCTCCCCCTCACAAGATCCTCTCTCTCTCTTCTCTCTCTCTTTCTCTCCTCAAGGTCTTCTCAGGTCAAGGCAGCAGCCAAAGGTCTTTAAAAACGTTGAACAAGAGCTCTTTAAATAGAAGAGCTTCAAAAGAGCTCATTAATTGCAAGTTGCCGACTTTATCGTCCAGGCCGATATGGACATCGGCCTGGCCGATCAGTACAAATCAATGAAGATCGGCCAGAGCATAGCCCTGGATGCCAGATTGGACGATTGAAAATTAGCTTGATCGTCCAGGCCGATCTCACGATCGTCCTGGCCGATCAGTTCAAATCAGACGAAAATCGTCCTGACAATAGCCCTGAATATGGGCTGGCCGATATTGATCGTCCTGAAGTAACTTAAGGTTTTGACTATATCGGCCTGGCCGATCTTGCGATCGTCCAGGACGATATGATCGTATCAATCATCCTTAATTACTTCCTTGATTTCCTGAACAATTATGGCATAATCTGTTAATATCGTCCAGGCCGATACGAGGATCGTCCTGGCCGATAATTTAAAGATATGCTATACCATACTTGTCTATGGCGGCTACTTCTTTCTGTTTTGAGCTTATCGTCCTGGCCGATACACGTATCGTCCAGGCCGATCGGTTAACGTTGGCTGCCTTAATCAAGAATCCTTAATTAGACTTTCTGTTTTAAGCTGATCGTCCAGGCCGATCAAAGATATCGGCCTGGCCGATATGAGTAAAAACAGAATTTCTAATTCTCTCAAGTGTGTGTGTGAAGGGTTACAAAGTATCAGTCTTTTTGGCTATTACAAATGGACTCAAAAGGTAAAAATAAAAGTACAGACTGACTCAACCCTAAACCTACGCATTCCTGAACTTGGCTCCTTTTTGATTATCCGATCGTCGATTCCTGAAAAGTTAGAAGCAACAAGCTATCCAAGAAAAACAGTGTTTGTCAATCATCAAAACATAAGACATGAAAAATAGATTTGCAACAATCTCCCCCTTTTTGATGATGACAAAACACAAGTAGGAAAATTAAAGATTCATTAGAAAAAAAAAACAAAGGTTACAAACCACACATCCTATCCTACTCCCCCTTTTTGTCATCACAAAAAGAGAGTCCAAAAACAGTAAAAAAGAACAACAAACATCACGAGAGACTACTACAAAAAGACAAGAAACAATAAAGCACAAACTAAAAGAACGAGGGATCCTGATCATCAGATGGAGGAGGTGGAGGTGGCTGCTGAAAGTAGCTGGCAAGGGTAGTAAACTGAGCATTGAACCAGGCGATGTCCTGGTCATGCTGCTGCTGCTGGTGAGTGAGAAAACTGTCAAAACGAGCTAAGTCTTCGGCGCGATGATGCTCGTAGCGGGCGATGTCCTCAGAGTGTTGCTGCTCTTGGGCAGCAACATATGCATCAAATCTGGTCTCCCAACGATCAAATCTCGCTATCAACTGATCTACCGGTGAATGTTGGTGGAGAGGGGCAGGGTCAGGAAAGGGAGCTGGAGCGGGAGCCTCCTCCTCTCTAGCCTCCCGTGGTTCATCCGGGTGGAGACGAGTACTGTGAAGGTTGCTGAAAGAATTGTTCGAGTAGAAGAGAGTTGGGAAATTTGGTGGATTGGGATATTGAATTTGGTATTTGGTCTCAAGAACATAGGCTATGATATGTCCTAAGGCTAGATTTGGTTTTCTTCTGTGGCCTGGGTCGCGAATTGTTGTGAGATGATCAATGTAACGAAAGAATAGATCTGCAGTGTTAAATTCCCTATGTGCCATGATGTAGAAGGTAGTGAGGGAAAGTAGAGGGGTAATGTGGACACGGTCGCCGGCTTTTGGAATGACAGAGGTGCGAAGGACATGTTGGATTGTCCTAGCATCTCTGACTAGAGAGCTAGTCTCTCCAACATGGTAACGGGCATTGGTCTGGCGAAGAAAGTGGTTTGCCGTGGACCAGTCAAAATCAGGGTCAGGGGCAATAAGGTGCAGCTTATCTCCGGTGGTGGATAGCTGTAAAAGTTCAACACAGTCCTGATATGTGATTTCGACAGGGCGTCGATTCACATAGGAGGACAGGGCTGTGAAGGTAGAGTTTATGCGGAGGTTTGCAAAGAATTCTAACAGGAACTCAGAATTGAAAGGAAAAATAAGGGATAGGATGAAGCAAAGAGAAGTGTGGGCAAAGAGATCCATTACCGGGTAGGAAATGTGGGTCGGATTGATAATTCTTGAAACAGTAATTCCACATTCCTTATAGCGATGATAAGCAGCTTCATCTTCTGCTTCACGGAACCGAGGGTCAACCCTTGCCCTCGAGGAACTCCCAGAGGTCTGCCGGACGCGCTTCCCACCAGCCATATGAGAGAACTTTAAGCAGAAAATCAAAGGAGAAAGGATGAGTTGTGAGAAAACATGGCTGGATCGGCCTATATTTAAAGAATCGTCCATATCGTCCTGGCCGATCGCGAAATCGTCCAGGCCGATATGTGTCAACTATTACGTACAGGCCGATTGGTCAAAAAGGCGGTCCAATCGTCCGGGCCGATCAGATATCGGCCAGGCCGATTAGACACAGGCTATCGGCCCGAGGAGTCAGTCCGGACGACCGTTGAAAAAGCAGATCGTCCGGGCCGATGAGGTGTATCGTCCAGGACGATGCACAATAATTGATCGTACCGGCCGAAGTTAAAACGTTTTAAATGCTTGCCACGTGTATCGTCCAGGACGAACAGTGGATCGGCCCGGCCGATGGTCCAATAATGGATCGTCCGGGGCCGAATTTAAAGTTCAAAACGTACTGACACGTGGATCGTCCGGGACGGTCCAGTGTATCGGCCAGGACGATGCACATAGAATGCATCGGCCAGACAAATAAACTATCGGCCAGGACTATCACCAAGAGTTTGATCAAATCGTCCAGGACGATGATGTATCGGCCAGGACGATGAATTTCAGTAAGCACAGAAAAAGGTCAGCAGATGGAATTTGGAAAGAATTTGTCCTATCGGCCAGGACGATACAAATATCGGCCAGGCCGATGTGACTTGAAATTGAAATTAAGAAAGGAATGGTGATGATCAAGACCCTCAAAAATAAAACAAAAGAAAAGACAGTCAAAGACACACAAAAAATAAAAATAAAACAAACACCGAATATTTTTGGATTTTAATTTTTCTATTTTTTATTTTTTTTTTGTTTTATGAAGGCATCATATGAGAATTCTTTTCTTGAATTTAAATTTTTTGAAGTTTCTAGGAGATCAAGAGGTTTAACAAAATCCAAATTAGAAGAAGATTGAAAAACTGATTCTATTAACCCTAGATCGGACATTCTTCAGGGTACAAAAAATCTCTTAAAAACAACAGAGTCCTAACTTGGAATAACACAAGAGGTTTTAAGAGATCAATCAAGACTTGTTAACAACTAAAGTATCTTATAAATAATAAACCAAAATAGTTTTTCTCAATCATGGAATTTGAAATCAAATCTTTGAATGTATCACATAATCAATGAGTTTTCTAAGTTTTAAGAGTTTTACCAAAGAGATCATAGCTTGCAATTAGTGGGCTAATTTTATGCCTCTTTTTACTTTTATTGGCTCTTTGAGCATCTTTTGATTTTTGATACACTTTTGTGTATTTTTCTTTTCAATTTGGCTTCATTGGCCTCTTTCCTTTTTGTCTTTTGCAAGCTAATAACTCTTTAATATACCCTTAAAGAAAAATACTTAGTTGTAAGTATATCCTCCAAATATTAGAGAATAGGGGCTCTCTCTCTAACATAGGGAAGAACAATTCACAACACAAAATCAAAATCACGTGATGACTGCAATGGTAAGATTTCAAAAGCTTGAATGATATCAAAGAATTTTGACTATTATGCATAAGATGATTTAATGTAGCAAGATTAGAACGATATCTTAAAAAAACCATTGGTTAAACTGAGTTTAGACTTTTTGTTTTATAAAAGAAAAATCATGCCACTAAACAAGGTCAGAAGAAGGGAAAACATCAATAGTTTACTCTCTTTAGCTAATTTAAAAAAGCTAAACCCTATCTCCAAAAAAAAACTCCAATTTTTAAAAGCTTGAAAAGTTTTTATCATACGGAAGCCAAAAATAAGGACCAAAAATAAAAACAAAAACAAACAATAAGCAAACTAAAGACAACAACAAAGTCAACACAAAAACTAAAAATAAAAGTCACACAAAAACTAACGATTTCAAGCAAGTGATAAAACAACGGATTTTAGCAATTGAGCTGCAAGCCTCCTTATGTTCAGTTATCCTATGCTCCCACGAGGTCTTTGGTGAGAGCACTCCTGCAAGACTCAACAACAGTCAGTTTTAGGAACCCAAACAGATTTGGGCTCCTTCTTAGGAAATATAGAGTGCAATGCAGATGTGGTATGTATTGAATCATGCATCTTAGGTCTCCACACCCAATGTGTACTACGGTGAACTGTGCAAGTGTGTGAGATGTGTCCTAACATGCCACAAGTAAAACATTGAACTCCAGGAAAAGGTTTTCTTAAATGATTTGAGTAAAAATGCCTCTTCCTAGGTTCTGGCCTTTGATTAAAAGTTGGTGTCATCCTAGCTCTCTTACATGTATCCAAATCATTTTGAATTCTCAAGTTAGTTCTTTTCAATGCATCATTCTCAATCCTCAAATTTTTCTCAATCTCTTTAGATTTCTTAAGATCATCATTAAGTGAGGTGTGTGAAGCTTTTAATGCATTGCTTTTATCAACTAATTCCAAATGCTTCTTGTTTAATTCATCAAATTCATCAAGGAGAGCCATGTGATTTGAATCAATCGTTGCATGATCTTTGAGAAAAACTTCATGCTCTTTTTGTAGATTTGAATGTTCTAATTTTAGGCTAGCATGAGTTTTCTTTAATTTCCTATATGATGCATGGATTTTTTCACAAATTTCAAATAATTCATCATAGGTTGGTCTACATACCTCTTCCTCATCACTTTGGTTTTCTCCCATGAAACACAAGTTTGTTGTTTCTTCCTCTGGTTCAGTCTCAGAGGAATCAGTGCCAGATTCTGCCCAGAAGCCTCTTTGGATTTTCTTATTCTCCTTCCTAGACTTAGCTTTTTCCTCACCTTTTTCCTTTTCTTTGCTTGAATGATCTTGAAGTGTAGGACAATCGGCTCTTACATGTCCAGGTTTCCTGCATTCAAAACAAACAACATCAGAAGATCCTTTAGTATGTTTATGATCCTTACCTTTTCTCCAACTTTGATGATGCTTTTGTTTCTTCCTTAGAAAGCTTTTGAATTGCCTTGTGATGAAGGCAACTCCATCGCTTTCAGACCCGGAAGATTCAGAATCCGATTTGTGTGCCTTCAATGCAATGGTTTTCTCCTTTTTCTTTTCACCTGCATCAAGATTTCTTTGATTCACCCCTTGCTCGTAAGCAATGAGTGAGCCAAGCAAGTTATCAATAGAATAGGTGTTTAAATCTTTAGATTCAGTAATTGTAGTAATTTTTGCATCATAGGATGAAGGCAAGCATCTCAAAATCTTGTTAACTTTTTCATAGTTTGAAAGTTCTTTTCCTAGTGCATGCAATGAGGTAGCAATCTGAGTAAACCTAGTGTACATGTCAGAAATTGATTCATGAGGTTTCATACGAAAAAGTTCGTAGTCATGCAAGAGAATGTTTAAACGGGATTGTTTAACTTCATTAGTGCCTTCATAAGTAATGCATAGTTTATCCCAAATTTCTTTACCAGTTTTGCAAGTTGAAACACGCATGTAATCCTCAGATTTTAATGCACAGAAAAAACAATTCAAACATTTAGCATTTAGTTGAGCTAAATCTCGTTCATCAAAAGTCCATTCGGTAAAAGCAACTTCCGTTTTAAAACCGTTAATTTCACGAGAAGGTGGAGAATAACCTTCTTGAATAAGCATCCACATGCGATAATCAGTAGATTGTAAAAAAGTTGACATGCGAGTTTTCCAGAAATCAAAAGGTAGGTTATCGAACAGAGGAGGTCGGGTAATAGAATACCCTTCCGTAGTGTTGCGATTCCCAAAGTTAGACATGGATCAAATTCAAAAAGTTTTTAAACTTTAATTTTCGAAACAGGCTCTGATACCACTTGAAAGTTCGATGGGGATGTTAAGCCCTATGAACTTAGTCCCAAACTAACCAAGAGGGGGGGTGAATTGGTATTTTAAAAAACTTCGTTTTTAAACAAAGAAATAAAGTAACATAACACCAAATCACACCACGAAAATAATGCGGAATTAAACGTGCGGAAGCAAGAAAAGAAACACAGAGATTTATAGTGGTTCGGTCGACTCGACCTACGTCCACTCCTTGGAGGCACCCTCCAAGTATTGCACTACACAAAAAGTGACTCTCCTTTAGCCCCCCACGGCTAGGTGGAGAAACCCTCACAAGAACCTCCTTTTTGCCACCCCGGCAAGGCAGAGAACCTATCTCCTTTTGCTTCCTCCTGAAGCCGGCAGAGAACCAGAACCAACGGCACAACTCCTTACCTCTACCGACCCTTCCACGGACGAGAAACTCTAGACGAAGACGACGCAGAGAGATCCTTGAAGCAACCCTTGTGAAACCCCTCACAAGCTCCCCCTCACAAGATCCTCTCTCTCTCTTCTCTCTCTCTTTCTCTCCTCAAGGTCTTCTCAGGTCAAGGCAGCAGCCAAAGGTCTTTAAAAACGTTGAACAAGAGCTCTTTAAATATAAGAGCTTCAAAAGAGCTCATTAATTGCAAGTTGCCGACTTTATCGTCCAGGCCGATCTGGACATCGGCCTGGCCGATCAGTACAAATCAATGAAGATCGGCCAGAGCATAGCCCTGGATGCCAGATTGGACGATTGAAAATTAGCTTGATCGTCCAGGCCGATCTCACGATCGTCCTGGCCGATCAGTTCAAATCAGACGAAAATCGTCCTGACAATAGCCCTGAATATGGGCTGGCCGATATTGATCGTCCTGAAGTAACTTAAGGTTTTGACTATATCGGCCTGGCCGATCTTGCGATCGTCCAGGACGATATGATCGTATCAATCATCCTTAATTACTTCCTTGATTTCCTGAACAATTATGGCATAATCTGTTAATATCGTCCAGGCCGATACGAGGATCGTCCTGGCCGATAATTTAAAGATATGCTATACCATACTTGTCTATGGCGGCTACTTCTTTCTGTTTTGAGCTTATCGTCCTGGCCGATACACGTATCGTCCAGGCCGATCGGTTAACGTTGGCTGCCTTAATCAAGAATCCTTAATTAGACTTTCTGTTTTAAGCTGATCGTCCAGGCCGATCAAAGATATCGGCCTGGCCGATATGAGTAAAAATAGAATTTCTAATTCTCTCAAGTGTGTGTGTGAAGGGTTACAAAGTATCAGTCTTTTTGGCTATTACAAATGGACTCAAAAGGTAAAAATAAAAGTACAGACTGACTCAACCCTAAACCTACGCATTCCTGAACTTGGCTCCTTTTTGATTGTCCGATCGTCGATTCCTGAAAAGTTAGAAGCAACAAGCTATCCAAGAAAAACAGTGTTTGTCAATCATCAAAACATAAGACATGAAAAATAGATTTGCAACAATACTTACTCTAAATAGGCAGGGAAACTGGAGAAACCAAGGTAGGGAATACCTGACCTTGGGTCTAAGGAAGGGCATCACCCAACCTTAGGCCTATAGGATGCTGATAGAAGACTTACTCCTAATAGACAAATTTACTGGCAAACTAGTATGGTTCCACGAGGGGCGTACTCCACCACTAGCGAATGGTCATGTGGGGAGGAAACTTGCTCCACACAGAGGACTGAAACTGGCAAACTAAGATGGTGCCATGAAGGGCGTACTCCACCACTATCGAATGGTCATGTGGGGAGGAAACTTGCTCCACACAGATGACCGAAACTTGCAAACTAGGATGGTGCCATGAAGAGCATACTCCACCACTATAAAATGGTCATGTGGGGAGGAAACTTGCTCCACACAGAGGACCAAAACTGGCAAACTAGGATGGTGCCACGAAGGACGTACTCCACCACTAGCGAATAGTCATGTGGGGATGAAACTTGCTCCACACAGAGGACTGAAACTGGAAAACTAGGATGGTGCCACGAAGGGCGTACTCCACCACTAAAGAATGGTCATGTGGGGAGGAAACTTGCTCCACACAGAGGACCGGAACTGACAAACTAGGATGGTGCCACGATGGGCGTACTCCACCACTAGTGAATGGTCATGTAGGGAGGAAACTTTCTCCACATAGAGGACCGAAACTGGAAAACTAGGATGGTGCCACGAAGGGCGTACTCCACCACTAGCGAATGGTCACGTGGGGAGGAAACTTGCTCCACACAGAGGACCAAAACTGGCAAACTAGGATGGTGCCACGAAAGGCGTACTCCACCACTAGCGAATGTGAATTAGGATGGTGCCACGAAGGGCGTACTCCACCACTAATCCTCAAGTCAAATGCCAGCGTGGTGCCACAGAGGGCGTACTCCAACACTAGCGAGGTGCGATCCTAAGGTAGGGAATGATCCGACCCAAAGGAGAAGGCGAAAGAGCATTAACAGGTGAAAGAACTTAAAAAGGAAAGAATCAAGTGGTGCATCAAGAAAGGAAAATTTTATTAATTGGTAAGATGAGCTACATCAAGCATAGTATTTCTTAAGGAAACGCGCATTGACAGGTAGCATTGGGTTGTTTCCTTTACAATCTACTAACTGATATGAGCCTCCTTCGTAGATAGTCTCTATAACGAAGGGTCCTTCCCAAGTAGGTTTGAATTTGCCTCCCAACTTTTGATGGGCTAAGATAGTCCTCCAAAGGACCAACACCAAGTCTCCTGCTTTGTTGAGCTTGGAGACGTCACTCTTCAAGGCCTTCGAGTTCTTCCAACCGCAGTTTTGCATTTTGTTCATTTGTGATTTGGTTTTGAACTGCAATCCTGAGCGAAGGGTTTTGTATTTCCAAGGGTAGAACGGCCTCAGATCAATACACTAGTGCAAACAGGGTGGATTGGGTTGGAGTTCTATAAGTGGTACGGTAACCCCACAAAGCTTCCACCAACCGCTTATCCCATTGTCGTTTGTTATCATCAAGGGTCTTTTTAACGATTTGCACCAAGGTTTTGTTGAAGGCCTCGGCCAATCCATTTGCCCGAGGGAAATAGATCGTCGAGTATCTCCAATCAATATTATGGCGCCTTATAAAACTATTAATTTTTATAGACTTGAATGCGGACCCATTATCGAATATGATTCTGCGGGGTACGCCGAATCGATATAAGATATGGTCACAAAAGAATTTTAAGACATGGTGTGATGTTACGTTGCATAGGAGAATTGCTTCCGCCCACTTTGAAAAGTAATCAGTTGCTGCTAATATGAAACGATGACCTCTCGCGGAGGGAGGGTCAATCGGCCCAATGATATATGTGCCCCAACTCTCGAAGGGCCACGAGGCTATCGTTGGGTGTAACACTCTAGGCGGCTGATGTAAAACCACACCATGGACCTGACATTGATGACAGTGCTTTGCAGTATTCGTGCAATCGTCAATCATTGTATGCCAGTAGTATCCAAGTCTTTTAATCTTCAATTTCATTATTGGACCCGATTGATGTGCACAACATAGTCCCGAATGAACCTCATTGACAATCTTCAGAGCTTCTCGCTTGTCCAAGCAGCGTAGCCACATGTGATCGAAGGACCGACGGTACAACAAATTATTGACTAATGTGTATAATAGGGCACGTTTTTTAATCTGGTTGGAGAGTGATTTATCCTTGGGAAGCTTCCCTTCTTTAAGGTAGTCGATTAAGGGTCATCTCCAATCGCCTTCTTCATCGGTTGTCGAAGAGGCAGAAAGGATCTGAAGGTGAGTCTTACTTATGTGTTCCAAATCTATAAGAGAGAGGGCTTTACGATCCTGAATCTCTATAGGGATGGAATCCTCCTTAGGACATGCAAATTCCTTTGCGAGTTTTGCTAAGGCATCCGCCGCGGAATCGCTTCCAAGGGGGAACCCTATACAAAGTAGCAGTAGGAATTTATTCCAACAAGTGAAGTGTGTATTGGTGATATCTTAGGAGATTAGGATTCAAGACTTTATAAGTTCCGGCCACTTGGTTAATCACCAACTGGGAATCTCCAAATATCTTAATCTCTTTAATTTCCATTAGAATTGCAAGTTCCAAACCGGTTATCAGAGCCTCGTATTCAGCCTTGTTGTTTGTGCAGGGCTCCAATAAATGGTAGGAAAAATGCATCATTTCTTTCTCCGGCATTATGAAAATTAGACCGACTCCAGCCTTTCCAGGAATTACAGATTGTTGGGTTGCATTCCTACGAGAGGATGCTGCCCCATCAAAATATAATTCCCAGATGGCCTCGCCAGATTCCCTCAAACTCATGACTTGTTCGTTGGGTAGATCATCGTTCAGAGGAAAATCTGCCGGCAGCGAGTGTGCTGCCAGAAAATCGGCGACAGCTTGTCCTTTCACAGCACGAAGGGGAGTGAAAGTAATCTCAAATTGCAGCAATATCATAGACCAACGAGCTAAGCGTCCTGACAACGTAGGTCGGGTCATAAGATATTGCAAAGGATTAACTCTTGAAATTAAACTTATCGAGTGGGAGAGCATGTAGTGCCTCAGTTTTTGAGCTGCAAAAACTAGAGCAAGACAATGTTTCTCAATTAACGGGTATCGAATTTCAGTAGGAAGAAGTCTTCGACTAAGGTAATATAGAGCATTCTCTTTCCCTTCGTCGTTGACTTGAGCCAACAGGGCGCCTAAAGACTCATCTAAGGCTATAGTGTAGAGAATTAACGGTTTTCCCAGAATTGGAGCTGCCAAAACTGGCGGATTAGAAAGATATTGTTTAATGTCATCAAAAACATTTTGACACTTCTCATCCCATACGAACTTAGCATCTTTCTTCGCAAGGACAGAAAAGGTTTTACATCTCCCAAAAAGATTAGAAATAAACCTCCTTATATACGCCAATCTACCTTGTAGAGACCTTAACTGGGTAAGGCTCTTAGAAGATGGCATATTTAAAATGGCTTCAATTTTAGTAGGGTCAATCTCGATTCCGCGGTGCCTCACTATGAATCCTAAGAACTTCTCTGAGGTGACGCCAAAGGCACACTTCAAGGGATTCATTTTCAAATCGTAGCGGCGCAACCGTTCAAAAACAACTCTTAAGTCACACAGGTGAGCCTCTTTAACCTTGCTCTTGACAACTAAATCGTCAATATATCACTCAACGTGATTGTGAATTAAGTCGTCAAAGATACGGGTCATGGCCCGTTGGTAGGTTGCTCCGACATTTTTTAAGCCAAATGGCTATTGACCTCATTTTTGTATGAGGTCACTAAGACCCTTCCAGAATCCAGATTTAATTCTAGACCCTAGGATCCACTCTAGACCTTAGGAACCTTCTAGATCCAAGACCTTAGAGCCTATTCTAGAGCCTAGGATTCCCTTAAATCCTAGATCTTAGAATTCTTCTAGATCTTAGGATCACTCCAACTTCAAATCAATCTCCACCTTTGATCAACCTCAATTTTAAATCAATTCCTATATTTGATCCACTCCAATTTCAATTTAATTCCTACCTGTGATCAATTTGAATCTCAAACTTCATTCAATTCAAATCCAAATTAATTCAAACTTCAAATCAAATCCAAACCCAGAATTCAGACTCAAATCCAAACTCTAGAGGCCCTGTCCTAAACACCCTTTTCAGAGATTTTTCAAACATTTCAAAACCCAGTCAAATGATCTCTGATTCAGGGTCTATCACTTGCAAAGTGATAAGACATGTCTCTAGAGGTTACCCTCCAACTTTGAGCTCATTCTGAGGTCTTTAACCCCAGAATCTGAATTAAAATTCAAAGGCTGTAAGACCTTCAAATATTTACAGCCTATGCCACTGAACCTAACCCCTTTGAGATCTTGACCCTGGAATCCTCATCAAACTCTCCAATCACCTCCAGACCCTTGATTTTAACCCATTGAGCAGTAAACTGCATTTTCCAGACCCATTTTTGACCATAGTTGATCAATAGGTCAAAATTGACCAGGATACCCCTATGGGGCTCAATTAGAGATTTCAAACCAAATGAGCTCCAAATTGGATGCAACCACCTTTAACAAATTTCAAATGTCATTTCAAATCTTTTGAACCTATTTCCAATTCTTGAGTCAACCTGGTTGACCAAGTCAACTGGTTTGACCCAAGAGGCCCTTTAAGGGTCCAAACATGTGTTTTGACCCAAATAACCTCTCTAAGTCATCCAACCACTTTCATTAACCTTAAAATATCATTTCAAACCTGTTGAGCCCAAACCCAGACCCTGGGTCAACCTGGTTGACCAAGTCAACCTAGGTTGACCAAACAAGCCCTTAAGGGTTCAAATAGTGATTTTGACCAAATTGATCCCTCCAAACCCTGGGACCACATCCAGTAGACTCAGGATGACATTCTGAATTTGTTGAATCCATTTCTAGCCTCTGAACCCAACTGGTTGACCAAGTCAACTAGTTTTAGCCTAAAAGCCCATTAAGGGCCCATTAAGCTTTCTTAATTCAATTGACAAACATGACTCTTGGAATCACCCTCCAATCCACCTAATCAACCCATTTGAATTACCTAGGTGAAAATTCCATAACCCTTGATGGGGTTGACTGGTCAACCAGTCAACTCAAAGCTTAAAGGACCATTTGTATGGTCAAACCCTTCAACCCGTTGAACCTAGCTCAAGCCACACCCATCCAGCCATTTGGAAAGGCTCCATGACCTGCTTGGTTGCCACATCAGCCCCATTGACCAGTTGACTGGTCAATTTAGTCAAACCAAGGGTTTAGACCATTTTAAAAGGTCTTAATCAGCCTTTTATACCTTTTTCCCTGATTTAACTCCCCAAGGCCGACCTATTAGTGCTCTAAAGCTCTCTAATAGGCTCCCTAACCGAGCTCCACCCCCTGTTTAGCCATAAGTGGCAATGCTCCCCTCCACTCATCCCAAGTCCACCCAATGGGAATGAGGCATGTCCAGCCCTTGCCGCAGCCTTCCAGCTTTCCCAGGGACAGGTGGCATCATCTGGAGAGTCCAGGAGTAGATCCCAACCATCCAATCCAGCCCAGGCCGCTTGAATAGGGAAAAAGGTGATTTTTGAAGCATTGGATCAAAGCACCTTCTTTCACTAACCTTAGCCTCCCAGAGCGAGTTCTTAGTTCGGTTTGGACCTCCAGAGCCTCCTCTACCTCCCCACTACAAAACCCAGGTGGTTGCCCGTCACCGGCGGCGAGTTCTCCGGCGAAACCACCACCCAGTCCGTCCCAAGCTTGTAGCGGCCAATCCAGACGTGTTCGAGCTCCATTTTCTGCTGGGGATCTACACTTGGACAATCTACAAGCTCATCCATCCAGAAATATCGAAGATCCAGCGGTATAATCCCTTAAAACTCTAGATTTAGTACACATTAGATAGGGTTATTTAGCTCTTCGTATAGGATGTTTTAGGTTAAATGAACCCTTCCCCACGATTTCTGTTCATGCCTTCAATCTTAATTTAAAATTTCATTGAAAATGATCGATCCGATCAAAAGAACGAGGCAAAAAATGTTTTCTAGGGCGTCACTCACGGTTTCCGGTGAGTGTACATTTTCTGGACCGTTGATCGTTCGATCAACGGTCCAGATCGAGCCCTTCCGCAGTCTGATCCAACCGCGCGTTCGATCTGTCGTTCGATCAGCCGTCCGGTGACATCTGAGCCCTCGGATTAAAAACCGCGGAGTCGAATCCCACCGTCCGATCTCGTCCCGCAAAGATCAACCGCGGGATTCGATCTCATCCGTTGGATCAGACCCGCTGTGATCCAACGGCTGCCACGAGCCGCTGACGTGGTTAAGTGAAAACCGCGTGAAGCGGCCCGCGGCCGACGCGTGTCCCCGCCGTCACGCGGTTTCGATCCCGCGAATCCGCGCGTGCCGCGTGTCTGACCGCCGCCGTTTAATTAAGGAAAATGTGTTTTAATTTGTTTTAATTACAGAAACTTTAAAAAATCATAGTAAATTAAATACAAAGTCAAAAAATAAGTACAATATATCAAACTTTTCAGAATTTCATTTAGTTTATTTTAAAAATAAAATCAAACTGTTTTTGTTATTATTTTATTAGTAATTTAAGAAATACAGAAAAGTATATTTTATTTTTTAATTAATTATATATAAATTATTTTTATCTGAAACTTAGCATGCATGTCTTTAAGTACATGGTTAATCTCTAGGAAAACTTTCAGGATTATTTAAGTAGATTTGACATTGTTTGGAATTATGTAAGTATTTTGATAGTTTATTAATATTTTATTAAATATTGAATATTTTAAAATTTTTTTTTAAAAAAAAAACCTATTATCTTAATAAATTTGAAATCAGTGGATCTCTCAAGATTCAAAATTTTATTTTAGTGATATTTCAAATTATCTTATTTTAAAATTAATATCCTTATAGATTTATATATAAAAAAATACCTATATTTTGAAAATTATCTTAAAATTATATATATTAAACCTTTAACATAATTGAGAGATCTTTTGAAACTTTAAACCTAGATTGAGCTTGATTGGATAACATTGATGGGGAGTGATTAGTGCATAGTTGTGCTTCAACTATTCACTAATCAAGATTTAAGTTAAGTTGATTATGTTAATATTTGCATGCTTAGGTTGTACACACACATGCACTTAGCCTAGGCTCTCCTAGCTTTAGGATTTGATTGTTTCTATGTGCTTATGTCATGTTAAGTTAAGGGTTAGAGAAACCTTGATTCAAACCTATTAAATCTAGTGACATTAAGGACAATAATTAAGGACATGTTTAGAAAACTTAGAATATTTTCAATAATTAGGATTCACTTCCTCTTGAGTAGGAACTTCAAACACTTGAACTTAGTGACATGTATAGCCATTAGGAAAATTTTCATTGAATTTAGAAGTTATTAAGATCTTTAATTAATTTTCCTAAGTTTAAGCCTTAATTAAGCCTTTAAACCTTCCCGAAATTCTAATAAATCCATTTTGAACCCAAAAATGATGTTTAACCCCTCTAACTGACCATAATTAAACCCTTAACCCATGAAAATTAAAATCAAAATTATTTGACAGCAATTGGAACCTTAATCTAATTTTAAGTGAGAATCAATATTTAATTAATTTAATTAATTAAAAAAAATATTAAAAATTCCAAAAATTTTCCAAACACTTGGAAATCTCTCCTTAGGTCATTTCTGACCTTTGGAGTTGATTTCAAGGAGTTTGGGATTCATTTTGAGGAAAATCACAAAAAAGCCCTCTAATTAAGAAATTCCCAAAAATTCATTAAGTAGTCAAAACATTCAAACCTTCATAACTAATTCCAGAAAAATCCAAATCACCCAAACTCACTTTCATTCAATTCCTAATAAGGTCTAATATTTATTAAAAATATTAAGTTCCAGAAATTTGCAATATTTTAAAAAGTCAACAAATCGGTCAACTTTGAGTCAAAACTAGTTCAAAGCTTCAAACCTTCGTAATAAAATGTAGAAAAATCCGATTTCAACGTACTTACCTTCTAACTGATCGTAGTAAGGTCTAATATTTTAATAAAATACAAACATTCTATAATTTGATCTTAATAAAAAATTCAACTTTTGACCCTTTAATTAAATGATTAAAATATTCAAAAAAATTCATAAAGCTCAAATCATTCTAAAACTCAGAAAATATTGGTTTAATGCTTAAAACATTCAACAAACTTCTAAAAACATAACAACCACCCTAAAGTTGAAGTTTATTGGCTGGACTACTCCGGGCTGCGGGGCTAAGTGTCCTAAAGAGGCTGGTTCCTCGAGCCTGGTGGCACAACGCCACGAATGAATTCTAAAGGGTATCAAACCTTAAAATGAATTAATTTTTAATTATTTAACATTTTAAAAATCCCTAATTCAATTACATTAATTTGGTTTATCGGCTGGACTACTCTGGGCTGCGGGGCTAAGTGTCCTAAGGAGGCTGGTTCCTCGAGCCTGGTGGCACAACGCCACGAATCAATTAATGGCAAACTTAAATTAATAAAGCTTTTAAAACTAGTAATTAACTCATTTTTGTATTAATCCATTTTTTTTTTAATTCTAACCAATTTAAATAACTTAATTAACCCCGATTGCTACTGGGTAACCCAGGCCTACGAGGCTATTAGCTTAGCCCCAAGGAAGGTGAAATAAACTTCACGGCCTCGGTGTGAAACAAAGGTAGCAATCAATTAACTTCTAAAAATATTTCTAATTAAAATTCTTAATTCATTAACATTTAAATTTTAATCTAAACCCCCCCTTTCTAAGCCTTAACAAATCCAAACTTTTAGACAACTTCAATTAATAACCCACTTTAGGATCTACCCCAGCCACACGACCTTTCTCATACACTTTAGATGATGTGCTAAGACAACCAACTCTAGATCTAGGTTAGGCCGGTGTTTACTTTACTGCTGTGTGCCGGGTCTTTCGTAGTTTTCACTGCATGTTGTGGATGAAATTGCTTTGCTGTGTTTGCTTACTTTTTTTGTACTCTGTGGATGGATTGATGTGTTTGGCGACTAGATTACCCTTAGGTTAGGTACGATCTGGATGTTGACACAAATTTCTGCAGGTGGCCACGCTCATGCAGGGCAATATAAAAAAGGGGGCAAATCAAAAAATGCATAAATATTATAAACTCTTTGCACAGGTGCTTCAGCTGCTAAAACCCCCCAAATCATAAAAAGAGCGTGGCCAGCGTGTTTACTTTCTTTTCTGCTCATATATAACTGCTTGTGAATAACTGCTTTATTTATATTAATTGCTTAGGATAACCCTGCAGGTGAGTCTAGATTTTTTTTATTTTGATATCAATGTAATTTGTGTAAGTGTCAAGTGTTGTGAAAGTTCATTTTGAGTTGGGATACATAGATCCAAAGCTTGGATTCCAAAGAGGAAAGGATGCCCCTTTAGGGAACACTCCTTTTCCATTTGGAAATCCAAATTTGGATCATACCTCCTCCTTACCCAAAGAGGAAAGAGTGGCCTTCCCCCTTAGAGGGAAGTGCCCTCTTATCCATTTGGGTAATCCACTATGAAGATTCCAAGAAGATTGAAGAAAAGGAGTCCAAAGAAGAATGAGATTGAAGACTTGAAGATTTGAAGATTGAGAGTATCCCACTCAAAAGAACTTGCGTCATTACTAGGTTTAGAATCCAGGTTGTTGTCAGTGGTGCCCGGCCACTTTACTTTCTGTAATATTCTGGTTTGTAATAAGCAAGGCAATTTTGCCTATGGACATTTATTAATTAATTTGTATTTGATGTGATGATTTGATTGCCTTTAGGATTACTTGTTTTACTAGTTTTTTTTTGGCGATTGCATGCCGCTCTTTGTTTTCGCCTGGATACGTGAGACTCGTGATGGTGTGAAAGTTTTCTACTCATAATTTTAAAAGTCTAAAATTTTAGTGAGTCTAAATAACATAGAAAGATAACGAATCTAGGGAATTAGCCGGGGATCGACCCCGGGGTCGCATGCATATTTTTGCATTCTTCTTTCCTTGTTTTAGACCCTTCCCCGCCTGCGGGTAGAGTCCGGATAGTCTGACCTATGTGGACGAGGTGCCGGACCTGGGGAAGTCCAGTCTTCTAAAAAATTATTTTATAAGCTTGTTTTTAAAATTTCAAGCATACTTGATTTGAAAGTTGTCGACCAGCATGCATTGCATTAGATACAAATTAAAGAGTCAAAATTTTAATTTCATAGTCCTTAGCATTTTTGCACCCAACATAAGTCAAAGGGGCCAAATATGAGAATCTCTAGATGTCGGCCCCAACTTTCCAAAACCTTAAATACAACGTCCCTACCACTCTTTCATAAAAGACCGGATTCATCTCTTTTAAATCGGTTAGGTGGTTAGCTGGCTCCCCAATCCAGGCCGGGGTAAGTCCAGGTTTTGCACTGCATTAGTTAGGATCGGACGACTGTGGTCCAGTGTCCAAAATAGATTTAAGATCCGGGGCAGATCTTTAATTATAAGACCCCAAACTTCGGGAATCTAATCCCAAATTTCTAATAAAATGCTCAACTCTAATTAAATATCATTTCAAGTCCAAAACATAAAGCTTAACACTTAGATTAAGTTGAGACACTTCCGGATGGTTCTGGAATCTCAAAGTGTCTCCTACCTCTCATTCTTTAACTCCGTTAATAACTGTTCAATTTTGATCCATTCCCTTTTGATTTTCCAATAATTCTATTCATACTTTGATATCACTCCTAGAAATTCTAAACAAAATTCTGCCATTATTTCAATCGAGAGTGTTCGTAGGAGACCTCGTTTTCTTACGATGTAATTAACTACGATGGCTTGCGCTCGTAGGAGATTTAGAACCACACACGCACCTGATTTTAAACATTGATTTTTCAAAACTCAATTGGATTTCTTTGGAAAAACTTAAATACTAGTGATCACTGTTATCATATTCAAAGAATTATCATCAAATGATATTTTCTCCCTTCGGGGAGATACATCTTTCTTTGATAAAGCTTTGGATGTGAACCTAACGATCACACTTCTTGAATATTGTAGCTGGATATTCAGTTGAACCTCATTTTGACCCTTCGGGGCCATATGAAGTTCTCTTTAGCATTCGGTCATAATATTTAAGATGAATTTCGTAATTCTAAATCTGAATACCGTAATAAAATTTTATTCTCACCCCTCGAGGTGATATACTTTTTCTAACGAGACAATTTGATTTTAGAATTCAATTTTAAGTCCCAAAGAAACCCAATATTTTTAAAATATGTTTTCAAAATTCCACCAACAATGGCATCACCTTATAACAAAAGATTCCAATAGGGGTTCTGAACGCCGTATTTCTCTCATCTTCTGGGGCCATCTTGATTTGGTTATAACTCGATGAGCCATCCATGAATGAGAAAATGGCATGTGAGGAGGCAATGTCCACCATGAGTTCTGGTATTGGTAAAGGGAACTCATCTTTGGGACATGCCTTATTCAAATCCCTATAATTGACACAAATCCGAATTTGACCATTCTTCTTTCGGACTGGCACGATGCTGGCTACCCAAGAAGGGGTATTGCTCCTCCCGAATAAACCTGACTTCGGCCAGTTTCTTAACTTCATAAACGACTTGTTGTTCGATTTTTAAGCGCATGCGTCGAGGAGCTTGTTTGACAGGAATGGCATCATGTCGAACTCCAAGTTTATGAACTACTACCTCAGCAGGTAAACCTGGCATTTCGTCGTATGTCCAGGCAAAGTAATCCCTAAACTCAGACAAAAGTTGGATCAAATCTTGGGTTTCACCCTCGCTCAATAGAGCACTTATGAAGATTGGACGGGGATCGTCATCGGTTCCCAGGTTAATTTCTTTTAATTCATCGACTGTCGATTTGATTCCTTCTTCTAATTCAGAGGGTGCATCCCGAACTTGAAGATCATCAGGATCATCTAAAGTCTCCAAACATAGCCCATCAAGTGGACAGAAAGGATCTGCAAGGACATTTGGCGATTCAAGATGGTAAGTTATCATTAGGCAATACTCATCATCATCGAATGAACTAACAGATCCAAAGCCGATACCACTTGTAGGATTATCCTTAATTTTTGTTTTCCAAATATTTTTGTGGAATCTAGCCTGACCCTTAGTCCATCGGTATGGTATAGAACCTTTAGAGAAAGTATTTTTCACACAAACAGGGAAGTAGTCGAAAGGTAATTCCATTAATTCATTAAAATCTGCCTCCTCAAGGGTTACATCACTTTCATCCCTTGCGGAGGAGGAGCCAGGGAAGAATTTATGGACTTTCTTTACTTCACCATTCAAGTTGGGGGCCACTTTAACTTCCAACCCTACAATCCTGCCAGCTGACAGTGGGGTCAGAGAAAGGTCCTCAATCCTTCTACAGAGCTTTTTGTATATTGTTAATTCAGGCTCGTCACTTTTTACTTTTATAATTTCTTCCTCAATGTCACTGTCCTCTTCTAAAATGAGATCAAATTTTGGAAAAGTATTTGTATTTTTGTAATTGAGGGAGAAGGAAGCACCTTGGTCCTTGGACTCAATATCGGAATCAGATTCCAAATCGACATATACAGGTGTTGTTATCCTCTCTGATGAAGCACAGCCTCGACCTCGTGCCCTTAAGGCCATCCTCACACCTCTTTGAGGTAATGCGTTTGGAGGCCTAAGGACAACGATGTCGGAGTGGTCTTCACTGCTTAATTGTATCATTTTTTTATCAAAAATTTTTTCTTTTTCTTTCTCTTTTTCTTTCTTTTAATTAGACTTTTGTCCAACAAACTTCTCCTCAATTTTAATATCTAGCTTAGAGCGGGACGAGGATCCTTTTGGAACAAAATATGTCGCATCTTCATAGATCCCAATTTCTTGAATAGAAAATGGTTGCAGATCACCCTTAATCACATGTTCAATGTTATCTCGTTGGTACTTGATGCACTGGTGAAGGGTAGACGGAACTATTCTATATTCATGAATCCAATGCCTACCTAAAAGGGCATTAAAGGACGTTGTTGAATCAATTATATGAAATTTAGCTTCAGTTTTCAAATCTCCTATTTGTAAGAGCAAGGTGATTGAACCTAAAGCCCTCTCACCCTTTTCATTGAACCCACGAAGCACCAACCTGTCGGTTCAGAGCTTGCTAGTATCAACTTTGAGGTATACAAGGGTCTTTAAGTTTATTATGTTGACCGATGCACCCGGATCAACAAGAACTCTTGATAACTTAAAGTTTCTCACATCTACAATAATGTAAAGGGGACGATTATGGTCAGCAGTTCACAAGAGCAAGTCTTCATCTGAAAAGGTAACTCCAGGAACTTCTTTGAAGTAAAATGTTTCACCTTTTAAAGTTGCAGCTAACTGGGTTAAACAAATCTCGGGGTCGAGAAGTGCTTTAATTAAAGACTCCCTCATTTTCTTAGAGAGAAGGAGGGCGTCATAAATGCTTAATTTTGCTGGCAACTTCCTAAGGTGGGCTAAAACGTTGTAATCAACCTTAGGAACGACAGATTCAAAACCCGGAGGAATTAAAGGAAAGTCTGGTTGTTGAGGGGAGTTTGGATTTAAATCTTTGAAGGGAATTTGCTTGCCTTTCTCCTGAGGGGGAAGCCTAGGGGGTAAGACTTTACCGCCACGGAGTTGCACCTGCTCGATATCTTCGGGAGGGCAAATTAGGGCAGTGTCTAACGCACACCATAGGTGTTGGATCATCACTTCCTGAAAGTGAGTCAGAATCTAAAAGTTCTATCAAGATAGGATTTCCTTGGAAATTGATTTGAGGGAAATCACTTTCTGATAAAGCTTCACATTTGACCTCTTCTTGGATAGCTGATTCGGGAAGGTCAATCTCTTTGATATTAAGACTTTCTTCACCAGAATTTTGATTTAAAACAGGAGAATCGTCAACTTGCATTTCATTTCCATGGTTAATCATCAAGACAGAAGCAGAAGAATATTTTTTATTCATCTTCTGACCCTTCGCCTTTGATGGGGCAAAGTAAAAGTCAGATAACAAAAGAGGGGAGAGGATTTTAACACCCCCATCCACCATCCTAATACATCTCTCATCTACACACTTCCTCGCTACAAAATCAACTTCTTTTTCTTTTAAGCATTCGACAGTAGTTCCTAAGACTAGTGGAGAGGAAAGCGGCTCAACATCCTCCTCCGAAGCATCCAGGTCAACCCTCCATGTCGGGGCCTGGGCTATCGTAATCAGCTGTTGAGAAAGACGAAAAGACTTGTTAATCAACTTTTTAAGTGCCCGGGATAAAGCAATGTCCCAACCATCTTCAACAAGACAAGAAGAGTTAAGAGGATTACCTGAAATGGTTTTAATTGAAGCTTTTTCTGGATCGACCAAGTATTCCTTAGGTATTACGATGTTACCTTAGGAGTAAATCCTCTCAAGCCAATCTTTGAACACAACACAATCCTCAAGAGGGTGACTAAGCATCCTGTGGTACGGGCAATACTTGGGATCATCTTTCTTGCTCTCATCCTCAGGCCTCCTGGCCTCTGGCAACTAAAAATCTGGTTTCTTTAACAGACTCCTGAAAATGTTCTTAACTGCTTCCCTTTTAAATGGATATGGTTTTGCCAATCTCTCTCTAAAAGGGACATAGTTAGGATCTCTGGTGTACTGGGGAGTAACTTGAAAGGGATGTCTCTGAACTGGCTGTGGTGGCGGTGGTGGAGGAACACTGGGCTGACTAGTCATTGGACTTTTTCCCTTGTCAACTGCCGACACTACTGCCTTCTTCTCAAAAGTATTAACCAATCTAGGACCCTTCTTGTCTTCAGACTGCTCTCATAGGAATGGCATCTTATAAGCCTCTTCCTGCAAATTGCTAGCCTTATTAAGAAGTTTTTCAAAAGTTTTAATAGTGAAACCCTTCAGGAGAAAAGCAACAGGGCCGTGGATATTCTTAAGAAGGATCTCCACTGCATGTTGCTCTTGCAACTGGGGTTCACACTTTATCAAGAGGTTTCACCACCTCAAGATGTACTCAACCAGAGACTCTCCCGACTTTTATTTCTCAACAACAAGATCGCCCATAGTAGTTCGTTGTTGCGCTCTAGAAGATCTTTTATGGAAAAGGTTTTCTAGCTCGCTAAAAGTTTTAACTGAACCATTGGGCAGATCGGCATACCATTCAAAAGCGATGCCGGATAGACTACTTACAAATTGGCAAAATAGTAGAGCATCTGTCCCTCCCACATTGAAACAACTTGCTCTGAAGTGGGCTAGATGCTGTCTCGGGTTTTTTATTCCAGTGAAAATTTTAAAATTTGGTGGCACGAAGCCTTTCGGATAAGGAACTGAATCATATTCTTTGGGGTAGGGTCTACCCTTTGGAATAGATGCGGTTCCTTGGGAAAAGGCTAAGGCCTCCCTCACCTGGTCCACAATCAGTTGTTTAATGTCTTTCTAGGGCAGAGCTAAAGGAACAGGGGGAACTGTAGGTGCTGCTGGTGATGCATTTGATAGGCAAGGAGGAATCACTAGTGTCGACTCAGGAGGTTTGGGACCAGATTCTGTCTTTCTAACCCTCTCTGCAATCTCTCGAGCCGTTTGTTGAATCTTAAGTGAATCCTGTTCTGACTTATCAAATCTTTCTTGCATTTCTCTAACTTGTGACATCATAGTTGTCAACTGGTTTTCCAAATCTTTAATATGTTCTTCACTCCTAGCCCTTATGGACTCATCTGAATCAGACTCAACAACCTGTGGGTCATCATCTCTAGCTAGCCGGCGCCTACCAGGTTCGGCCTCCTTGTTGGAACCTCTAGTTTCGACCATGGAGACACTACCAACATAGTCGTCTTCCTCTCCAAGGAGGTCATCCAGGTCTGGGTCAAAAGAAGCCATTCCCTCTTTATTTAGCAGAATATTTCTTATCTCTTGTACTACCTCCTTGACTGGTCTATCCCCAATAGACTTAGAATCGAGGGGTAAGTATCCCTTGTATTCAGCCATGTCAAACAACTCTTCAGAATCCAGGAGAGAAATGATCTCTGTAAGTTTTGGGTTAGGATCTGATTGTGACTCTGTAGCCAGCTCTTCTTCTATCTCAAGATCTAGGTCAATTCCTTCCTTCCCGACTGTCCCAAGATCGGTAGTCGGAGAAGTGGCATTCTCTACAGGGAGAGGGACATATACCTCATGAGGTGAAGGAGGAGCCTACAGGGAAATAGCTCCTATAGTAGGTAAGGTAAGGTCCTCAGACTCCTGTGTAGGAAGCCTAGGAATGACACATGGATCTAAACTATCAACCACTGGATCATCAACTGGAATCATTACTGAAACAGGAACTGGACTGACTATAAGAGAACTATCAACTATAACAACTAGGGTACTGGATTGATCATCCGTTGACTCAATCAAAACTGGGGTAGGTCTAGCTGATATTCGTTGGAGTTGGAGAATGAACTTAGAGGTTCTTGTAGGTGGTGGTAAATCCTCCAACTTAGTCCTTTTTGGAACAAATTTCCTCTCAGGGGATTTGGGCCTCTTGCCCTTGATGTCCGGATGTTTTAAAGTCTCATTCCCCTTTGGTTTGACAACTACTGAGGCCAACCTTACAGCTTCGGAAGGGGGTACCGGGGGTCTACCAACTGAATGATGGCCTCTCTCGAACCCAGTCAACACAATGCCCTCCATCTTGGAAGAAGGAGGGCGTGGCGCCCAGTGGTATCCATCAACTAGTACTGAAGTGGCGGGCTGTCTGACATACTTCTTATTTCTCCTAATAGGTTGTGGAGTCAAATTCTTTGCCTCAGACGCCTCTTCTTTTGATACTTCTTTTTGGAAGCGATGAGAGATCACTCCCTTTAACTATTTCAGGTAATGCTCTTTTGTTTGCCCAGATTGTGCAACACAGGTATGGATTATATTTCTCAAAGCCCTTATTTTCTGCAGATGCTTTTCCCTTGAGGTCTTTTTAGTCGAGTAGTCGACCGGGCATGGTGGGGAACGAGCTATCCTAGCTATCCTCTCCTCCCCTTGAGCAGAAGCTAAGGGGTAGAAGCGGCTCCCTTTTAGAAGGGGAGAGGAAGCAGGAATAGGTAGCTCTTCATCAGCCTCAGGCTCTACTTGAGCTAAAGTCTTAAAAGGCACGATCATCTTTTCCTTAGAAATTTTCTTCCTAAGTCTCCTCAAGTAATTCTTCTTTTGGTTCTTAGTGGAGAAGTTAAGTCCATAGCTAGATCCTTCCTCAAAAACAGACTTGACTTCAGTGGGAGGCTCAACAACTAGCTCAGATTGTTTCTGGTCATCACTAATCACTGGCAAGGTGGGTGCAGATCACACAATCAACTCAACCACTTGAGGAACTTCCTTACTGGCATCTAAGCTAACAATCTGGTGTCCATCCATAGAAAGTTCAAGGGTGCTGAATCCCATTCCAAAGATGATGGTGTTCCCTTGGTCATTAACAGTCGAGGACAACGCTCGGTCGAACGAGAAGATCAATTGGCCAGCCATTTGAATTTTCTGAAAGTTAAAGAGAGGATTGAAATTAGATTTCCTTTTAAAACGGATGTGAAAGAATTTTTTATTTTGAAGCTTAAGGCTTGCAGACTAATCTCAACCTTCGAATATATGTTGAGTGGTGAAAAAAAATACACCCGACATACGTTAGGAAGGTAAAGAAACTAAATACATGCCAAAAGAAAAGTCTTGTCAAAAGGTGAACATATGTTAGCCCATAAGATGATTGTATGGGGTAACATATGAAGGCTTGAAACTTGGAGAAAATCGTTATTTTCTTTCCTTCCACATTTTGAAGGGAATTTGGATCTCAAATGACTTAAGATGGGATTTTTTTATATAATCCAAAACGCAACGGACAGAGTTTCCCCTTGCCCGAAGGCTTATGGAATTGTAAGAAAAACCCAAGTAAAGTAAATGGTCTAACCCTCTTCACTCTTAAAAGTTCAAAGAGAATAAAGGGGTTAAGACTAAAATACTTCAAAACTTACTTAAAGGCAGAGATCTTTCAAGCTCCTTTTAATTCGAAAAGAAAAGAGGAATTGAATGTGGCATTTGTTAATCAAAATTTTAAAAGGATATTTGGGGACCTGATTTGACACTGTCGCCTCATAAGAAATCCCAGGGCAGAAGGTCAAAATCAGGACGATCAACAGAACAAAATTTGGGAGGTAGAACCTCTCTTTTAATGTTCAAAAATTATTGTTATTTTTTTTTTTTAGATGTTGGCCACATTCCCCCAAGGAAGAAATGGGTCGAGGGACCAACAGAAGGAAGGTAGTTAAGACTACCGATGAAACAAAATTTCGTTCTTATTAAAGATGGAGAGAAAGATTTGTCCCACCGGGCGTGCCATTTTTTTGTTGGTGAAATTTTGAAAAGTAGTTTTGAAAATATTGATTTTCTTTGGGAGTTAAAGTTAAATTCTAATTCTAAAGTCGAATCATCCCGTTACAAGAATATATCACCTCGAAAGATGAAAATAAAATTTCATAACGGCGTTCAGATTTAGAATTATGAAATTCATCTTGAATATCATGACCGAATGCTAAAGAGAACTTCATACGGCCCCGAAGGGTCAAAATGAGGTTCAACTGAATATCTAGCTAAAATATTCAAGAAGTGTGATCGTTAGGTTCACATCCAAAGCCTTGTCAAAGAAAGATATATCTCCCTGAAAGGAGAAAATATCATTCGATGATAATTCTTTGAATATGATAATAATGATCACTAATATTTTAAGTTTTCCCAAAGAAATCCAATTGAGTTTTGAATAAATCAATTTTTAAAATTAGGTGTGTGTGTGTGGTTCTAAATCTCCTACGAGCGCAAGCCCTCGTAGTTAATTACATCGTAGGGAGATAGAATCCCCTTCCCACGAAAACTCTCGATTAAAATAAAAATGAAATTTTGTTAGATATTCTATGAGTGATATCAAAAATTGAATAGAATCTTTTGGAGAATCAAAAGGGAGTGGATCAAAATTGAACAGTTATTAACAGAATCGAAGGAAGAGAGGTAGGGGGCACTTTGAGATTCCGAAACCATCCAGAAGTGTCCCGGCCTAGTCTAAATGTTGGGCTTTAAATTTTAGGATTAAAAAAGAAATTTAATTTGAGTTGAACATTTTATTAGAAATTTGGGACTATATTTCCGAAATTGGGGTCTTATAATCAAAGATCTGCCCCGGATCCTAAATCTAATTTGGATGCTGGACCACAGTCGCCCGAACCTAACCAATGCAGTGCAGAACCTGGTCTTACCCCGGCCTGGATTGGGAAGCCAGCTAACCACCTACTCGATTTAAAAGAGATGAGTCTGGTCTTGTTATGAAAGAGTGGTAGGGACGTTGTACTTAAAGTTTTGGAGAATTGGGGCCCATATCTACAAATTTTCCAAATTGGCCCCTTTGACTTATGTTGGGTGTTAAAATACTAAAACTGATGCATTTAAAATTTTTGACTCTTTTAATTTGTATCTAATGCAATGCATGCTAGTTAACAACCTCAAATCAAGTATGCTTGAAATTTTAAAAACAGGCTTAGAAAATAATTTTTTAGAAGACTGGACTTCCCCAGGTCCGGTACCTCGTCCTCATAGGTCAGACTATCCGGACTCTACCCGCAGGCGGGGAAGGGTCTAAAACAAGGAAAGAAAGAATTCAAAAATATGCATGCGACCCCGGGGGCGATCCCTGGCTAATTCACTAGATTCGTTATCTTTCTATGTTATTTAGACTCGCTAAAATTTTAGACTTTTAAAGTTATGAATATAAAACTTTCACACCCTCACGAGCCCCACGTATCCACGCGAAAATAAAAGTGGCACACGATCGCCAAAAAACTAGGAAAAATAGGCAATCCTAAAGGTAATCAATTCAACACATTGAATATAAATTAATTAATTAATAAATGTCCATAGGCAAAGTTGCCTTGCTTATTACAAACCAAAATTTTGCAGAAAGTAAAGTGGCCGGGAACCACTGACAACAACCCGGATTCTAAACCTAGTAATGACGCAAGTAGTTTTGAGTGGGATATTCTCAATCTTCAAATCTTCAGTCTTGTTCTTCTTTGGTCTCCTTTTGCTTCATGCTCCTTTGATTCTTCGTACTGGACTACCCAAATGGATAAAAGGGCACTTCCTTTAAGGGGAAGGCCACTCTTTCCTCTTTGAGTAGGGAGGAGTGTGGCCCAAATTTAGATCTCCAAATAAAAAAGGTCTACTCCCCTTAGGGGCATACTTTTCTCTTCGGAGTCCAAACTTTAGACCTATATATCCCAACTCAAAGTTGACTTTCACAACACTTAATAATTACACAAATTACATTTATTTAAAATAAAATCTAGACTGACCTGCTGGGTTATCCTAAGCAGTTAAAAAATAAGATGTAGTTATTCCCAAGAAGTTATATATGTGCAGAAAAGAATGTAAAACACATTGGCCACGCTCTTTTTATTTGGGGGCTTTAGCAGCTGAAGCACCTGTGCAAGCTGTTATGATAATTGATAATAATTTTTTTTATATATTTAGCCCCCTTTTATTGCCCTGCATGAGCGTGGGCACCTGCAGAAAATTATGTGAACATCTAGATCGTACCTAACCTAAGGGTAATCTAGTCGCCAAACACATCAGTTCATCCATAGAGTGCAGTAAAGTAAACAGACACAGCAAAGCAATTTTATCAACATGCAGTGAAAACCACGTAAAATCTAGAACACAGTAGTAAAGTAAACACCGGCCTACCCTAGATCTAGAGTTGGTTGTCCTAACACTTCATCTAAAGTGCATGTAAAAGGTCGTGTGGCTGGGGTAGATCCTGAAGTGGGTGATTAGTTAGAGTTGTCTAGAAAAGTTCTAAATTTGTTAAGGCTCAAAAGGGGATTTTGGTTAAAATTTAAATATTAATAGATTAAGAATTTTAATTAAACATATTTTAAAAGTTAATTGACTACTACCTTTGTTTCGCACCGAGGCCGTGAAGTTTATTTCACCTTCCTTGGGGCTAAGCTAATAGCCTCGTCGGCCTGGGTTACCCAGTAGCGATCAGGGTTAGTTAAGTTATTTTAAATTTGTTGGAATTAAAAGAGTGAATTAATATTAGGGAAATTGATTATTGATTTTAATGGGTTGGTTGAGAATTTTAATGACCTATTAGAAGAATTTTAAAGGTTGGAGAAATTAACAGGTTTTAAAGAGTTATCCAGATACACTAACTAAGGGGTTGAAGTTCAGCTTTCAAAACTAGAGTTAATCTTAAGAGTTTCAGATTTTTAATAAATACTAGACCTAATTATGAGTTATTAGACAGGTGGCACACTCAAGTTGGAG
The DNA here is from genome assembly GCA_016618105.1 of Dendrobium huoshanense. Classification (NCBI taxonomy): domain Eukaryota; kingdom Viridiplantae; phylum Streptophyta; class Magnoliopsida; order Asparagales; family Orchidaceae; genus Dendrobium; species Dendrobium huoshanense. The sequence goes on from CM028347.1 coordinate 47,721,040, forward strand.
TTTTCTATGAAACGTTATGATTTTTAGAAGTTCTGGCCCGTTCTGACCTAAGGTCACCTAAGATGTTGATTCCTTGGTTTTAGCTAAATTATGAAGGTTTGATATTTCTAGGAAGTGATGAATTCTAATTGAAGTCACAATCCACTAAGTTGATTAATCAAAAATTTTCTATAGTTAAGAGTGAATTTTTAGGAATTTTACACATTCGTAGGGATTATCAAGTTACTACGACTGAGGGGTCTGATTAAGGATTTGAACCCAAATAAGCCCTAAACTCCTTGGGATCAATTCTAAAGGTCATAAATGTCCTAAGGACAGATCAACAAGTGTTCAAGACCCTTTTGGGATTTTTAAGATTTTTAGGATTAATTAAAATTGGTTAACCCTTGATTTTATCTAAGGACCAAATTAAAATCAATCTAGAGATCAATTTAAGAGGGTTTCAATTTTTATTGATTAGGGGATTAACTAGGGACAATTATGGACATCTTAATGGATTTTATAAATTAAGAATAGCTCATTATCAATTGATTAGGGTTAAGGCTATTTCTAAGAAGGATTTTTTTTTAGGCTCCTACTTGGGGAACCAAATGAACTCCAAATATGATGAAATTTGGACCATAAGATCACCTGACCCTAAGGACTAAACCCACCAAATTTGAGCTCAATTGGAATACTTTAAGGTTGTTAACTAAACCACCCAAGGTGAGCTCTAAGTCACCTTGAAATCACTATAGGGGTCTATCCTAAGCTTGGATTAGGGCAAAGTCAGTGGCTCTACACTCCTTATCCTACACATCATCATCACACCAAAAATCACACCCTAAGTTCCAATGGATAGGTTTATATCCCTTCTTGAATTTAAAGGTAAAACCATGACCCTTAAACTTAAAAATTAGGGAAAATGCCCTTGAACAATTTAAAATGGAGAGATAAAATTTGGACATGTCAAAAACATGTCCAATTTCAATCTCCCAAAATTCCAGACCTGGTGGACATGAAATTTAAAAAGCAATTAAATAAAATCATAAAATGCTCAAACTAAAATTAAACCAAAGATTGACCTAACCAAGGTCTGGAACCATAAAACTTTTGTAGTGATCCCTGAGACATTTCCAATGAGCCTAAGAACACCTAATTTGGATAAGTGTGCAGGGAGTTATGAATTTTTGAAGATCCCTTAAATTTTTGGATTTATTAATCCGGCAATTACATAGTCAGCAGCCGTTACCACACATCGCGCGTCGATTCGCCAGGCAATGATTGGCGCTAACGGTTAACGGCTGGGATAATGAAAGCCGTTGGATAGCGGATCAAACGGCTGAGATTAACAGCGCTCCGATACCACGGGATTTAATCCGAGCTGTTGATCAAGATCAACGGCTGGGATTTTATCTTCAACCTCCTGCTCGTATCCGAGACCGCAAGGCTTCTCCAGCTTGATCCGGGCGATCCCATCGGTGAACTCTGATGAAATTTCACAGGGAGGATCAGGATGGTGGGAACATTCAATCCAATGGTGGAAATCCATTGGGGTGAAGGTTTCCTTCACACTTGACCAAACTACCTAGCTAGGGAGCTTGGGATGGAGAGATTAGCGCAGAGAAGGCCTCAACGAATGAGCTTCTCTACCAGGAAGCTTCAGGGGAAGGTGGCGAATAGTTTTCCTTCAGGCGTAGGGATCGGCGGACAGCCGGAGGTGCGACTTTGAGCGGGACACCGAAGGCTTTCACAGACGCTTGCTCAAATGGAAATAGGGATCAGTCTCTACGCTCAAAGGAAGCTTCTGGGAGTTCGAAGGAGCTCTGGGAATCGAATCAGAGCAAATGCCAATGCCTCGTGAGGTCTGGGGAGCTCAGGGGTATTCGGCCACCCTTCGGGAGCTTGGACGGCCAGGATTGAACTGGGGAAGGCTCAGATCGCTGCTAGGTGGACGATGGCGACGTCTAGGGGGGATCGTGGAGATTAAACCGGTGGGCAGTAGCCTTGAGCCAGGAATTGTCTGGGGGACCACCGGAACTTAAATTCCATTGGCACCGACAGCCGCAGGCCATGGTCTGGGTCGGGTTGACTGGGGGAGACCGATGGTGACATGTTGGAGCCAAGGGCAAAGTCAATTTGGCCTGGGGAGGCCTGGATCGAAATGGTGGTTGGGTTGGACCCAAACCTGCTCGATTCAAGTCGAATTGAGCTCGATCCAGGTCAGGTTAGACCCTGGGTTTTCTATGGGAGATAGGTCAGGGTCTGGTGCACCCAATGCAAGTAGCAATTGGATCCAATTTGATCTGGGTTAAAAGATGTCTCTGGTTGATCCAAATCTGCTCGGTTCGGGTCGATTTGGGCTCAACCCAGGTCAGGCCAGACCCTGGGCTTGAGGTGGGAAGTGGGTGTCGGTCTGGTGGACCCAATGCAAGTGGCAATTGGGTCCAATTTGATTTGAGTTGGAAGATGGCTCGGGTCCAAGTGTTTTTGGCTACTTTGGGTTAGCCTAACTCTTGACCCGAGCTAGCCTAAGGCATGGGCTGGCTGGAGGGGGTGTATTGGACCTAGGGCCACCTATGGGAGGTGTTGGTCAGGTTCAATTAGGCTTAGGTTGAGATTTGGCTCAATCCCAAGTGCTTTTGGGCACTTTGGGTTATCCAAATTCTTAACCCAAGTGAGCCCAAGAGTTGGGCTGATCAAGGAAGGTGTGTTGGGTCAATGGGAACTCAATAGCACCTTGATTTGGATTCAATTTGATTAAGATCAAAAGATGGCTCAAGGGATGCCTCTCTTTGGTCGCTTGGATCAAGCCATATGGCTAACCCAAGTGAACCCAAGGCTTAGGTCAGTAAGAGGAGTCTCTTGGGTACCCAAGGGGTCATCCCATGCATTCAAAGGACTTAGAATGGACTTGGTTCAAAAATTTGAAAGAGGGGTATATGGGTCCATGGGTCAAACTTTGTTGACTTGGTCAACCAGGTTGACCCAAGGTTTGGGTTTGAGTTCAAAAAGTTAGGTTTGATATTTGAAATTCATTGAAAGTGGTTTCAAAGAGTTTAAAATTGATTTGGGTTGAAATGGCCATTTGAAATCTCATAAGGGTATTTTTGTCAATTTTGACCCATTAGTCAACTAGGGTCAAAAATGAATCTGAAAAATGCAGTTTACTGCTCAGTGGGTTAAGATCAAGAGTTTGGAAGTGATTGGAGGCTTTGATAAGGGCTCCAAGATCAAAATCTTCAAGGGGTTAGGTTCAGTGGCATGGGCTGTAAATATTTGAAGGTTTTATAGCCTTTGGATTTTAATTCTGATTATGGGGTTAGAGACCTCAGAATGGGCTCAAAATTGGAAGGCAACCTCTAGAGACATGTCTTAACACTTTGTAAGTGATAGACCCTGAATCAGAGGCCATTTGACTGGGTTTTGAAATATTTGAAAAAATCTTTGAAAAAGGTCTTTAGGATAGGGCCTTGAGACTTTGAATTTGAATCTGGATTTCTGGATTTGGAATAGATTTTGAGTTTGGATGATCAATATTGGAGTATCCAAATCATTGACAATCATGTGATGATTTTTAATTAATGGATATGGTCAAAGCTAGATCAAAGGTAGGATCAAAGTCTAGGGTTTAAATTTGGATTCTCAAGTGGATTGGCTCAAAGTTTGAATATGTTTGAAACTTGAATTAATTGGGGTTTGAGTTGAATGAAGTTTGAGATTTAGATTGATCAAAGGTAGGAATTGAAGTTGGAGTTGATCAAAGGTAGGAATTGACTTGAGGTTTAAGTTGATCAAGGGTGGGAATTGATTTGAGTCTAGATTGGTTTCAAAATCTAGAGGGGTTTTAGGATCTAGGATCTAAGAGAACCCTAGGCTCTAGAGTAGGCCCTAAGGTCTGGCTCTAGGAAAGGATCCTAAGGTCTAGAGTAGATCCTAGGATCTGAATCTAGGAATGGATCTTAAGGTCTAGAGTGGATCCTAGGATCTACAATTAATCTGGAGTTTGGAAGGGCCTTAGTGACCTCATACAAAAATGAGGTCAACAGCCGATCAGTACAAATCTCAGAAGATCGGCCAGAGCATCGCCCAGAATACAAACTGGACAATTTAAAATTGGCTTGATCGTCTAGGCCAATCTCACGATTGTCCCGGCCGATCAGTTCAAATTAGAGGAAAATCGTCCAGAGCATCGCCCAGAGTTCGAGCTGGCCGATATTTATCGTCCTTCAGTAACTAAGGTTTTTGAATAGATCATCCTGGCCGATTCTGAGATCGTCCAGGATGATATGATTGTATCAATCATCCTTAATTACTCCATTGATTTCCTGATCAATTAAGGCATAATTTATGAATATCGTTCAGGCAAATCATAGATCGTCCTGGCCGATTATTAAAAAATACATAATACCTTAATTATCTATGGCGGCAAATTCTTTCTGTTTTGATCTTATCGTCAAGTCGATACACGTATCGTCCAGGATGATCTGTTAATTATGGCTGCCTTAATTAACAATCCTTATTTAGATTTCTATTTTAAGCCCGATTGTCCAGGACAATGTAACTATCGTCCTGGACGATGTAGGTAAAAACAGAAATTCTAAGTCTCTCAAGTGTGTGTGTGTGTAGGGTTGCTTAGCATCAGTCTCTTTGAACATTACAAATAGACTCAAGAAGAGAAAGACAAAGTACAGACGACTCATCCCTAAACCTATGCAATCTTGAACTGGCTTCGTTTGTTCGTCCGATCTTCGATTCCTGAAAAAGTTAGAAGTAACAGGCAGTCCAAGAGAATCAATAGTGTTTGTCAATCATCAAAACATAAGTTATGAAAATAGATTTGCCACAATCTCCCCCTTTTTTATGATAACAAAATACTACAAAAATAGTTAACAGTAAAATTTCGGGATCGACAAGTGTAAAAACATCATAAACTTCTCCCCCTTTTGACATATCAAAAAGGAGGAGGAAAAAAGACCAATAGATAATTTTTTTTAAACCAATGCGTGAAAATGATGTAGTATTCTATGTGATTGATTTAAAAACTTGTGGGTTAATGAGTTAACAATCTCAACAATCCAAAGAATGGTAGAATATCCGGTCATGGTTACCCTTAGCTCAGACGTTTTCTTATGGTAGAATCATCTTTTGAAATCAATGACCTAACTCAAAGAATTAATTGGATAGGAAAAAAAGGAATCCATCCATCACTTGGTTTAAGACAAAAGTATATTTATAAAATAATGAATCAAAGTAAATTTTTCACAATCATAAAACAATCAAAACTAAGCCTTTGAGAATCAAAACTTCTAAGTTCTAAAAGATTTAAAAAGAGAGAATAGCTTGCTTTTGAGTGAGCTCATTTTATGCCTCTTATAAATTGAGTGACGCTTTGCGCATCATTTTATAGATTTTCAATTTTGGCGTCTTTGTGCTTCTTTTGTTGGCATCATTGGCCAAATTTTTTTTTTTTTTTTGCAAGCTACATTCTCTTTTATAACCTCTTAAAAAATTCTTAGTTGTGAGTATATCTTCTTAGATATTAGAGAATAGGAGTTCTCTCTCTAACATAAGGAAGAATTACCACAAACATAATCAATAATTAAAGACAAGAGTAACGAGGGGTCTTGATGTGACAAAAAGACTTTAAATATTATGAATATAAGATAGATTTGCTTAAGAAAGTTTAAGAAAAGATCTTAATTTCATACACAATCTTTAATTTGAAATAGATTTTTGATTAGAAAAGAAAATTATGCCACTAAAATGGGTTAGAGAAAGAGACACAATCACAAAATATTTTTACCATCTAAGAGATTGAGAGATGAAAAACACATTGACTATAAATTTTTAAAAATAAGAGCATGGAATGTGTTATCATTTCAGCGATGATTTTGAAAACTAAGTAAAAGAGAAAAAAGGCAAAAGAAAGTAAAAACACACTAAAAGCTAAAAATAAAAACACAAAAGTAAAAGAAAGTAACTAAAAGATCAAGTTTTGTGCATTTATGTCAATCACACCCAATCTGGTCCTTAAAGAACTAAAAGTGTCGAAGGCTAGTGGTTTAGTAAAGATGTCAGCCAATTGATTTTCAGTTGTCACATGGTGTAACTCAATGTCTCCCTTAGTCACATGATCTCTAATGAAGTGATGCCTAATGTCAATGTGCTTAGTCCTTGAATGTTGGATAGGATTCTTAGAGATGCATATGGCACTAGTGTTGTCACAAAAGATTGAGATGGTGCCTACAGGTAATCCTAAATCCAATACATGCTGTTTCAACCAAAGGACTTGTGCCACACAACTTTCAAGAACGATGTACTCAGCTTCAGTAGTGGAAAGTGCAACAGAGTTTTTCTTCCTACTAGACCAAGAGACCAAAGATTGTCTAATGAATTGACAAGTTCTTAAAGTGCTTTTTCTATCCACCTTGCATCCTGCAAAATTAGAGTCAGAAAAACCAATAATCTCAAAAGAAGTGTTGTGTCTAGGGTACCAAATCCCTAAGCCTTGTGTCCCCAAAAGGTATCTAAAAATTCTCTTGGCAGCAGTCATGTGGGACTCCTTAGGGTCAGCTTGAAATCTAGCACAAAGGCAAACAATAAACATAATATCAGGTCGGCTCGCAGTCAAGTAAAGTAAAGATCCAATCATGCCTCTATATTTCTTCTGATCAATAAATTTACCACTTAGGTCCTTATCCAATGGAGCACTAGAAGTCATGGGAGTGTTAATTGGCTTAGCTTTGTCCATCTCATATTTCTTCAAAATGTCCTTCAGATATTTTGTTTGATTTAAAATGCTAAATCCCAAAAAGTAGAACAACTCTCCCATCAAACTCATCTCAAACTATACTCATTGTTTTAGAGAAATTATCACACAATTTTTTATTAGAAGATCTAAAGAGTATATCATCAACATAAATCTGAACAATGAGTAAATCATCTCCAATTCTCCTAAGAAAAAGGGTGGTGTCTACGCTCCCTTTGAAAAATTTTCTCTCTAGTAAAAATGTGCTAAGCCTCTCATACCAAGCTCTTGGTGCCTGCTTTAATCCATACAAAGCCTTTTTTAATTTAAAGACATGATTTGGAAATTGGGAACTCTCAAAACCTGGGGGTTGTTCTACAAACACATCTTCTTTTATTTCCCCATTTAAAAAGGCACTCTTGACATCCATTTGGAAAAGCTTAATTCCTTTATAACAGGCAAAGGCTAATAGCACTCTAATGGCTTCCAATCTAGTTACAGGGGAAAAAGTCTCCTTAAAGTCTATCCCTTTATTTGGTTATACCCCTTAGCCACCAATCTTACTTTATTCCTAACCATGACTCCTAAATCATTCACCTTGTTCTTAAAGACCCACTTTGTCCCAATTGCACTTTGTCCCTTAGGTCTTTCTACAAACTCCCAAACATCATTCCTTACAAATTGATTCAATTCTTCTTGCATTGCTAAAATCTAAAACTCATCAGTAAGGGATTAGTTAATGGTGGTGGGTTCAGTCATTGAGATAAAGGCAGAGTGGTTCACCTCTTTTCTAATTCCATGTCAAGTCTTAACTCCGCTAGAAGGGTCTCCTAAGATCAAATCCTTGGATTACTTGTAGAGTATCTCCAATCTCTAGGCAAAGTGTGAGAAGGTCGAACCCTTTCATCCAAATTAATATTTTCTACTCCTTTGGTGACTTTTCTGACTCCTTCATTACTTTGGTGTTCTACCCCCTTCCCCAAATTTTCTACTCCACTAGTAATCTCTCCACCCTCATCATCATTCTCAACTCCATATTTCTTAGGATCAGACTCATCAAATACTACATGGGTTATCTCTTCCATCATTAAAGTTCTCTTGTTAAACACCCTAAAAGACTTCCCAACACTAGAATATCCCAAAAATACTTCTTCATCAGATTTAGGATCAAATTTTTCTAAGTGAGACTTCCTATTATTGTGAATAAAAATCTTACAACCAAAGGAATGAAGGTGGGAAAGATTGGGTGTCCTACCCTTAAGGATCTCATAGGGTGTCTTTTCTAATTTGGCTCTAACATTCACCCTATTCAACACATAACAAGCTATGTTAACCGCTTTAGCCCAAAAGTATTTTGGAAGTGAATACTCAGCAAGCATGGCTCTAGCAGCTTCCACTAAGGTCCGATTCTTCCTTTCCGCTACCCAATTCTGCTGAGGGGTCCTAGGAGCTAAAATATTGTGGCTAATCCCCTTGTCCTGACAAAAATCTCCAAATCTTTTATTCTCAAACTCTCTCCCATGATCACTATGGATGGTCAAAATCTCACAACCTAGCTTTTTCTGAATCCAAGTAGAAAATGTTTTAAACTCCTCAAAAGACTCATTTTTATGAGAAAGAAATATAGTCCAAGTGAACCTCGAGTAGTCATCAACAATCACAAATCCATAGACTTTCCCTCCCAGGCTCGCAGTGCTAATGGGTCCAAACAAATCCATGTGAATGACTTCTAAAGGTCTAGAGATGCTAATGTCCTTAATGGGGTGAAAGGTGGAGTTGACAGGCATCACAAAGGTGGTCTTTTGAAAACTTGAGTTTGGGGACACCTCTAACTAGGTCTTTTTGGGTCACTTTCCTAAGGGTTTTCATACTTGCATGACAATGTCTCTGGTGCCACAACCATGAATCATCAATCACTTTTTTTAAGCAAAATGAAGCAGCACATTCAATGTTATTTAAATCAAGCATGTAAACGTTGTTGATCATCTTTCCCTGCAAAATAGTGTTGTTACTTAAACTTACAATGCATGAATTTGCAAAGAATTGCACGATGAAGCCTTTGTCACAGAGTTGACTGATGTTGAGTAAGTTGTGCTTCAATCCATCTAGAAGCAAAATATTTTCAATCATAAAGTTCTTGGAATTACCAATTATACCTGCGCCTACCACCTTCTTGGTGGTGGTGTCTCCAAGAGTAACCTTGCCTCCAGTCCTGGACTCTAGTACAACAAACTAGTTGGCATCACCAGTCATATGTCGAGAGCATCCACTGTCCAGGTACCACATACTCTCACGAGGCCTTTTGTGAGAGCCCTCCTGCAAAATTACCAAATGTTAGATTTAGGAACCCAAGCAGGTTTGGGTTCTTTCTTATGAAGAGTAGAATGCAATGCATGTGTGGTATGCTGTGGATCATGAACCTTAGGTCTCCACACCCAATGTGTACTATGGTGAACTGTGCAAATGTGTGAGATATGTCCTAGCATGCCACATGAAAAACATCTAACTCCAAGAAAATGATTTCTTAAGTGGTTTGAGTTATAATGCCTCTTCCTAGGTTTTGGCAATTGATCAAAAGTAGGTGTCATCCTAGTTTTCTTATAAGTTTCTAATTCATTTTGAATCTTCAAATTTGTGCTTTTTAAGACCTCATTTTCAATCCTCAAATTTTTCTCCATCTCTTTAGACTTCTTAAAATCATATTCAAGTGATGTGTGTGAAACTTTTAATGCATCATGTTTTTCAATTAATTCACAATGATTTTTATTTAACTCATCAAATTCATCAAGTAAAGTCTTGTGATTTGAATCAATCATTTGATGGTCTTTAGTCAAAATTTCATGCTCTTTTTGTAGATTCAAAAATTTTAATTTCAAGCTAGCATGTGTTTTCTGTAATTTCCTATATGATGCATGAATTTTTTTTTAAACTTCAAGAAGTTGATCATAGGAAAGTTCACATACCTCTTCTTGATCAAGATTGTCGTCTGCCATTAAGCACAATTTCGATGTCTCATCTTCTGGTTCCGTCTCCGATGAGTTTATGCAGAATCCACCCAAAATGCTTTTTGTACTCTCATCTTGTCCTTCCTTAGCTTAGATTTCTCCTCACCCTTTCCTTTGCTTGAGTGATCTTTAAGTGTATGGCAATCAGTTTTCATGTGTCCTGGTTTCCTGCATTCATAATAAACGACATCAAAAGATCCTTTAGAATATTTATGATCTTTACCTTTTCTCTAATGATGCTTTTTCTTCTTCCTTAGAAAGCTTTTGAATTGCCTTGTGATGAAGGCAACTCCATCTCTTTCAGACCCGGAAGATTCAGAATCTGATTTGTGTGCTTTAGTGCAACTGTTTTCTCCTTCTTTTTCTCACATGCATCAAGATTTCTTTGTTTCACCCCTTGCTCATAAGCAATGAGTGAGCCAAGTAAGTTATCAATAGAATAAGTGTTCAAATCTTTAGATTCAATGATTGTAGTGATTTTAGCATCATATGATGAAGGCAAGCATCTCAAAATCTTATTTACTTTTTCATAGTTTGAATGTTCTTTTCCTAATGCATGCAGTGAAGTAACTATCTGAGTAAACCTAGTATACATGTCAAAAATTGATTCATGAGGTTTCATGCAAAAAAATTCGTAGTCATGCAAGAGAATATTCAAACGGGATTGTTTAACTTCATTAGTGCCTTCATAGGTGATACACAATTTATCCCAAATTTCTTTACCAGTTTTATAAGTGGAGGCACGCATGTAATCCTCAGATTTTAAAGCACAGAAAAAACAGTTCAAATATTTTGCATTCAATTGAGCTAAATCTCGTTCATCGAAAGTCCATTCAGTAAAAACAACTTCAGTTTTAACATCATTAATTTTACGAGAAGGTGGAGAATAACCTTCTTTGATAAGTATCTACATGCGATAATTAGTAGATTGTAAAAATATTGACATGCAAATTTTCCATAATCAAAAGGTAGGTTATCGAATAGGGGAGGTCGGGTAATAGAATACCCTTCCGTAGTGTTACCATTCCCAAGGTTAGCCATGGATCAAATCAAAAAGTTTTCAAACTTAAAATTTTTAAATACCGCTCTGACACCACTTGAAAATTTGTTTGGGATGTTAAGCCCTATAGAACTGGCCCAAGCTAACCAAGAGGGGGCGGGGGGTGAATTGGTATTTTAAAATTTCTTTTCAACAAAAGCAATAAAATAAAAAACCAAAACCAAATCATACCACAAGACAAAAAAAATGCGGAAATTAAAGTGCGGAAGTAAGAAAATAATAACACAAAAATTTATAGTGGTTCGGTCAACTTGACCTACGTCCACTCCTTGGAGGCATCCTCCAAGTATTGCACTACAAAATGTATCTCTTCTTTAGCCCCCACGGCTAGGCGGAGAAGCCCTCACAAAGAAGTCCTTTTTGCCACCCCGGCAAGGCAGAGAACCTATCTCCTTTTGCTTCCTCCTGAAGCTGGCAAAGAACCACAATCCAGTGCTGAAAACCTTACCTCTATCGACCCTTCCACTGATAAGAAACTCTAGATAAAGAAGAAGTAGAGCGATCCTTGAGCACCCTTGTGATTCCCCTCACAAGCTCCCCCTCATAAGATTCTCTCACTCTCCCTCTCTCTCTTTCTCTCCTCAAGACCTTCTCAGGTCAAGGCAGCAGTAAAAGATTGTTCAAAATGTTGAACAAGTGCTCTTAAATAGAAGAGCTTCAAAGGAGCTCATTAACTGCAAGTTGTCGACTATATCGTCCAGGCCGATATGGACATCGGCCTGGCCGATCAGTACAAATCTCAGAAGATCAACCAGAGCATCGCTCTGAATGCAAACTGGACAATTTAAAATTGGCTTGATCGTCCAGGCCGATCTCACAATCGTCCCGGTCGATCAGTTCAAATCAGAGGAAAATCGTCTAGAAAATCGCCCTGAATTCGAGCTGGCCGATATTTATTATCCTAGCTGATTCTGAGATCGTCCAGGATGATATGTTCGTATCAATCATCCTTAATTACTCCCTTGATTTCCTGATCAATTAGGGCATAATTTGTGAATATCGTCCAGGCCGATTAATGATCATCCTGGTCGATTATTAAATAATATAGAATACTTTAATTGTCTATGACGGTAACGTCTTTCTGTTTTGAGCTTATCGTCCTGGCCGATACACGTATCATCCAGGATGATCTGTTAATGATGGTTTTCTTAATTATGAATACTTATTTAGATTTCTGATTTAAGCCTGATCGTCCAGGACGATGTAACTATCGTCCTGGCCAATGTGGGTAAAAATAGAAATTCTAAGTCTCTCAAGTGTGTGGGTGTATAGGGTTGCTTAGCATCAGTCTATTTGAACATTACAAATAGACTAAAGAAGAGAAAGACAAAGTACAGATGACTCATCCCTAAATCTACGCAATCTTGAACTTGCTTCGTTTGTTCGTCCGATCTTCGATTCCTGAAAAAGTTAGAAGTAACAGGAAGTCCAAGAGAAACAATAGTGTTTGTCAATCATCAAAACATAAGTCATGAAAATAGATTTGCAATAATGTGTCAGTGCTAAATAACCTTATTTTACAAGCATCCACATGCGATGATCTATAGATTACAAAAGGGTGGAAATGCGAGTTTTTAGAAAATCAAATAATATATTTGTAAATAAGGGTGGTCGAGTAATGGAATAACCTTCTACTATGTTTAAATTTCTAAAGTTCATCAATGGATCAAAATTTAAAAGTTTTTAAAGCTTCATTTTTTGAATTATGCTCTGATATCACTTGAAAGTTCATGAGGGTTGTTAAGACCATTTGAACTAGCCCAAGGCTAACCAAGAGTGGAGTAAATTGGTGTTTTAAAAAAATTATTTAAAATAATAAGAAAAATCATTTTAAGAGTTTTGAAATTTTAAAATAACCTATTTTTATCCCAAGGTGGAACCAAAACAATTTCTTAGAAATGAAATGATGATATTTTAACCACATAAATAATCAAGAGTAAATAATATGGAAATTAAGTGTAGAAATAAAAATAGAAAGAATACACCAAATTTTTATAGTGGTTTGATCAACCTGACCTACATCAACTCCTTGGAGCCTCCCCTCCAGGTATTTCACTAAAACTATAGTGCCTCTCCTTTTGCTCCGATCCCATAGAAAGGTAGAGAAGCCCTTATAAAATTTTTTCACTGTCCCCGATGAGGTCAAGAACCTAGATTCCTTTTGCTTCATTTTAAAGTAGGCAAAGAACCCCAACTAGTTTCACTTCCTCCTGAAACAAGCAAAGAACCCCAACTCCTTTAGCTTCCTCTTGAAGAAAGCAAAGAACCACGATCTAGTACTAATAAAGACCTCCCTAGAACTACTAAATAGCCAAGGATGATAATTAGAGAAGACAACTTGAATCCTTGCTTGGAGCAACCTTTGTGAATACCTCACAAACTCCCACTCATAAGATTTTCTCTCTCTCCCATGCTCTCCTTCTCGTTCTCTAAGCTCTCTCTGGTCAGGACAATAGCAAAAGATATTATCATCAGTGATTACAAGAGCTTAAATAGAAGGCCTTAAAAAATGCCCTAATTTTTAACTTTCCATCAAAGATCGACCAGGACGATCTATTGATCATTTTGTATTATTAGTTTAAATCAGCTCTTCTAGCCAAGATGATCTTGGTTTCCTATATAACTAGAACACAAAGTTTATTCTAATCATCCAGGATGTTGTGGACTTCATCTTGTATAATTAGTTTAAAATCAGACATTACATCTAACAGATTGTTTTGGGATGTACATATGATAAATCAGGATGATATGTAGAAATATAACTGATTATCTTATATAATTAGTTCAAAATTAGACATTATCATCAAGTAGACAGTTTAGGATGTCCAACAGATTTAGGAGAAAATTGTAGTTTTTCTTACAGATTATCCAGTCTGATTCTACAATCATCCTGAACGATATGGTCAATTAATCTAACATTAATTATTCTCCTAATCACCTGATCAATTTATGCATGACTAGAATGAATCATCTAGAACAATCAGGATCATCTTGTATGATTTGTGAAAATTTAAGAGTTTTAAATTTTTGCCTAATTGAGTTTAGCGACTGCTTTTTGAGATTTAAGCATATCATTCAAGATGATGGGAGTATCATCCAGGATAACTTGCTTAATCAGGTTTACTTGACGCAAATGCCCTAATTAGGGTTTTGAGATGGTAAGATTGTCCAGGATGATCAAAAATCATCCTATATAATTTGGTTAGAAAATTTAATTTTCTCTATCTCCTTTAACTCACTCCCTTGAGTGTGTGTGAGCCGGGTTACTTAGCTTCAAGATCCACCATATTATAATTATCTAAATAAAAGATAGATAATGCATTTAAATTAAAATTATAGAGTTGACTCAGTCCTAGTTTACTCGATCTTGAGCTAGCTTGAGAGTGAGCTTGTGGACATGAAATGTTATTATTCAAAAGAGAAAATAGATATAAAATGAACTTTAACTATTAGGAGATAGCATAATAAATAAACATGATAATATTTTTTATCATTAAAATCACAAGACTTAGGCCCAAATCTGCCATAATTTTGGGTTCACTTCACCTTAGAATTATCTAAACAAGAAGCAGAGGATAAGGTGATAAATCTGTGTCTCATAGTTAATGATAATCTTGATCAAAATCAAGATGAGGTATGTCAACTATCTTATGATTAATTATTCATTATATTTAAAAATTACTATGATTCTTATAGAAAGCTCAAAAGATGTATACCAATTTAAATAATGATTTTTCTACTTTTAAAAAAGAGCATAATTGTTTAAAAGCTAAACATTCTGATTAAGAGAGCAATTATATGTACTTACTTAATAAGTTTGATGCATTAATTAAAATGCATTAAATAAAAATATATAGATCTAATCAATACATATGAATCCTTGAAATTAAAGCAAATTGATATTTAAGATTCATTCAAATAATTATAAAAATGTTCATCTAAACTAGATAATAATTAGCATGAATTTAAATTGGAAGTAGCAAACCTTAAAAATGCAAATCAATTCTTAAGAGGAAAAAGTCATACACTTGAACAAAATAGCGCACTACCTACACTAACACAATTATGTAAACCCACATTATAGTATGCATCATATACCCCTAGGAAGAGGCACAACCCCCATTATAAACTAATAAATTCATTCCCTTGGATTAGGTGTCACTTTTATGGCATGCTAGGTCACATAGCCCACAATTGCACTATACATTGTAGGATAAATCTAATGTGGACACCAAAATCAAATGCACCACATCATAGCATGCATTCAAGACATTTATCAAAGCATAAGGTGGAACCAAAACTCAACTGGGTTCCTAAATCTAACATTTAATTAGCTTTGTAAGAGTGCTCTCATAAAAGGCTTAGTATGACCATGTAGTACCTAGATAGTGGATGCTCAAGGAACATAACTAGAGATTTGAAACGGTTCATCATGCTAGAGGCTAGGTCAAGAGGAGGGGTCACACTATGAGACAACACCAGTGGTGGGCTTAAGTAAAATTGGAAACACAAAGAATTTTGTAATTGGGAATGTTTTACTTATTGATGGTTTAAAGCATAATCTTTTTAGCTTTAGTCACTTGTGTAATAAAGAGTTTGATATTAAACTTTTATCAACAAAATGCATTATTAGTTTTAATGGTAATTTGCTTTTAAAAGGGAAAATATTTAATAATATTTATATGCTTGATTTAAATTACATTGAATATTAAAATTCTCTGTGTTTGAAAACCACTATTAATAAATCATAGCTATGGCATAGGAGACTATGTTATGCAAGCATGGATACCCTTAGAAAGATTACCCATAAATATTTTATTAGAGGCATACCAAAGTTAGATTTCACTAAGGACCACCTATGTAATGCATGCCAATTAGAAAAATAAATTACGTCTTCATTTCATTCAATCAAGGACATTATAACTATTACAAATATGGACCAAAGTAGCATGAGTTTGATGATAACAAACATTATTGTTTCATGACTACTGTGATTCTTGCATATCTACTTTATTTATCTAGCTCACTAACCTTTCAGGTCCATAAGTTCTCTTGGAATATCAATCAGCTCAAGATCAGGCAGACTAGGATTAAGTCAGTCTATAATTCCTAATTGAAAGTATCTTTTACCATTTCTTGAGTCAAATATTCTGCGATGGATCCTTAAGCTAAGTAACCTTACACATACAAACTCAGGGGGAGAAATTTGATGAGTTAGAATTTTTATATTTTTGATCATATCATACAGGATGATTTCAAAATATTTTGGACAATAAATTAAAAATAAAAACCCTAATTAAGGCATCTGTTTATATAAACATAATTAAGGAAATCATCCTGGATAATACTCCCATCATCCTTGATGATAAGCCTAAATTAAAAAACCAACCGATAAACTCATTTAGGCAAGATTTTAATCTCTCTAAATTATTCTAATCATATTAGCAATCGTGATAATCCTGGCCAATTCATACCAATCATGCCTAAATTAATCATGTGATTAAGGAAATTAATTAAGGTTAGGTTAATCTAGCACATCATCTTGGATGATTGTAGGATTGTCTTGGACGATCAGTGAGAAAAACCTTAGTGTTCTATTAAATCTCTTGGACGCCCCGAACTATCTACTGGATGATAATATATGATTTTGAACTAATCATATGGGATGATGCCAAAATTTTTCTAGACAATTAAAATAAACATTGTGTTTTAATCATACAGCAAACTTAGATCGTCCAGGATGAATCAGCTATTTTGTACTAATCATATAAGACAATCTATCGATCATCCTAGATGATCTTTGATGGAATGTTGAATATTAGGGCATCTTTTAAGGCCTTCTATTTAAGATCTCTCAATTACTTATAATAAGATCTTTTATTATTTTCCTGACCTGAGAGAGCTAAGAAAGGAGATCTTGTAGTATAGAGAGAGAGAGAGAGAGAGAATCTTATGAGGGAGAGTTTGTGAGGTATTCACAAAGGTTTCTCAAAGCTATGATTTAAGTCATCTTCTCCAATCATCACCTTTGGCTCCTTGGTGGCTCTAGGTAGGTCTTTGTCAGTACTAGATCAAGGTTCTCTACCTACTTCACAAGGAAGTAAAAGGAGTTAGGATTCTCTGCTTAAGGATGAAGCAAAAGGAGTCTAACTTCTTTGCCTCATCAGGGTCAATGAAAAGAGTGTATAAGGGCTTCTCCGCCTTGCTGTGGGAGCAAAATGAGAGACACTGTAGTTTTAGTGTAATACATAGAGGAGAGGCTCCAGGGAGTGGATGGTCAGATTGACCAAACCACAATAAAAATCTTATTTATTTTTTTTATTTTATTTCTGTACTTTATTTTTCACACTTTAATTTTCTATGGTTTATTATATGGTTAAAATTTCTAATTTGTTTTGTTAATCGCCTCCATATCAAGGGTTGATCATGTTTATTTTAAAATATTGAAAATGGTTTCAAACTTTTTTCTATTTTCTTAAGAATTTTTTCTCAAAACCAATTCAACCCCCCCCCCCCCCCCCCCCCCCTCTTGGTTAGCCTTGAGCAAGGTCATAAGGGCTAAATAACCCCAACAAACTTTCAAGTGGTATTAAAGCTGGATTTATAATATCAAGTTTTAGAAAAATTTAAATTAAAGATCCATGGCTAACTTTGGTAACCAGACCACGACATAAGGGTATTCCATTACTCAACCAACTCTTTTTGATAATATACCATTTGTTTTCTAGAAAACTCTCATGTCTACTTTTCTATAATCAAATGATTATCGCATGTACTTGTTAAGGATGGATATTTAGCAATATTTAGACTTTTTGATGGCATGAAAACTGGACTTCTTTTTATTAAATAGACTTTTGATGATTGAGAACTAGCACAACTGAATGGTAAATGTTTGAACTATTTTTTATGTGCTTTAAAATATGAAGACTATATGTGTATTTCCACCTAAATTTTTTGAAAAGAAATTTGGGAAAGACTTTGCATAACTTATTAAGGCACAGGTGAAGTTAAACAATCTAGGTTAAATAGTTTACTACATGTCTACAAGCTTTTTTGCATGAAATCTAGTGAGTCAATCTCTAAGATTAATAATATATTTACTCAAATAGTCACCTCCTTGTATTCCTTAGGAAGAAAGCTAATAAACCATGAGAAAGCTAACAAAATTTTTTGATTTTTACCTTCTTCCTTTTATTCTAAGATTTTTGCTATAACTGAATATAAGGTTTTGAATATTTATTCTATAGATAACTTACTTGGATCACTAATTTCTTACAAGTTAGGAGTGAACCAAAGACAGCTTGATGTAGTGGAGAAGAAGAAGGACAAAACTATACTTTAAAGGCTAAGGATTCTAACACTGATACTTCCTGTCCTGAGAATGATGATATTTCCTTAATTATAAGGAAATTCAAAATATTTTTGAGAAAGAAACAAAAGTATAATAAAAAATTGAACAAATATAAGAATAACAAGAATTCTAAAGATTCTTCTGATGTAATTTACTTTGAATGCAGAAAGCCGTGATATGTAAAGATGATTTCCCTATACTTTAGGCTCACCCAAGTAAGGAGAAGGGTGAGGAGAAAACCAAGTTCAAGAAGGGTAAGTTAAGAACCCAAAAGGCTTTCTGGGTGGTTTTTGCATCTAACTCCACTGAAATTGAAGCTGAAGAGGAAATAATAAACTTGTGATTGATGGCAAAAGATCATCTTGGTCACTCTATCCAAAAAAGGTTATGTGAATTAACATACAATCAATTGTTTGAAGCTTCTGAGAAAATTCATTCAACTTATAGAAAGCTTAAAAAATCACACGCTAGCATGAAATTAGAATTTTGAATTTTAAAAAAGAGCATGAAGTTTTAACTAAAGATCAATATGCACATGATAATAATGATATTATTAATTTAATTTGTTGATTTGAATAAAAAGTATTCTAAATTGATTGATGAGCATGATTCCCTGGAAAGCTTACATGTTAAGTTAAAAAGTGCATATAAGAAACTCTTGCAACTAATTTAGATAATAAGAAGCATGCTTTGAAAATAGAAATTTTAATTCTTGAAAATGCAATTAAGTTCTTAAAAGATCAATTAACTGCTTTCAAAGAAAATAAAAAACAACCCATAATGCTTAAGTTTTTCAATCCATTTGATCAACATGCGTCATTCAAGCCTAGGAAGAGGCACTATAACCCAAGTAGACTAGTAAACCCTTTTCCTAATGTTAGATGTTTTTATGTGGCATGCTAGAACATATCTCACACACATACACCGTTCACCATAGAACACATTTGATGTGGAACTTAAATTACATGATTCATAGTATAACACATATTCATTGCATTCTTCTTTCCATAAGGAGGGACCCAAACTTATTTGGGTTTTTAAATCTAACATTTGATGATTTTGTAGGTGTACTCTCACATAATACCTCATGAGAGTATGTGGTACCCAGATAGTAGATGTTCACACCATATGATTTCCTAGAGATTAGAGATATCCTCTTGTCATCCTAAAGAATTAATCTTAGGAGACCCATCAAAAGGTGTGAGAACTAAGCACGGTCTTAGGAAAGAGGTTATTCATGCAGTGTTTATTTCAATGATTGAACCTATGAGTATAGATCAAGCTTTAGGGGATGAATTCTATATCCTAGCAATGTAAGAGGAGTTAAATCAATTTATAAGGAATGATGTATGGGAATTAGTCAAGAGACCTAAACAGCAAAGTGTAGTGGGAATAAAGTGGGTCTTTAAAAATAAGGCAAATGACTCAGGAATCATAGTAAGAAATTAGGCCAGACTATTAGCTAAGGGGTATAACTAAATTGAGGGCATAGAATTTAAAGAAACTTTTTCACTAGTAGCTAGACTAGAAGCCATAAGGGTGCTCTTAGCCTTTGCTTTCTTCAAGGATTTTAAATTGTATTAAATAGATATTAAGTGTGTTTTTTTTTAAATGAGATAATTAAAGATGATGTTTATGTTGAGAAACCCCTGGAGTTCAAAACTCACATTCCCAAATCATGTATTCAAATTAAAAGAGGCATTGTATGGTTTAAAGCAAGTACTTAGAGCCTAGTATGAAAAACTTAGCTCATTCTTACTAGTTAGAGGATTTGTTAAGGGTAGTGTGGACACCACCCTCTTCCTATAAAGGGTTAAAAATGAAATTCTTATTGTTTATATTTATGTAGATGACATCCTATTTGGATATTCTGATAAAATCTTGTGTGATGAATTCTCAAAAATACTAAGTAACAAGTTTGAAATTAGCATGATGGTAAAGCTAAATTATTTTATTAGTTTTAGAGTAAAATAGATGGAAGATGGAATATTCCTTAGCTAAACTAAATACATCAAGGATCTTCTTAAAATATATGAATTATATAATACTAAGGTGATGAACACACCCATGAGTTCTATGATTCAACTAGACAAAGACCTTAATGGAAAATTAATTAACCCAAAAAAAATCTAGAGGAATAATTGGATCTCTCCTCTATTTAACTACTAGTAGAATGGATAAAATGTTTAGTTTGTTCCTTTTTGTCTGAAATCAAGCTAACCCTAAATATTTTCACTTGACTATGGTCATGAGAATCCTTAGATATCTACTAGGCAGCCCAAACCTAGGAATTTGGTATCCTAGACACATCACCTCCTTTGAAATCTTAGGCTTAAGTTCTTATTTTGTAGGAAGTAGGGTAGATACTGAAACCTATAAATTTATAAGACAACCCTTAGTTTCTTGGTCCAGTAGAAAGTAAAATTCAATAGCCCTTTTCATGGCTGAGACAGCATATATAGTAGTGGGGAGTTGTGTTGCACAAGTATTAAGGTTAAAATAATAACTTTTAGATCTTGGATTAACCGTAGGAACCATCCTAATTATGTGTGACAACACTAGTGTAATTTGTATATCTAAAAATCCAATTCAACACTCTCGAACAAAACATATAGACATTAGACATCACTTCATAAGAGATCATGTAGCCAAAAAAGACATAAAATAACACCATATAGCTATAGAAGATCAATTGGCAGATATTCAAAAAACCACTTGCCTATGACACCTTTAGCACCTAGAGGATAGAACTAGGTGTTATAGACATTCATGCTTGATCCAAAATAAAACAAAAAAAATAAAAAATAAAATAAAAAATTGGTCTAAGGTGTTTCCTAATCTTAACACACTCATATCACTCAATTCCCAAAATAACCAATTTTTTGTCCCTATCATACTTTAACATTCAACTTCGTAATATACAATTATCACAAAATGTACATATCACATCCCTCTGTTTAATCAACATTCTAGATTCAATTTTTGATCTTCCTATCATACTGTATGATAAACATTGTATTGTACAATAAATATGGCCATGCATTTAAATCATTTGGAATGATATAATTACCCTTTGTATTGTATGATATCTACCTTTCATACTATATGATCCATATGTTAAAATGGATTGGGATGAATTTAACTCAATCGATACGATATTATTTCCCTTTGTACAACTCAAAAACCCATTTATACCTTATAATACTTTTCATCAAAGGTTGTACTAATAACCCCTTGGGATGAATATATTTCCTTTATATCATCGAGTATGATCATGATCATACTATATGATTTAACCACCTTTTCTCAACCAGTCATCTAGATGAAATAATTATTTGATTGTATTGTATGATCCTCAATCATAGTATAAAACAATAAAAAAAATTATAAATAAAAGAGGAAACAAGCTCATTTCACCTAACCTTTCTTACCTACCTTCATCTTTACTCATTTCTACTCAATGGCTAACACAAGAAAATGAGGCCGAATTAACTCAAGAAGCTCCTCTTCACCTCGTCACCACGATGATCATTTTATGTATGCTAAAGATGAGGATGCCTGCCATAAATCTAAAGCATGCAATATTACTCCTTGCATGCATAATCAAGCAGCCCTTAGCTTTGAGGTGATGAGCCTCTTTCCTTCCACTACTGTCCAATTTCTTCTCACCCTGGCCTTTCCATTTAATTGTGAGCTCCTCTATGTGTTCCTTACCAACCTGAGAATAAATCTAGACAACTTGGCTCTCACTTTTGTTTTCTCATTGAAATATAGAAATCACCAATGCAGACCTCACTGAACATATCAGGATTTCTACTAAATGACCTCGAGACTACGCCTTCATAGTAAATGAGTTTGATTTGAGTGCAGTCAATTTGGTTCTTAGAAATGTTGCTTTTTACCAACACTAACCTCTTATCCAGTCCTTAACAAAAAATACCCATATCATCCAACACGTTCTTAGGACATCCATAATACCCAAAGCTGGAGATAGGATATGCATCACCCTAATCCTGTTTGTTGTTATTTACTTGATCATGTCTAATACTATATTTGATGAAACTGATTTGATTATTGACTATATCCAAAACATGACCAAAATTTGCCATCCTTGAACCCGTAGGAAACTCAATTTAGCCCTAGGACATCTTGTTGGATACATTCTTCACATCAAATACCAGTTGACCTATTCTAGAGAAACTAACAATGTCCCAATTTTTTATACGGATGCCTCCTTATGTATCTTTTTTTATCAGGGCCAAGAGAATGCTGAGCTAGATTTTGGTGTAGATGGGGAGGTTGGTCCAAAAGGAGAACCTGCTCCACCAATAGGATATGCTCTATGAAGAGGACCTACACCTGCCTACCCTCACAACGACATCATTCAATGACTCGACTAACTTGAAACTAGGATTGACTCTCATATCCAAGAATAACACCTGCAGCACGAGGAGAAAATGTGATGGTTTGGGGAAAGATTTGCTTTGATCGATCAACATTTTGATTCCATCCATCACTTCTTTTAGCCACCTCCACCACCACCTAATCAGGATCCATAATTTGTCTAAGTCTTTGTCTCATGTGTTTTATGTACTTTTTCTTTGATACTCCTCTTTTTGGTGAAGTCAAAAGGGGGCAAAGTTTGTCTGTCCTTAATTAGTATGTTTTCTTATTGCATATTATATTTTCCATTTCAATTCCTGAATTATAATGAAATGTATGTTTCTATTCATATTTTTATGTTATTTTACTTATCTTAATAAAAAAACAATAAAAATACTATCTTTCATATTAACAAAATTATTTGATAACATCAAAAAGATGGAGATTGTTGCATTCTACGACCCCTAGTCTGAGATTTTAATGATGACAAATAATATTAATTAAATTATATTATTCTTCATTTTATATTTTTGATGTTACTCTTACCTGAGAGTACCAATATTTCAAGAAGACCACACACTGCTCACTAGAATGAAAGACACAAAACTAGGTAGAATAGGACGTGAAGGAGTCTGTAACCTTGTATTTTCTTTATTTCTTTCTACTTTAATATGACCAAAAAAATGTATGCAAATTGAGTAACCATGCACACACAGGGGGATAGTTTTTTTTTTTCAAAAGAAAAAAATTATTATTTTTATGTAGATCACACTATATGATTTTAAAATCATAATGTACATACAATACACTGTGGGTCAAAGATTATATTATGTGAACTAATCATATTGTATGATTTATTTCCAACCTGAAACCCTAGCCGCTAGATTAATTTTAGCAAGTTTTTTAATATTTGAATTTTGAACTAATCATAGTGTACGATCAAATTATACAATACAAATATTTAATTACTTGCTAAAATTAACTCTTGTGATAAGCCAATTAAATCAAGACTTAATTAACGATTGGTGATCAAACTATATGATCTTGTTCATACTGTACAATAACTAAGGCTATTTTTGGTCATCCCGATGATCATATCGGATGAAACCTTAACTTTTTAACTAATTGTATTGTACCATGTATACATCATACATGATGACCTAAATATTTTAACTTATCATACTGTATGAGTTGGATAATACCGGACAATGAATTTAGATGAAGTTTAGTCATCCCAATGTTCATCCTATATAAACTGAAGAAATATAGTATATCATATTGGATGATATTCAAATCATATTGTACAATGAATTTGAAAATTGTTGCTTATTCATATTCCTTCATACCAGGATGAAAGTTATTTTGAATGATCGAATTATACGATTTCTGATCATACAATATGAACAGAAATTACTAAATTGAATTTTTAGGGTTTCCTAAAGCCTTATCTATATTCAATGTCGTTGGTTTTTAAATGAGAGAAAGAGGAATGTGACAAAGGAAGGAAAACCTTGAGAGGGAGCTTCTTGAAAGGATTTAGGGCTTGTGAGAGGAAGGTGAATGTGAGTTTATGTGTGAGGGAGGAGTATCAGTGGATCATACACTTGCTCCAAGCCTGCTACATGCTTGCTCCTCCTATGGTTCGAGTTAATCTTGTGGGAACTCTCTAGGGGGAGAGTCTTCAAGTTAAACATCCTTAAATCTCCTCTTCCTTCTCCAGAAGGGAAAAAAATGAGAAGGTCCGCTACGATCACCGGGAGGGTGACATAGCGCCTGGTACTCTACCACACAAGGGAAGGTGAAAGTGAGTTTGTGTAAAGGCTTATCTGCCTCGCTATGGGAGTAAATAAAGAATTACTTTTGAGTAATGCAAATCCCAGAGTGAAGGACTCTGGGGAGTGAATGTAGGATAAGTGACCGTGTTGAAGTTCATGACCTCCAGCTTGAGATTTTGATGATAACAAATAATATTGATTAAATTATCTTATTATTTATTGAATATTTTGAATGTTGCTCTTGTCTGTGAGTACTAACATTTTAGGGAGATCACATTTGCTCAAGATAACAGAATACTCGAGAAGGGGTAGAATAGGATGTGGAGTCTATAACCTTTTTATTATTATTTTTTTCTTGAGTCTGACCATAAAAAGTGTATACAAATTGAGCACCCATGCACACACACAGGGGAGAGTTTTTTAAGGGAATATAAGATTTTTACTCTATGTAGATTGTACTGTATAATTTTAAATTATATTGTATGAACTAATGTGGCTCAATGGCTATTTTTTATGAAATAATCGTATTGTACGATCACCATCGTACTGTATGATTCATTCTCAATTTGAAGCACCAAATTAATTTAAGCAATTTTTTAAGCACTGAATTTTGAACTTATCGTATTGTACTATATCATCGTACTATATAAATATTTGAATACTTGTTAAATATAACCCCCCGTGATTAGTCAATTAAATCAAGTCTTAATTATTGATTGGTGATCATACTGTAAGACCTGGTTCATATCGTATGATGAACTAAGGATGTTTTTAGTGTACTTGAAGATCATACTAAATGATCCCTTAATTTTTAAATTAATTATACTTGACCATATATACATCATATTGGATTACCTATAGATTTTAGCAGATCATACTGTATGACTTTGACCATACTAGATGATAAATAGATAAGAATTTTGGTTATCTCAGCATTCATCCTATACAAATAGAAGAAATATAATATATTGTACTAAACAATATTTGTATCGTACTGTATGATGTTGTTAAGAAGTGTTACCTATTTGAACTCCTTCGTACCAAGATGAAAGCTATTTTGAAATGATTATACTGTATGATCTGTGATCATACTAAATAAATAGAAATGGCTAAATTGAAAAACTTAGGGTTTCTTGGAGCCTGATATATATGATACTTTTGTCTTTAGAAAAAATTGAGAGGAGCATGACAAAGGAAGGGAACTCTTGAGGGGGAGCTACTTGATGGGATTTAGGGCTTGTGAGAGGAAGGAGAAGTTGAGTTTGTGAGGGAGGAGTGTGAGGGGATTATACGGTTGCTCCAAGCCTGCTGTGGGGGCAGAAGGAAAATCACTTTTGAGTAGTGAAATTCTGAAAGTGGAGGACTCCTGGGAGGAGACATAGGTCAAGTGACCGAACCACCATAAATCTTTATATGTGCTTTTTCCATTTACTGCACTTTACTTTCTTTTTGCAACTTACAAGTGCTATTACTGCTTGGTGAGAATTCTATTTTAGAACTTTGTTATGTTATGTGATTTAAAATTTCCTCACCTATGTTGTATTCATGTTTTAATCACTAGCTTCTACATCAAGTTAATTTATTTTTTAAAAATTAAAAAAAAAATAGAACTCTTATTTAGGATTTATTCTTTATTTCAAAAAATACAAATTCACCTCCCCCCCCCCCTCTTGGTGCATCTCATACTTTTAATTGGTATCAGAGCGGAGTTTCAAAAATAGTATTTTAAAAAAAATTAAAAAATCGATCATGGCACATTTTGGTAACCGTAATACTATGGAGGGTTATTCTATTACTCATCAACCCTTGTTTGACAACATACCATTTGATTTCTGGAAAATATGAATATCTACATTTTTATAGTCAATAGACTACTGCATGTGGATGTTGGTGCAAGAAGGTTACACTGTACCTTTAAATTTTTTGAATGGCATGAAAACTCAAATACCATTTATTGAATGGAGCAATGAGGATAGGGATCTAGTATAATTAAATGCAAAGTGCTTGAATTGTTTCTTTTGTGCATTAAAATTAGAAGACTACATGAGAGCATCTACCTGTGCTATTGGTAAGGAGATCTAAGATAGACTGTGTATCACGTACAAAGGAACTAGTGAGATTAAACAGTCTAAATTAAATATTTTGTTGCATGATTACAAACTCTTATGCATGAAACCTAGTGAAACAATATCTGACATGTAATCTAGCTACACCTAGATAGTGACATCTTTGCATACACTAGGAAGAGAAATTCTAATTTTGAAAATTCAATAAGATTTTGAGATGCTTACTGACTTCTTATGATGCTAAAATCACAGTAATTATTGAAGAAAGAATTAAATATTTACTCAATTGACAATTTTCTTGGGTCATTGATTACTTACGAGCAAGGAGTGAGTCAAAAGTAAACAACTCAGAAAGTGAAAGTTTTAGATCAAAAAAAGATGATGATATAGCCTAGATAACTCAACAATTCAAGAATTTTCTGAAAAGAAAACAAATTAGGTCACCTTAATAACTTGTACAAAGGTAAAAACTCAAAAATTACTAAAGTTTCATCTGACATAATTTATCTTGAGTGCAGAAAATTAGGTCACCTTCGAGCTAATTGCCCCAACATAAAGATCCAGCCAACTAAGAAAAAGGGCAAGGAGAAGCCAAAATATAATAAAGGGAAGATGAAGACACAAAAGACATTTTGGGTAAACTCTGCCTCAAAATTTTTAGAAGAAGAAGCAGAGGAGGAGGTAACAAATTTGTGTCTAATGGCTAATGATAACCTTGGTCAATCAGATCAAGATTAGGTTTGTCAACTTTCATATGAGGATTTATTAATTATTTCTAAAAAAATTCATGATTCGTAAAGAAAGTTAAAGAAAATGTATGCTAATCTTAACGATGAATTTAGTACTTTACAAACTGAGCATGCTAATTTAGTTAAAGAATATTTTGATTTAGATAGAGATCATATTTCCCTGCTTAATAAGTTTTATACATTAAATAAGTAGTACATGAAATTATCTAATGCACGTAATTTCTTGAAAACATCGCATATTGAGTTAGAAAAAGAATAAAATTAATTGGATGAACTTGCATAGGAAATTGATAGTAATGAACATTATTTAAAAGTGGAATTGGCAGTCTATGAGTATGAAAATAAAGCTCTAAAAGTAAAACTCAAAACAATTGAAAATAAAAACCACCATCCCTATTAACCTAAACAAATAATCCCTTAGCATTTCATGCATCACACAATTTTAGGAAAATGCATGACCACCCACATAGGTTAGTGAACCCATTTCTCAGTGTTAGGTGCTTATCTTATGGCATGCTAAGTCATATAGCCTGTACATGAACAATCCACCATAGGACACACCTTGTGTGGAGACCTAATTGTAATCATCACAATATATCATGCATATATCTCATTCATTCAAACATAAGGAGGAACCCAAACTCATTTGGGTTCCCAAATTTAACCTTTGAATTCATTTGTCAGGGTGCTATCACAAAAGACCTACTGAGAGGATGTGGAACCTGGATAGTGGCTACTCGAGCCATATGATTTGAGACATGAATAAGTTCATTACAATGGAGATTAGGATTGGAGGCAAAGTGACTTTAGGAGACAACACCGCCAGGAAAGTGGTGGGCTCAGGTATTGTTGGAAATTCTAAATTTTTTTTTAATTAAAATTTTTTTATTAGTTAATGATTTAAGGCATAATTTGTTAAGTATTAGTCCATTATGTTCCAAAGGATATGATATAAAATTTCTTTCTGATAAATGCTTGATTAGCTTAAATGGTAAACTTGTATTAGAAGGAAAACAAATAAACAATATTTACATGTTAGATCCTAATTGTATTGAAAATTCAAATTCACTATATCTAAAAACTATAATGGATGACTCTTGGCTATTTCATAGGAGACTATGCCATGCTAGCATGAAAACACTTAGGCGTATCACTCAAAAATTCCAAGTAAGAGGCGTACCTAAGTTAAACTTCACCAAAAACCATCTATGTGATGCCTCCCAACTTGAAAAATAAGTAAAATCATCATTTCACTCAATCAAGGATGTGAATACATCTACACCACTAGAAATCCTTCACATGGACCTATTTGCTCCCATTAGCACAACTTGCTTAGGTGGGAAAAATTATGGATTTGTGATTGTAGATGACTTTTCAAGATTCACTTGGTTAATTTCTAGCATATAAGAATGAGTTGTTTGAGAAATTTAAAACTTTCTCCATTTGGATTCAACAAAAACTAGGATGTAAAATCTCAAAAAAAAATATAATGATCATGGTGGAGAGTTTCAAATGGAAAGATTTGAATCCTTCTATCAAGAGATAGGAATAGAGCATAACTTCTCTGGCCCTATAAATCCTTAGCAAAATGGAATAACCGAATGAAAGAATAGAACCTTTATAGAAGTTGCTAGGGCAATATTAGTTTAGTATACTCTTCCTAGATATTTATTATCAGAAGCGGTGAACACTGCGTGTTATATCTTAAATAGGGTGAATATTAGGTTGAAATTGAATAAAACACCTTATAAACTCCTTAAGGGTTGGAAACCAAATCTTTTGCACTTGAATGTTTTTGATTGCAAATGTTTTATCTTAATCAATAGAAAATATCCCTTAGGAAAATTTGATCCCAATGCTAATGAGGGTGTCTTCTTAAGTTATTCATCTATAGATAAGGCTTATAGAATCTTCAATAAGAGGATCCTAATAGTAGAAGAGTCCACCCATATAATATTTGATGAATCAGATAAGTCCACTGAACCTAAATTTGAAGAAGATGAGGTAGAGGCAATTTAGGGAGTAAAAACTATGACCATAGGAGAAAGGGGAGAACCTTAGAAACAAATGCCTAGAAATTGGTGATATTCATCTAGTCATCCTAAAGAATTAATCTTAGGATACCCATCATAAGGTGTGAGAACAAGAAGACATGGACTTAGGAAGGAGGTTAGTCATTCCATATTTTTCTCTATGATAGAAATCATGAGTATAGATCAAGATTTAGAAGATGAATTCTGGATCCTAGTAATGCAAGAAGAATTAAACTAATTTACTAGGAATGATGTTTGGGAATTAGTCATTACCTAAAGAGAAGAGTGTAGTGGGAATGAAGTGGGTCTTTAAAAATAAGGTGAATGACTCAGGAACTATAGTTAGAAATTAGGCAAGACAAGTACCTAAGGGGTATAACCAGATTGAGAGCATAGACTTTGAAGAAACCTTTGCTCCAGTAACTAGACTAGAAGCCAGAAGGGGCTACTAGCCTTTGCTTACTTAAAGGGTTTTAAGTTATATCAAATGGACAAAATGTGTGCTTTTCAAAATGGGCTGATCAAAGAGGATGTTTATGTTGAGCAACCCCCCATATTTGAAAACTCATATATTTTAATTCATATATTCAAATTAAAAAAGGCATTGTATGGGTTAAAGCAAGCACCTATAGCCTGGTATGAAAGACTTAGCTCATTCTTATTAGATAGAGGATTTGTTAAGGGTAGTGTAGACACCACTCTTTTCTTACAAAGCATAAAAGATAAAATTCTTATTGTTCGGATTTATATAGAAGACATTCTGTTTGGATCTTCTGATAAAACCCTATGTGATGAATTCTCAAAAATAATGAGTAGGAAGTTTAAAATGAGCATGATGTGAGAGCTAAATTATTTTCTTGGTCTTAGTGTAAAAAAATGGAAAATGGAACATTCCTTAGCCAAACTAAATAAATTAAGGATATTCAAAAAAAATATGAAATGGATAGTGCTAAGGCTATGAACACTCCCATGAGTACTATGTTTCAAGTAAACAAATAACCCTAATAAAAATGAGTAAATAAGAAAAAATATAGATGAATATTTGGATCTCTCCTCTACTTAACTGGCAGTAGACCAAACATAATGTTTAATGTGTGCCTTTGTGCCTGATTTTAAGTTGATCTTAAATATTCTCACTTAACTACGATAATGATAATCCTTAGATATCTACTAGGTACACCAAACTTAGGAATTTGGTATCCTAGGCACAGTACCTCTTTTGAAATTTTAGGGCACTCATATTCTAATTTTGCAGGATATATGGTAGATAAGAAAAGCACATCTAGAACCGGTCAATTAATAGGACAATCCTTAATTTCCTGGTCTAGTAGAAAGTAAAATTTAGTAGTTCTATCAACTATTGAGGAAGAATATATATATAACAGTAGGAATTTGTGTTGCATAAGTGATATGGTTAAAACAACAACTTCTAGATCTTGGATTACCCGTAGGAACCATCCCAATTATGTGTGACAACACTAAGGCAATTTGAATCTAAAAATCTAAATCAACTCCCAGAACAAAATATATAGACACTAGACATCACTTCATAAGAGATCGTGTAGCTAAAGGATAAATAGAATTGCACCATATAAATATAGGAGATTAATTGGTAGACATATTAATGAAACCATTAGCCTATGACACCTTTAGCACCTTCAGGATAAAACTTGGTGTCATAGACATTCATGCGTGATACTAAATTTAAAAAAATAAATAAATAAATAAATAATCAAAATTAGTCAAAAATAAAAAAAATTAGTCAAAGGTATTTCTAGATTGTCGCCCACCCACCTCTTTAAACTCCCAACATGACCAATTTTATGTCCCCATTATACTGTATGATTCACATTCGTACTGTACGATCTATACATAATACATAAATCACAGCCCTCTATTCAACCAATATTCCTGATTCAATCTTTGATATACATATTGTATTGTATGATACATGTGGTTATGCATTCAAATCATTTGGTATGACATAATTGAGCTTCATACTGTATCATATCACCACTTTGTATTATACGATCCATGTATCCAAATGGATTGGGATGAATTAAACATGTTCGGTATAATATAATTGCACTTCATACTGTACGAACAATTGTTCATATTATACGATTGTTTTTGTCAACGATCGTACTGATGACTCCTTGGGATGAACGTATTTCCTTCATATCATACTGTACAATACTCATTGTACTATACAATTTGACCACCTTTTCTAACCAATCATCCATACAAAATAATTACTTAATCTTAATGTACAATCCTCGATTGTACCATACAAACAGTAAAAAATTCTATAAATAGGAGGGAAATAAGCTCTTCTTCTTCTTATTGCCACGATGATCACTTTTTTTCTGCTAAGGATGTGGAAGCGTACCATAAGTTCAAGGCATATAAGATAACCCATTCTCGTATGTTAAATCAAGAAGCCCTAAACTTTGAGGTGATGAGCCTCTTTACTTCCACTACCTTATAATTCCTTCTCACCCTAGTATTTCCTTTCAATTCAGAGCTTCTCTTTAAGTTCCTTGCCAATCTAAGGATAAATGTAAAAAACTTGACCCTCCCCTCTTTTATCTGCCATCAAAATAAAGCAAACACCAAAGCAAACCTCGCTCAATATATCGGGCTTTCTACTGAAGGACCTTCAGTCCACTCTTTCAAAATAAATAAATTTGACTGTAGTTCCAAAAATTTAGTTCTTAGAACTGCTTCTTTAAGTCAATACCAACCTCTTGTCTAGTCATTAACCTAAAATGCTTGCATCGTCCAACATGTTCTTAGGACATCAATTATACTCAAAGCTGGAGATAGGATACGCATGACCCCAATCCTACCTTTTATCACCTACCTAATCATGTCAAATACTAGATTTGATGAAGTTGATTTAATTTTTGGCTATATCCAGAACATAACCCTAGTTTACATTCCTAGCACACACGGAAAATTTAATTTAGCCCTCGGCCACCTCATAAGATACATTCTTTACCATACATAATAGTTAACCTATCCTGGTGAACCCGATAATATTCATATTTTTTATACAGATGCCTCCTTCTATATCTTGCTTGATCGGGGTCAAGCACATGATAAGTCAGATTTTGATAAAGAAGGGGAAGCTACTCCAGTAGGAGAGCTTTCTCCACCAAGAAGACCTTCTCCATAACAAGGACATGTACCTACTTATCCTTATGATGATATCATCGAGTGACTTGACCAACTACAAACCTGACTTGACTCTCATATCCAAAAACCACACCAAAAGCATGAGGAGGACATGCAATGGTTTAGGGAAATATTTTCTTCAATTGATCAATAGTTCGCATCCATCCATCACTTCTTTCCTCCTCCTTTTTAACTATGTCACTATCTTATTTTTTCTATGTTTTTTTTGGTACTCCTCTTTTTGGTTATGTCAAAAGGGGGAGAAGTTTGACAACTTTAGTTAGTATGCCATCTTGTTTGCATATCATGTTTTCTCTTTTAGTTTCTACCTTCAAATGAAATGCATTTATGTTTACCTATTCATGTTTATATTCATGATTTTTTATTTATTAAAAAAATAAAAAAAAAATTATACTAAGTCTCTTATCTATAATATTATTTGATATCATCAAAAAGGGGAAGATTGTTGTAATCTATGACCCCTAGCCTGAGATTTTGATGATGAAAAATAATGTCGATTTAATTATCTCATTATTCATTGAATATTTTGAATGTTGCTCTTGTTTGTGAGTACTAATATTTCAGGGAGATCATATATTACTCAAGATAATAGAAGACTTGAGACTGGGTAGAATTGTATATAAACGAGTTTGTAAGCTTTATTATTATTATTATTATTATTTTCTTTTCTTGACTCTACCCACAAAAAGTATATGAAAGCTGAGAAACCATGAACATAAATAGGGGGAGAGTTTTTTTTAAGAGAAAAGAGAATTTTTATTCTATGTAGATTGTATTGTATAATTTCAAATCATACTATACGAACTACTATGGCTCAACGGCTATTTTCTGTGAACTAATTGTACTGTATGATCACCATCGTATTGTACGATTCATTTTCAATTTGAAACCCTAGCTACCAGATTAATTTAAGAATGTTTTTAAACATTGTATTTTGAATAGAACATACTGTATTAATATTTTAAAACTTATTAAAATTAACCCCATAATTAGTTAATTAAATCAAAGCTTATGTACTAAATAATGATCATATTGTACAAACTAGTTCATATCGTACGATGAATTGAGGCTATTTTTTGGTCATCTCGAAGATCGTACCGGATGATCCCATGATTTTTAAACTAATCGTACTAGACAATATATACATCATACTGGAGGACCTGAAGAATTTAACATATCGTATTGTACGACTTTGATCATGCCAGACGATGAATATAGATGAATTTTGGTCATCCCAGCATTTGTCCTGTATGAATAATAGAAATATAGTATAGCATACTAGACTAAATTAGTATCATATTGTATGATGTTGTTAAGAATATTTGTTTGTTTGTACTCCATCGTATTGTATGAAAGCTATTTTGAGCTGATCATATTATATAATATGTGATCGTACTTTACAAACATAAATAGCTAAATTAAAAAACTTAGGGTTTCTTGGATCATGATATAAATGTTATACTTTTATCTTTAGAAAAAAGGGAGAGGAGCATAACAAAGAAAGTGAACTCTTGAGAGGGAGCTACTTTATGGAATTTAGGGCTTATGAGAGGAAGGAGAAGATGAGTTTGTGAGGGAGAAGGAGTGTGAGGGGATCATACGGTTGCTCCAAACCTGCTGCACGCTTGCTCCTCCTATGGCCCGAGTAAATATTATGGGAGCTCTCTAAGGGGGAGAGCCTTCAAGGTTAACATCCTCAAAGGTCCTCTGCCTTCTCCAAGAAGGAGAATAATGAGATGGTTCACTGCCATCACCGGGAGGGTGATATAGCTTATGGTACCTGCCACACTAAGGAAGATGAAAGTGAGTTTATGTAAAGGATTCTCCATTTTACTGTGAGGGCAAAAGGAGAATTACTTTTGAGTAGTAAAAATTCCCAGAGTGGAGGACACCAGAGAATGGATGTTGGTCAAGAGACTGAACCACTATAAATCTTCTAGTGTGCTTTTTTCATTTACTACACTTTACTTTCCTTTTTTCATCTTACAATTTTTATAACTGCTTGGTGAGAATTCTATTTTAGATCTTTATTATGTGATTTAAAATTTCATCACCTCTGTTGCAATCTTGTTTTAATCACTAGCTTCTGCTTCAAGTTAAGAGATTTTTTGAAAATTAAAAAGTTTTAATTAGAACTCCTATTTAGGATTTATTATTTATAACTGCTTTGGTGAAAATCAAATTATAACTGCTTGGTGAAAATTAAAAAGTTTTTTGAGTATTTTTCTTGACACTCTTATACTTTAGCTTATCTTCACCCTTCTCCTTATTTGGGTAACTCTTCAGGTTGTGGTAGTTAGCTCGGAGGTGGCCTGACTTCTTGCACTCAAAGCAAATTGTATTAGATAAAACTTTAGTATATTTGTTGCTTTTACCTTTTCTCCAGTTATTTTGATGATGCCTCTATTTTCTTTTCAGCAAACTCTTTAACTGGTGCATCATCAAGGCTATTTTGTCATCCTTATCCAGTGCAGAACTGTCACTATCATAATCATTTACTTTTAGCACTTCTCTCCTTCTTCTTCTCTCCTGCATCACTTTGCCTTTGACTCACTCCTTACACATAAGCATTGAGTGACCCAAGAAATTTATAAATGGAAAAATATTTAACTCTTTAGATTTAGTTATTGTCATTATCTTGGCATCATAAGAACTAGGTAAATAATATAGAATCTTATTAACGTTTTTAGAATTTGATAGTTCTCTACGTAGTGCATGCAAAGATGTTACTATCTTGGTGAACCTAGTTTACATTTTAGATGTAGTCTCACTAAGTTTCATGAAAAAAAGTTTGTAATCATTCAAAAGAATGTTTAGCTTAGACTGTTTAACTTCACTGGTTCCCTCGTAGGTGATAGACAACCTCTCCTAAGTCTCTTTCCCAGTTGTGCATGTTGAAATCGTACATAGCCTTCAGATTTTAAAACACAAAAGAAATAATTCAGACACTTAGCATTTAACTATGTGAGTTCCCTATCCTTATTACTCCATTCGGTAAATGGAATATCAGTTTTAAAACCATTATTGTAACTTAGTTTTCAAATTTATATTTTTATATTATGTATGTTTTTTATGATATCCAAATCTTATTGTGTTTATTATTATTTCTCTAAACTTACATTGGAAATTTTGTTTGTGTTGTTTGTGTGTACTAACATTTTAGGAAATTCATACTCCAAAGTACTAAAGACTTCAAGACAAATTAGATTAGGGTTTATTATAATTGAATTCTATACTTTTTCTATATTTCTAAGTTTGAGAGAGTGTGATTGTAATTGAATAATCATGCACACACACTAAGGGAGTGTAAAAACTTATATTTTTAAAAACAATTATACTTTATGATTATGGGATCATACGAGATAATTTGACCTATGTATTACTACAGGATGCGGTTAATCGATTCATGCCTTAGAAATTTTTTATTGAACTGTTCGTACTGTATAAAGTTATATTCATACAGATGATGTCCATAGTACAAAATGCCTACATATCAGTTCATCCCAAATGAACTCATCATTTTATGAACTGATCATACTGTATGAAATGACTTTCATATATACGACATTCAAAGTATGAAATGGGTGCGTACTAGTTCGTCCATACAAATAATTGAATTTTTTGAACTATTTGTACTGTACAAATTTTGTTTCAAACAAACGATATCAAGAGTATGAAATTTACTAATCCATTTTCGTACCAACCAAAGCATGATTATGTTAAACTGTTCATACTATATGATATAGAATTCGTACAGAACACCAACCAGTGTACAAAATGTGTTCATACATAATCATACCAGATGAATGAGTTTAATTTTGAATTGATCATACTATACGATGGCAGTTAGAATATATGACTGCCAAAGTATAAAATTAGTTAGCATAGGATCATATGAGTATTTTTTAAACTGATCATACATATAATATGTGATTATACTATAGAATCTAATACAAACAAATTTAAATTTTCATTTTTTTTAGACATTTTTTTGTGTCATTCATATATAAGAGTTCAAAAAATTCATTATTTAAGAACTCCTACTATAAATTTCTTTTGAGAGTGCACTTAGAGAGTGTTTGAGAGAGTTCCTTGGGATTAGAGAGTGGGAGATTTCTTAAGAGGGATTTGTGAGAGGATTCACAAGCTGGTGAGTTTCTCTTGCTTATTCTTTAAAGTTCTTCCCTACTTTCTTGAAGACTATTGGAAGAAGATTTTCAAAGGAATGCCAATATCTATTGACACTAGGAGGGTGTAAAAAGATGATGGCACTCTATCGACACTAGGAGGATATAAAAGGATGATGATACTCTATCAACACTAGGAGGGTGTGAAAGAATAATAGTGCTCTACCAACATTAGGAGGGTATGAAAGGATGCTGGTTCTCTGCCGTCACTAGAAGGGTGAGAAAGGACATCAATTCTCTACCATCATCAGGAGGATAAAAGAGGATGATAGTACTATGCCGCACCAAGAAATGTTGGAAGAGAGGTTAATTATAATGGTTTCACCACCTTGCTGTAGGAGCAAAAAAAGAGTCAATTTTGTATATTGCAATATCTGAAGAGGGAGTCTTCAAGAAGTGTACGTAGTTCTAGTTGGACCGAACCACTATAAATCTCTGTGTTATTTTTCTATCATTACTTTTTTACTACATTTTAATTTTTTTGCAAGTTTGAATTTTATGGTTAAAAAATATTTTTGGAAAAATTTTTCATTGAGATTTTTTTTAAGAAATGCAGAGATTGCATTAAAATAAAAGAGATGACAACCTAATACAATCTAGATAAAAGAAGCTAATGATTTTTTTTTTCAACAAGAAAAAGGGATCTTATTAAAACTAAATTTGTTAAATTAAACTTATTATAAATGAAATGAAATCCACTATCTCCTATTTTTAAACTATTGAGATGCAGGGGATACCTAAGTTTAAGACAACCTGAGGGTTGATTAGTATCCTAGAGTTCCCATCCACTTAGAGAATAAGAAATACTAAAGATCCCATAATCATTTAGACAAAGTTTAAAATAACAAATTAAAAGAAAAAAAGAAACAAAAGCTAAAAAGAAAATTACAATTCAATAAAAAATCACTTAAGAATATCATTGAAAGATATTCCAAAAGCTTATTCCAACTTCTAACGTCAAAAATCATTGGTATTAATTTGCCAAACTTTATGATCATATGCTCCATCTTCAAGTATATCTCTGCTATGTTGTTATCCACGGGAGAAACCTCTTGCATTTTAGTGAGATAAAAGGGAAGAAGAACCTTTCAAACCGTTCTTCTCTTTGATATCAACCATCTTCCTTCTAGGTAGTTCTTTCACCGGACCCAATGCTTGAAGTTCTTTGAATAAAATGTGCTTTGATCTGGGGGAATCTTTCTTCTTGGAAAAAAAAATTTTGTCTTTCTTAAGAATACTTTTTTTGAAATTCAAACTAATTGCTGATGTAGGAGAAGTATCTCTTAATATGTCAAAGCTATTTTTTAAATCAGAGATTGTAGTAGTAGTGGGATTACCATTTACACTAGATGAAACCACAAAAGCTGTTGAGGGAGATACAATAGAAGAATCTTGAGTTGATTCGGTAGCCTTTGTAGGAGTCAAAGCCGATATCTGTTCATCCTTCTTTTCAGCCTCCATAGTTTGTGGAATTTTAAATTTGAGAGCTGTGTTTGTTGGAGAGAAAGTCGGATCTTGTATCTCAACAACCTTTGGATTAATCAAAATATCCTTTGAATTTAGAATAGCATTATTGTTACTGAAGATTTAGCTTCAATCTATTTTTTTGAACTTTCAAAATCTGAATTTTGAATGTCCAATTTTTCAGCAATTTTGGTTTCAATCTCACTAGTTTCTCCTAACAAACCAGCAACCATATTATCCACATCAGCCAAAGCATTAAACGAATTAGATTCAAAAACTGAATCCCGAGAAACAAGCTGGGCCATATTGAATTTTAATTTCTGGTTAACCGCCACTTCATCTCCTTTCTTGAATCCAGCAGCTTCTTCAATTTGGCATTTGAAACCTACAACTTCCACTGGATCGGACATCATTTTGATGTTGTTTCCATCTGCCAATAGATGTATAATTTCTTCTGGTTCAGCAAGATCAATTTCTGCACTTTTACAAATCGTTCCAGATTTTTCTTCTGTTAAAAAAATCTTGGAATTAAAATGATTTATCACTGATTTCTTCTTGTTTTTTGAATTTCACTTGCATCCAAGGACCATAAATATTATCAGTATGATTTAACATTGAATGGATTTCTTCAACATTAGGACAAACTGAATCAATATGCCCTATTCTCCCACATTTGAAACAAAGTGATGATAGATTTTTGTATTCAAATTTTTGATAAAATTTGCCATGCATCCATTCAACCCATATTCCAGCAGAGATTTTAGAGGTCAAATTAACTCGAATGCAGGCTCTAGCAAATTCTCTTCTTCCCCACTTAAACATGTTACCATCCAATAGTAATGAGATCCAAATTTTAGAGACAATTCTAGTGATATTGGACTCATCCAAGCAGTGTAGGGGTAAGTGAGGAAGACGAATCAAAATCGGAGACGAAACACCTTCCAATGAATTAGGAGAGAAGTTAAGAGACCATTTGTCTAACCCAACTGCAAAACCTCCTACTAACCATGGACCTCCATTAAGGACTTCTTCCATGGCTTCATGAGACTGAAAGGAACATAATAGCCAATCTAGGCCAAGCAAGTTTAAGTGGAATCCTCCATATTTCTTCCATTTCTTTCTTAATTTAATAGCACATTTTGAGAAAGGTAAATTATTTCCAAGAATTTTAACCACCAAAGATTTACTCAAAACTTGAATATTGGATTTTTCTTTATCCATATCCAGTTTAACAACATTTGAATCTTCAATCTCATCATGATTTTTATTCCAATTAATTTTAATGTATGGTTTTTTGATCCACGCATTAGATATATCAAAATTTGAAGAAATATTTGGACTATTGATATTGGCTTTAGCCTTGTCAATATCCTTGTCATTCTTCAAAATATCAACAAAACTGCACCTTGAAGAAGAAGCTTCCTTGTCATTTGCTCTAAAAAAAGAAACGGGTAAAGGAGAATTAGGTAACTTGTTAGGAACCAAAATTACCTCTTTCCCTTTACTTGAATCTGGCAAAGGCTTATGTTTAGCCAACAGGCCTCCCTCTTTGATAACAAGAGGGGATTCTAAAACCCGAAGATTATGAGGGGAGATGCGTTTGAAGGAGAATCTACCTTTTGAATCCAACATAATTGGACTCGCGGTAGATAAAATGGATTTGGTGTTCCGATCATCCATAGATGACCGGCCACCATCTACCATCTCCAATCTTAGCACCCGAAATCTTCAAACTCTCTTTCCAAATTCTTCCTTTAATTATGGAGCTTCTCTCTCTTCCCTTGGCCAAGAGATTTTTTTAAATATAAAATTAGTTTTTCAAATTTACCAAGAGATTTTTAAAACACTAATTCACCCCCAATTGGTTAGCCTTAGGACAATTGCTTTAGGTCTAACAACCTATTTAGACTTTCAAGTATTAACTACATGTAATAGAAGTGAATAGTCAAATTGAATCATATGCTAAATTTTATATACAATGGAATGTAAAAAGGTAGACATGAATATTTTTTAGAAATCAAAAGGGATATTTTCAAAATGTGGTGGATGGGCTATAAAATAACCCTCCGCAATATTATGATTATAAAAAAGAGCTATTTATCAATTTTTAAAAAGTTTTCTAAAACCTTATTTTCAAAATCTCTCTCTAATACCACTTGAAAGCCCGTAAAAGTTGTTAAACCTTATGGAACTATCTCAAGTCTCACCAAGAGTGTTGTGAATTAGTGCATTTAAAAATCTTCTTTAACTTCAAAATAACAATAATAATATTTTTTAGAAAGCTTTTCAATAATTAAAAAGACCAAAATCTAATCAATTGTGGAAGCGAGAAATTTTTATCAAAAATATTGAAGTTACTATGATGAAATTTTAATTTACGTGATGGAACAATAATCAATATTTTTTCATGCAGTTATAAAAGGAAATGAAATGCAAGAAATATAAAACTACACAAAGGAAAAAAAACACACTATAGATTTTTATAGAGGTTCAGCAACCTTGACAAACATCCACTCCTTAGAGTCCTCCGCTCTAAGAATTTGCAGTAAAATAAAGTGACCTTACTTTTGCTTCTAACTTAAGGCAGAGAATCCTTTACAAACTCACATTCACCAAACCTTTGATCCGATAGAGTGTCGGATGTTATATCACCCTCCTGGTGATGGTAACAAATATTGAATCATTTTTCTCCCTGCTGGGGAAAGTAGAGAACCTTAACTTTTTTTACTTCCTCTTAGAGAAGGCAAATAACCTCGAGGACTACAATAAGAAGTCTCTTTCCCCATAGAGCTTCCAAAAGACTCACCAAGGCTACAAGAAGAGTAAGGGTGCAATTAGCCCAGAGCATCCCTTTGATCCCCTCCCATAACTTCTCCCCAAGCTCAAGCTCACCTTCCCTTCCTCTCTAAAATCATATTTTTCTTCTTAGAAGCTCCTCTCTTAGAATTCCTCTTTTAGTCACACGTTTCTCCCTTGATTGATAAGAGAAATATAAAATAAGCTTCAAGAAACCCTAAAAATTCAAGTTAGCCACTACTATTCATACAACACAATAAAGGTTCGTAAATCATGATCAATTCAAAACAAGCCTATCTAGTACGACATGAATAGTTGGTCAAAATGAATTAGTCAAATTTTATGAACACATCATATAGTATGATTGATAGAATGTCCAGTGTGATCTGTTTAATTTCCTCTATTTATATAGAACAATTCCTAGGATAACAAAAATTCATCTCTATTAATCATTCTGTACTGCTTTCTTTATATAGTACAGTTAGTTCATTTCTAGTAGGTCATCCAGTATAATAGAAATATCATAAAATATGATTAGTTCATAAATTATGATTCGTTTGGTAAGATCTATGGGGCAGCCAGATAGTGTCTCTACTAATTATTTGGTATGAATAAAATCATACAATACAATCACATAACACTAATTAAACCAAGATTTAATTGATTAATTACAAGGGTTAATTTTAGCAAAGATTTCAATTAAACATACTATATGACTTAGATCGTACAGTATGATCAACTCAAAAATTAGATATCAAAATCTTATTTAAATTAATCTAGTGTTTAGGGTTTTTAGATCATAATGAATCATAAAATGCGATCAAGATCATATAGTCTAATTAGTTCACAGAAACTAATTTAACTAATTAGTTCTTGAGCCTATTTTAGATAACATATTGTATAGTATGATTCAAAATTGTACAGTATAATTAATTTAAAAAAATTAACTTTAAAAATATTTTTGTTTCCCCTTATATATGTGTGCATGGTCACCCAAATTGCGTACACTTTTATGTGGCTAGACACAAGAAGTAAAAAATAAAGAAAATAAAATAATATACTATTTTACATCCTATTATATCCAATCTTGAGTTTACAGCAGTCTTGAGCTGTGTATATCTTACATGAAATGTTGGTGTTCATAGACCTAAGAAATATCTAAAATATTTAGAAATAAAAGCAATTATTTAATCAATAAAGTTTGTCATCATCAAAATCACAGACTAGGGATCTCGAATTATAACATAGAAGTCATTTTTAGTGGCTTTTTTGGAAAGAATCACAATCAATGATAATAATTGCATACATTAAATTTTAATACTACATACATTTGTAGAGGCTTTTAATCGCATTAAATAACTTCATTTTCCTTAAGCATTAATCACAAGTACACATAGATTCAATGTAAATTTACATGATTTATATTTAAAAAAAAAATTATGAGTTTTGTTAGAAAAATCTATCTCGCTAGCAAAAATAAATTTTATATGGTTTACGTTTTGGTTTTTATAAGGTAAATTTAGTGTGAATCATAAGAAGGTGAGTACGAAGTTCAATAATCATTCTTTGTAATTGTTAATAATTGTGTTATGTCTACATTAATCTTGAAGCATGAATGTTTGTTACAAAATATAAAGTATTTTCGGTTTGATCTCTCTTTCCCTCTAATCGATGTTAGAATTTATTATGAAAAGTTTATATTTGATTTGAAATGGATAGTATCTTTTGTTAGCTTATTCCTACATAAGATTGACAATGGCATGAATAGTTTCATATTATGACTTGAGAAAGAAGAAGTTTGGAGTGGTGTTTCAAATTCACTAGCCCATCATTATTTACTTAAATGAAGTCTCATGATATGTTATTTATAGTTTTCACACTCATGTATGGTGTTGATTATGTCATAGAATGACATTTAATCAAGCTTATTCACATGCTTTCATAACTCATGTTTAAATGGGAATATTTGTATGTAAAGTTATAGTTAAATTACTTCCTTTGTTGGATTATAGATATTCTTATATGTGTATGTATGCGTCAATTGATATATATATATATATATATATATATATGTATGTATGTATGTATGTATGTATGTATTGAACTCCATTAGTCATATTAAAGAGCTCGCATGCATAGTTATGGTTCAATAGCATGTGTATATTTGATATCAAAAGCTTGTGAAATTGTTAGGTGGATCATATGTAATTGGTAGATTTCAATTATAATGAAGAATTTTTCATGCACACGGTATCACATTCATCCCTATTTTAATGAGTTAGCAACATTAACCTACATATATTATTCTTTTTTTTTTTTTTTGAGAAAATGCAAAGAGCAATTTTATTTAATAAAAGAAACTAAGTACAAATAAACTCCTTTAATAAGTGAAGAAAAGGAGTAATGCTACTATCATTCAGATTATCCCAAAAAAAATCTAAACTTATAGCTAAGTTAGCGCACATATCAGCTAACTTATTACATTCTCTTTTAGCAAAAGAAAAAATCACATGTTTAAAGTCTTTAAGAAAATCTAAATCCTTAGGATTTAAAAAATCTTCTGAAATGGAATTATTCTGAAAAGCATTTTGCAAAAATAAAATCACATTGTGATTATCACCTTCGATCATAAGGCCTTTAGCATCTAGCATCCAATCTTGAATATACCTTCTTAAGGA
This sequence comes from Dendrobium huoshanense, assembly GCA_016618105.1. Taxonomy (NCBI): domain Eukaryota; kingdom Viridiplantae; phylum Streptophyta; class Magnoliopsida; order Asparagales; family Orchidaceae; genus Dendrobium; species Dendrobium huoshanense. The sequence continues at coordinate 47,764,515 of CM028347.1, forward strand.
GAGAATAGAAAGTATTTCAATTTGAGCAATATCACAATGATTTATGCTGAATCGAAAAGCTCCAAAAAATCTTCCCTTTTCATCTCTGAAGACACCCCCAATTCCGGCTTTGTTGTTACCTGATAAGGAAGCATCCACATTGCATTTAATCCAGCCAGGAGGTGGAGGAAGCCAAGTTGCCTTATCCAGCAATACTTGTTGATTAGCTTCCCAGTTTTTCTAAATTGGACTGATTTTGAATGATCCAAATGCATATTCTAATGCTTTAACTGTTATGAAATGAAAGTTGTCTTCTATGTCACCATGAATTAATTTATTTTTGCTTTTCTAGCAACCAAAAATAACAGAACAGTATAAGTTTCCAATGATAGGATTCTGATCCGAGATCTTATGTAGCTCATATAAACATTCTTCCAAAGAATTAAATGATGGCTGACAGAAATTCCATTTTTTTAGCTTACCGCATACTTCTTTAATGAATTCACATTTTCCAGCTATGTGATTTGAGTCTTCTATGTCTGGACATAATCTAGGACATTCAATATCTTCTATTATGCCTCTATGATGAAGAAAACATTTAGAAGGTAAAGCATTAATACAAAGAGACCACCAAAATATTTCAACTTGATGTCTAAGTTTAAGCTTTTTAATCCAGCTCCAGTATAAGCTTTCCGTATCATGTTCTCTGCTTTTTTCAAAAGCTAAAGCAGTAATAGATTTTCCAGAGCATTTGGTAATCAATTCCATGCTGTTATTATCAATATTAGAAAAGATAGGAACTTGACTGATTAATTGAACAAGCTGCAGGCCAAAGGAATTCTTTAAGCATTCAATATCCATTCTCCGTTACTAATAAAAGCTGAGAAGTTACAGTATTACTGGTCTAAAATGGATGTAAAAGTCGGCCATTTATTCAAGCATTTATCCAAAATCCTAACTTCATTCATGTTATTCACATTTTTTCCATTACTAATCTTCCATCTCATAAGAGGACATAAAAATTTAGCACCATTCAAAATGATTTTCCATGTAGAAGAAGAATTGCATCTATTATCACCATCCCATAGATCATTACCATATCTAACTATTAATGCTTTGTTCAGCAAAGAAGATGGTTTAGAAATAAAATTGAGAGCCAATTTGGCTCTTAATGGACCAATTCTTTCTAGCATTGAATGAATTCCTCTACCTCCTTTACTTTTTATTTTGCACAATAAATCCCAAGCAACAAAATGAATACCAAAACATCCATCTCTTTTATTCCATAAAAAATTTCTGCACATCTTATCTATCTCTTTTAAAATTTTCAAAGGAACAAGAGATAGGGTAGACATGAAAATAGGCAAAGAAAGGAAGGAGGCATTTAACAGAACAAGCTTACCAGCTAGAGAAATAAATTTATTTCCCCACAAATTCAACTTAGTTACAGCTTTATCAATTAAAAAACTAAAATTGTATTTGACCAGTCTTCTCAAGACAATTTTAATACCAAGAAAATCCAGCTCCTTTACAATTTTAAATTTTAACAATCTGGATAAAAGTTTGGCTGAGCTCTTAGGAATGGCTTGGCTAAAAAGAAAAGAGGATTTGGCCGATTGACTACTTGTCTAGTCCACTTACAGTAGTTACTCAAAATTGCATTTATAGTCTTCAAACTACTTTTGTTAGCTTTTGAAAAAATAATAATATCGTCTGCGTACATAAGATGAGAGATCAAAGGAGTAGTAGGAGCAACTTTCATACCAATATTACCTCCTTTTCTAGAGAATTCTTCAAAAAGAAGTTGGGAGCACATGATAAAGAGGTAAGGAGATAGTGGACATCCTTGTCTAAATCCATAATTAGACTCAGTTCAATTTGAGTATTTACCATTGATCAATATAGAAAAATTTGGTTTCATAACACATTCCATAATAAGCTCTGAAAATTTTTTTGGAAATCCAAACCAATGAAGCACCTGATTGAGAGTAGGCTAGCACATGCTATCTTATGCTTGCTCCATATAAACTTTGATAGAAACAAACCCCTTTCTAGATTTGGATAATCTAAATTTGTGAAATAATTCTTGTGCAAGAAGGATTTGATCCGACATAAGTCTCCCTTTTACAAAAGCATATTGCACCTCTGATGTAATCTTTGGAAATAGATTACTCATTCTATTTAAAAGCATGCTGGCCATAATTTTATAAATTGTATTACAAAGACTAATGGGCCTATAATTAGAAGGTAATAAAGGATTTTTTACCTTAGGAATGAGCACCACAAATCATTATGAATAATATGCCAATAACTTTTTATGAAGGAATAAGTAATTCCATCTCTTCCTGGGGCTTTATTCAAACTCAATTTGTTGACAACAACTACCATTTCTTCCTTGGAGAATTCTCTGTCATGTAATACATAATCAGCCGCATCAACAGTATTTGAACACGGTGGCCAATCATTCAAGGAGCAAATTCTATTTCTCCATTTGTTTTTTAAGAAATTCAAAAACACCTCATAAATTTTAGCCTGATTTTCAATCAGCAAACCCGTTTCACCTTTAACATGGTTTATCCAATTAGTATTTTTTCTAGCTATTGTAGAAGCATGAAAAAATTTTGAATTGCTATCACCATCTTTGATCCATTGCATTTTGGATCTTTGTTTCCACCATGTGCATAGACGTCCAAGAGTTGCATTCAACTCTCGAACCTTGGATCTTTACTGAGCAATTTTCATATCAGAAAAAACTTCAGCAGAAGATTCCTCTTCTTGGATATCAATAATTTCCTTTTTTTAAACAAATTTTCAACTCAGACAAGTTTTTATGTTTGGCTTTGTTCCAAAAAAACAAAGCTTTTAAGGACCGTTTGAATTTTTTGTTCAAAATTGTGTCTGCATTACCTCCCGAAGGTTTATTCCAAGCAAACCAAATGACTGAGTGAGAGGCTGGATATGATAACCAGGTGTCTTCAAATTTCAGATTACAATTTTTATGAATAATTGGAGAAGATATTCTTAATAACACAGGACATTGATCAGATGCAATGCGTGCAAGATGCTTTACCACCGCAACATTCAACAGATTTAAAGCTTTGCAGTTAAGGATGCAATGATCTAATCTTTCTAATATTCTTGCTTTACCAGATTTGTTGTTAAACCATGTATAACTTGGACCAATAAATCTAGTGTCATGAAAGTCACAATCCCTCATAAATGTAAGCATGTCTTGAGCTCCTTGTGTGAAAAAAAAAAAAAAATTACAACCTTTTTTTTTTTCATTTTGAGATATTATGCAATTGAAAGTCACCTCCCATAACCATAGGAAGCTTAGAATATTTGTATTTCTCCAAAATATTCCAAAGTAATCTTCTTTCAAAACTATCCGTGCTCCCATATATAGTTGCAATGATCCAAGATGTTTTGTTTTCAATGTTCAGTTCTCCTAATACAAACTGATTTGAAGTTTCCATAATTGAAAAACTAGCCAAATCTGATCTCCAACATATCATAATGCCACCTGATAAACCGTTGGATGGAAAGAAGTAAAAATCCCACATATCTCCTATGAATCTTTTGAACTCCAGAGTATCAATAGAATAAATTTTGGTCTCAATAAGACCAACAAAAATAGCATCATTTTCTTTTATAATTTCCTTCAAATAATAGGAGGCCTCAACTTTTCTAGCCCCCCTACAATTCCAGAATATGAATGAGCTCATTTTGGATTAGAAGTGGGTAGGTACCCACTACATTTCCTTTTATTCAATTCACCTTTACTTGATTTAGAAGTTAAACTGACATTCCCCAATGATTTTAGTTCTTTTTGAAGTTTAAATTTAATCTCACTAGTAGCTATAATCTTGGTTGTAACAGGAGAAGTAGATAATTTATTGCTTTCTTCAATAATCTCCTTCTTATTAGAAATTGTGTTCACGTTACTCTCTGGATCAACTAAAATGATTTCCAAATCCAACTGTCTGTCTTCATTTTCAATCAAAGAATTTTTTTTATTAGAAAATTCCTCCTCATTCTCATTTGAAGCAATGAGAACCTGTTTTTACTTTCAAGAATAACAGGAGCTTTCATATTTATAAACTTTTTTGCTAACAGCTCACCAGAAATTTTGACAGAATCTGATTTCAACACATTAACTTCCAGATTATTAAGTTCTGGATGCTTTTTAGGATCTTAAAAATGATAGGGAATACCTGAGTTCGCAAGTAATCCAGTAGGGTTTACTTGAGTTCGCAGGCAACCCTTCCCATGTGAAATATTTGAAATGGAAGGAGATTTATCCTTCATCAAATCATCCTGAGAACAATCCTGGATTTTAAAATTACTATTCAAAGTAGAAACAGAATTCTTAATTTCAGAATTATTATGTGATTCAATAATTTCACCTTCTTCTATAGTGGAATGTAGCACAGTTGGAGGCTCATTACGAAGAGCAATTTCCTGTCTAGGAACATATTTTCCAAAAGTTTTCTTCTTCTTAAATTTAACCTGTATCCAAGGTCCTAATTCATCATTTTCATTGGCATATCCTTCTTTTTGAATCATTTTTTCATCTCCTCCATTAGCATTGGTAACAACTGAATTTAAAGAAGGACATTTGTTCTTCAAGTGTCCAATTTTACTGCAGTGGTAGCAAAGAGAAGTAATCTTCTCATATTCTACTTTTTGGAAAGATCTACCATATAATCCTTCAATCAAAACACCTCTTGGTAGCTTTTTGTCAAGGTCAATGCGAACACAAACACGAGCATATTCCCTCTTTCCCCATTTAAAGGAATTGCCATCTAGATATAAAGGAGCTCCTTTCATAGATGCAATTCTACAGATATTCTACTCATCCCAGCAGTTTTGAGGTAAACACGGCATACGAATCCAAATAGGTGTTGTAAGACCTTTAAGAGATTCTGGGGAAAAAGAAGGAGACCATCTATCCACTACAATAATATTTCCTCCAATATACCAAGGACCTCCTTCTAGAACTTCTTCAACAGCATCAGGATTAGTAAAAGAACAAAGTATCCAATCAAGACCCAAGGTTGTAAGATAAAATTTACCAAATCTGGACCATTATCTCCGGAGCTCTTTACTGCAGATTGGAAATGGTATATTGATACCCAGGACTTTGATAACCAAAGAGTTTCTCAAAACTTGTGAATTAACATTTTCAAGTTCCGGATTCATAATCACAGCAATCCCGTCATCAGTTACGGGAATTGAACTCAAATTATAATTGAGTTTAATGTGCTATTTTTTCTTCCAAGCATTAGACAAAACATTTTTAGGAACAAAATTGGAAATCTTAGCCGAAATCTTATCACGAGTAACAGCTTGCATAAAATTCTTCACAGGCAAATTAGTGTAAAGATCAGATGATTGCTTTTCATTAGAGTGTGAAGAATTGTTAACAATATTCTGGTTATTCACATTTATCTCTGGCCACAGGTCAGAGATTGCATTTGAACAACTAAATTTATTAACAAAAATCTTCACATCTAATGAAGAAGCTTCCACGTAGTTAGAATTCCGATTTAAAATTGCACTAGAAATATTAAGACTTGGAGTAATGCACAAAGGCTGATCCATGATGCCTTTACCTTTGCCTTCCACAGAAACAACATTCTTCTTCACAGGTGAATCACTAGCCTCTCTGATAATTAGCGGTCTTGCAGAAATTTTGGTATGAACAAAATCTTTGATCGAGTGTTGGAATGAATTATCATCTACTCTGATAATCCCATGAGGACCTTCATTCAAGTTAGACGTGCCGACCAATGATCGGCGGTCCTCCTCCATCATCGCCACAATCCGGCAACGGAGCTTGCAGAAAGAATGGGAAATGGAAATTCAAAAAATCCGGCAGCTTCTCTCTTTAACGACAACTTCTCTCTCTACAAAGAAGAAAGATCATGGGTTGGGCTTGCTGAGTTTGATACTACATATATTATTCAAACTGAAAGTTACTATATAAACTCTGCATCACACTATATCATCATTTTGACAGCCACTTGTATTTATTAGATAAACATACTTGCACCTGCTCTCTTTATGCTTTCTTATAAGGTACTTATGTCTTTAATGTGTTAATGGTTGGTGGGTCATGTTTCCTGGGGCCTCATGGAAAGGCCTCTTCATTGTGTAATGGTATATAGATATGCCCTGTCTCTCTTCTGGTCAAGTATATTTTGTACAACTTCATAAAAACTTGCTCTTTATTATGGCAAATGGCAACACTTGCACACATAGGACTGCTATTTTATTTTCACCCAAATTTATATGGGAGGTTGTTTTAGTCATTGGCTTTAGATTGGTGCATTGATAAACCCTTTGCCTTGTTGGTTAAGGCTTGCCCCCTTTGTGAACCATAGAACCTTCATGGTAACCAAGGCATGCAGCATAGGTTACCTACTTGAATCATATGCATAACTGTTTTTTTTTTTTTTTTTTTTTTTTTTTTTTTTTTTTTTTTTTTTTTTTTTTTTTTTTTTTTTTTCATGAAAGGACCCTTGCTAAGATGACTTCTTTTGGGATTTTAAAACATTTAAGTAATCAAAAAAAAATTCATTCATAATTTTTAGTTCTTAAATATGATTTCCACAAAAATGCTAAAATATATAAAAATGAAATAAAATCCAAGCTTTAATATGATATGTATATCCTTGTATTAGTCTTATGTTGTATGTCTCCATGTAGGTAATAGAATTAGTTCTTTTATCCATGTTTTATAAGTTCATTTGCTATACACCATGAATTAATTAATAAAACATAAGTAATAAACTCACAGTCAATCCTAAAATTTGTAATGTATCAATTAAAATAGTAATCACAAATCAAAACCATTTAAATAATAAATAATAGTAATTAAGTTACAAGGTGATTATTAGGTAAGTGCAGCTTAAAAGGCTATTAAGTTAGCCTAAAGGAGGGTGAAATGAACCTCACAACCATGGTGTAAACAAAGGCAATCATCACTTAACATAAATGACTAATGATAAATAAACACTAAATCAATTAAACAGACTAAATTAATTATCTAAGTTTAAAATAATCAAATCAATAAATTAGTAATAAACTCTATCAATGAAGTTTATAGATTGGACTACCATGAGCTTAGAAGCTACATGTCCTAAGGAGGCCCTGGTCCTCGTGCCATTGAGAATGTCATTAAAAATCCATAAAAAAATCTTAAACTAAATGAATATTTTGATTATTAACTTGTCTTCAACTCCAAATTAAATAAATTTCTAAATATAACTTAACTTCAAAAAGTCATAAGAAAATTCAAATAAAAACAAGAAAAATATAAAATAAATTTGTATTAACTCTTAACATAATCATAAATAAAAGCCTATATTAATTAGAATGAATTGAAACAAAATAAAAATTCCCTTTCACAAACCCTCAAAAACTTAAGTAAAATACTATGAATACTAAAAACTTAAATAAAAACTAAATGTCCCTTGAATTTAAACAAATAAAAATAAAAGTGTTGGAGAATCCAATGAACTTCAAGTCAGACCTTAATGTTTAAAACTACATTAGATTTCATTTTATATTTTTTTTTTTCTTTCTTCTTTAATACATGTAAGGTATATAAGCAGGACTACCTTGAGCTATAGGACTTCATGACCTAAGGAGACCTTATCCTCATGCCTTTAGTGATAAAGCCATGTACCTCACAAGTTAAGGGAGAAATGTTTAATTATTTGCATGAGTTATCCCCTTTGTAAAAATCTAAAGCCACCCTTAGAAGGCCAATCCAACTCCTTAACCATTTATGTGTCAAACCTTAAGTCAAGTAGAATATTTGTATATTTATAGGCGATGTGTTTTCCACTCCTATGGCAGCCTTTAAAATTTATCAACCTTAGATATAAGAAGCCTAGGAGTTTTTAGTGGGTAAAAGGCCGATTTTAGTGTGTCACCTATTGGTCTTCTCTCAAGTCTTAGGAAACCAAGTAAGGGTTAATCAACCTTGTAGCCTTATAATAATTCTTGCATTACTTAGGGGTAGGATTGAGGATAGTTCATTTTCCCCCTCAATTCTTTCTAACTCTAACACAGGTTGGGGCACAAATATTTTGGTTATTTATAACATATTGATTAAGATTATGGATCTAATATTATTTTATAATCAATCTACCCTAAAGGGATAATCATTTAAAGAGAAATTATTGGGTTAGTAAATTAAACAATACAAGTTTGACTTACAACTTGAACCTTTCACCTAAATTGGGGTAGCTAGGTAACATAAATTTTACATACACTTAGGTGTTGGATATGACACTTATTTTAAGGCTTTTTAGGGTAGGATGTAGATAGCATAACATTTTTTACTTTCTTCCTTATACACTTTGCATTTGTGATGATGTGATGATGTGTTTTTGGCTTAGAATATTTATGGTTTTTTTTCTATTTTGTGGCTTGATGAGTGGGCACGAGCCCTTAAGTACTTAGAATTTTTATAAAGATATTTTTTGTAGGTGACCACATTCCTAAAGGATTAATAAAATGTTATCAAAATAATTATAAATGTGTTATATAATAGATACTATAATGATTTTTAACCCTTTGGGAATGTGATCTTAAGGACTAGATCTTGATGTATATACATAATTATTTTATTATAATTATGTTAATCTCTATTTTATAGGGAGTCCTTCATAAATTTTCATTTTTATATGTAATTTTAGTTAGGAAGGCCATTTAGTGTGGCAGCATTTCATAACTCAAGAGGACAAATATGCGAAAATCGATCAAGGCCCCACACACCATTTTATTTTTATATAGTTTTAAGATTGAGTTATAGTTATAGTAGAGCTCAGCTACCACTTTTTTTTCCAAGGTAATATGTTACAAAACACAACTACATTTCTAGCCATTCATTCATAATATATTCTATTATGATTAAATTATTTACATTGATTATGCACTAGAACCACATGCTTTTCCCTAGGTTTTATTCTTTATCGTTGGGGGCGGCTTATACAAAGTTAACATTAGTTTCTTATGATGTTAAATTTTATATAAAGACAAAATTTTCTTAAGAAAGATAAAATATACACAGGGCTTAAAATCAACCAACTTTTTAAATTCAGAGTATGATCACTCTGTGGATAATTTTAAAATATAATTAATATTACAAACATATTTAACTTCATATTAGCTATTGGCTAGTCCTAATTAGCCCTACTCTCCTTGCATGGCCAAAGAAAATCATATAGATTTTCTTTTATCACATCAAGAGATAGTTCACCATAGCATTAGCATAGCACCTCTCTTTATCAAGCTTAAGGCCTATACCTTTTTCGTACCACCCACCACTCTAGGATTTGAGATGCTATGTAAAGTTTTAGTTGGTTCCCATTTTTGAGAAGTGTGGTAAATCTAGGTCAGGGATGCTTAGGTCCCTGGTGGGATTTAATTTTTAAGTCTCCTTGCTATCTTGTATTAGTTAGGTCATGGGCATTAATACAAAGATTACGATACATCCTATGTAGATATAGGAGCAATGGATAGCGATATAAGCATATAATTGCAGGCCTTATCACTAGGTAAACTCTCCATTCTTAGGAGGCTATAAATCTTACTTATTCACATCATGTTGATGACATCCATTCCATTCTTCTCTCCTACATACTTGATGTATGATCTCTCTTCTCTCAATTTTTAGATTTAGAAGAGGTTCAACTTACTACTATCACCCTTCCATTTATTAATAGAACATTAACTTATACTAAGGGAGTGGTAAAAGATATTATTGTTTAGGTAGATTAGTCTATCTTCGCTATAGTTTTATTATCTTAGATTTGGAAGAAGATAGAGAGATACCCATTATATTAGGAAGAACTTTCCTAGAAATAGGGAAGGCTATGATAGATGTTTATAATGGGAGTTGATTATGAGAACACAAGATCAAGAAGTGACTATATGTGCTTAAAGTCCTTATTATACCCTTGTGATAAAAATAAGGATTATTTTAGGGTTTTTTTTTTAATAAAGCAAAATTTGCATTAAAGCTAGAAAAAATGAGCAAGGAAGCAACTACACACCACCTCCTACAAAGCAAGGATTTCTCCTTTTATCATCTCTTTAAAAGTCTTTATAGCAAGAAGTTCCATATAAGCATTATTCCAATGCTCACAAGGTGTACCAAAAGCATATAGGAACCTTCCTTTATAATGTCTGAAAACTCCACCAATTCCTCCTTTGTAAGAAGATAACAAAGCTGCATCAACATTTACTTTAATCCAATCAGGAGGAGGAGGATGCCAAGATTCTTTCAACATAAAATGCTGATTGACATTCAACCTTCTCGAAATGCTCCATACAAAAGCTTTATGAATCGCTGCATAATTAATGGCTTCTGTAGCAATATAAACTGCTGATCTTTCAGATTTTCCATGGATTAATTCATTCCCTTCTTTTCTATGTAAAGTATAAAATGTTACATAAAATGTTTAGCATAACATGATCTATATTCTTCATCCAATTCCAGCGATCTTCAAAGAAGGTAGCCAATGGAATGATGAATCCCCATTGATTAAGAAGTAAAATAACCTCTTCTAAATTTTTACATTTTACTGTCAAATGCTCCAAATTTTTAGCTTCATTACAACCCCTAGGACAATTGCTGTTAGAAAGCAGCCTTCTATATGATAGGAAGCTGAAAGTTGGTAATGCATCATTTAATAGCCTCCACCAAAATGTTTCAACCTTTGCATTTAGTTTTGCTTTCTTCAAATACTTCTAGAATTTATAATCTTCAAACTGCTGATTTTCCAACAAATAAGCCATTACTGAAATAGTTTTGCCTGAACCTTCTTGAATGAGTTCCAGTTCATCATCCTGACAATTTGAAAAAATTGGAACTTTACAAATTCTATGTATTAGCTCTTCACCCAAGTATACCTTCATTATAGCCACATTCCAATTTCCTTCCATAATGAATTCATTCACATTTTTCATGTTGTAATCTATGCTCCTCACAAAAGTTGGCCATCTATTGATGCACTTGTCCATGATCCATGTATCATTGAAGAAGTCAATTGAATCCCCATTTGTTATCTTCCATCTTACTATCTTTTTAAGACACCTTCCTCCATCTTTGGTAATTTTCCAAGCCGGAGAACAAGATTTTCTTCCAGCAGTTTGATCCCAGATATTTCCATATTTCGGGTATAAGCATCTGTGCAACATAGAGTCTTTCGCCTTTACATATTTCCAAGAAAGTTTTGCTCTTAATGGAACCATTTTGGTAGAGCAAGAGTGTAATCCATGGCCACCATTCTCCAAAGGTTCACACATATTATCCCAACTCATATAATGAAGTCCTAGACCTCCATTCATCTTCCTCCATATAAACTTTCTACAAAGCTTATCAATATCATTAAAAATACTGATAGGAATCAATGAATGAGTAGATTGGAAGATTGGGATTGAGAGCAAAATCGACTTAACAAGTGTGATCTTCCCTGCCAAAGAGATGAACTTGTTACTCCAAGAATTTAGCATTTTCAATACTTTATCAATTACAAACTAAAAATCCATCTTCCTTAGCCTTCTCAAAGCCACCTAAACTCCAAGGTAAAAGAATTCTTTTGTAGATTTGAATCCCATGATGTGTGAAATAGCCTTCCTTTTCTTCATTCTGTCTTGCCAAACAAAAAAGCTGATTTGTTTTTGTTGATATTTTGTCATGTTCTACCGCAGAATTAGTTTAGAATTTCTTTGATCCTCTTAACATTTGTTATCTTTGCATTTGAGAAGATTACAATGTCATCCGCATAAGGTAAATGGGAGATCTTTGGACCTTTGGAACTAATTTCAATGCCAATTGAATCCTCTTTCATGAAAGCATTAGACAAAAGCTGAGAGTAAATAATGAATAGAAACGGTGATAGTGGACATCCTTGATAGAAACCACACTTGGCCTTTATACCCTCAGTTAGACTCCCAGTAATCATCAGATTAAAAGATGGATTAATAACACACTCCACGATAAGTTTTGTGAAAAAAACTAGAAATCCAATACACTCCAAGGATTTGTTTAGATCCGACCAACCCATGGAGTCATATGCTTGCTCCATGTTGATTTTGAAAGAAACAAATCCATCAAAAGTTTTAGAAATTCTAAACTTATGAAATATTTCTTGGGCTATAAGAATATTTTCTGAAATTGATCTTCCTTTTAATAAGGACACTTGCATATGGGAGATTAATTTTGGGATCATGCAAGACATTCTATTCAACAAAACTTTTACCGTTATCTTATAAATAGTTTTGTACAAACTTATAGGCCTATAATTGGATGGAGTTGAAGGATTACTTACTTTAGGAATCAGTACGATAGTAGTTTCTTTCCAACTCTCACACATGTTGGTTGATGTGAAGAATTGGTTCAAAGCATTCCAAACATCCTCTTTAATCAAAGACCGATAATTTTTGAAGAATGAATATGTTATGCCATCACTTCCCGGAGTAATGAACCCTACTGCCTCATTTATCATAATTTTTACTTCTTGAACAGCGAAGCTTTTACATAACAATGCTGTGTCCTCTTCATTCAACCTTGAATTTGAATTTGGCCATCCGACTATTGAACATGTTTTTTTCCCCATTTCCTATTGAAAAATCTTAGGAAAACATTCTCTATCTGGTATTGATCTTCCATAATACCATCATGTTCATCCTTAATGCTATGGATGAAATTGGAATTCCTCCTAGCACTAGCAAATGATTGAAAAAAATTAGAATTGCAATCACCTTCTGCTATCCATTTCACCTTTGAACATTGCTTCTACCAAGTATTAAGGTGGATTAACGTTAAATTCAGCTCACTGATTTTGGTTTTTAAACTCCTAATGTCTTCAGCTGATAACAGTCCATCTTGTGCTTCTTTTTCTTGTAGCTGTAAGATTTCTTGTTTTATCCTTTCTTTTAGTTGGTTTAAGTTCTTCAACTTTGCTCTACTCCAAAAGAATAGAGATTTCAAGGCTCTTTTGATTTTTTGATTGAGAACTTGAGCCGAACTCCCTTTAGTTTTCATGTTCCAAGCCTTCTTAACTACAGCATTAGAAGAAGAATATGAAAACCATATATCTTCATATTTAATAGATTTTTTTGCCGAATTCATAATTCCAAAAATATTTAACATAATGGGGCAGTGGTCTGAAGCTATCCTGGGAAGATGTTTAACCACTAAAACATGAGTAGTATTAATGGCATAAGAATTAATAAAGCATTTGTCCAGCCTCTCAAGAATCTGGCCATTGCCCAATTGGTTGTTACACAAGTAAATTTTTGTCCTATATAACTTACCTCATGTAGGTCATTACAAGTGAGAAAGGTCTTCATCTCTTTAGGTCCCAAGGAAAAGGTGAACCTATTCCCACCCCTTTTGTCCTCTTTGGATAGTAAACAGTTGAAATCCCCTCCAATGACCATAGGAAAATCAACATTAACAAAATTTCCCAAAGATGTCTTCTCCTGTAAACATCTTTGTTTCCATATATAGTAGTTATCCTCCATTTACTTTTGTTAGCCACTTCCAAAACACCAATGATATATTAGGAAGAAAATTCTAGAACAGTGAAAGAGGCCAAACTGCTTTTCCAAGTTACCACCATACCTCCAGGTTTACCTTCCGAAGGAACATGAAAGTGATCCCAGCCATAACCAATCAAAGAATTGATATCATTGTATTCAATACAATTCATTTTAGTTTCCAAAATACGTACAACTAAAACATCATATTCTTTCACCACCTCCTTGAGATATAGAGAAGCCATCTTTTTCTTAGCTCCTCTACAATTCCAAAACACTATAGAAGTCATTTTTGGGTGAGAGGGGAAGATTTCCCCATCTTTTCCCTTGAATCTCCTTCCATTCTTCTATTTCTGGTTTCTAACCTGATTGGACCCAGGTTCTTTAACAGTTTAGCTCCTTTCTTTTTACTAACAGAATTCCCATCATCCTTTAGCTTTCATTCAAACTTCAAATTGTTGAAATACTCACCTTCTTTCTTCTGTTCCAGGAACTTCACTGAAGGTTCAATCATTTTTTCACCTTCCTCATTCAGAGTATTTAAAAAATTAAACTTGTTCTCAGCAAAGCTGCTAACATTTTGATTGCATTCCATATTGTTAACCAGATTACTAGATAAAGCCAGATCAGAAGCCTTCTTGGGCTGAGATTCCAACATGATGGAACTAACCTGAGGTTGGATATTCATTTCTTCTTTCCTGAACTGATCTCCATTTATCAGACAAGATTGTTGATACTTCCCAGCTTCTTCAAGTTTTTCTAAAGCAGCAGTGTTTCTATTCATCACTTCAGTATTAAATGAATTCTTCTCAGCTATTATTTCAGTATTACCAACAGTTCCTATTTTATTTTTCAACATTTCAATATTTATTCCAGAAGTATTAAGTAGCTGCTTTCTAGGACTCTTCACTTCTTTTATATTGAATTGTTTATCCTTGTTTTGAATTCTGGCATTTTTGTGTTCTTCCTTCTATAATTCAAATGAACCCAAGGACCGTAATCCTCTCCAGCAACTTGGGTTTCTCCATGAGTTATAACTTTATCAGTATCTCCAACATGACTTTAATTTTCCTTCATATTTTTGCTGACTATTTGAGACTGAAATGGGCCTAATTTTTCAGTGCAATTTTCTTTTAAGTGTCCTAACTTCCCACAATTAAAATAGAATGTGGGAAGTCTTTCATATTCAATGCTTTGGTTAAATTTTGCCAAACTTCCTTCAACCCAAACTCCCAATGGAAGTTTTTCATCAAGCTTTACCCGGACACATACTCTAGCAAATTCTCTTCTCCCCCATTGAAACATGTTCCCATATCAAATAGGGAGAGCCTACCATGGAAGAAATCCTACATACATTGATCTGATCCCAGCTTTGTAATGGAAGATTCGGCATATGAATCCATATCGGCTCTATCAATTCTTTGAAGGAAGTAGGATTGAATGATGGGGACCATTTATCCATCCCCACTATACTCCCATTAACATACCAAGGCCCGGTGGTGAATACCTTGTCCATTACTTCTGGATTCTCAAAAGAACAGAGAACCCAACCCATACCAAGGTCAAGTGGAATTTACCAAAAACTCCCCATGGCCTCCTTAATTCCATACTAATTATATGGAAAGGAATGCTATCACCAAAAATTTTAATCACCAATGCTTTACAAAGTTTATTTGAATTCTCAAGCTCATTTTCTGTGTACAGTTTAATAGTTGTCATTTTTAATGTACCCTTCACCCAGATCAAAATCAGCAACTCTAATATTAGTTTTTTTTACTCCAAGCATTTCTCAGGTCATTACCAGGCTGTTGTTTATTGCTTTCCAAATAATTAAAAGGCAATTTGCAGTTGCCCAGCTCACCAGATAGGCAGTTCCTAACATTATTAAGATCAGTAGTTCCCTGCTTAATATAGGAATAGTCCTACATTGGAATAATAGAGACTATCCCTTCTCCTACCTTTGTTCCCATTCTTTGGACACTTGGTACAAGAATTATTAAATCTTCTTCCAAACCTTTTTCCAAGACATTGCCTTCCTTCCTGAATATCATTGAGTTACTTAAGGTATTTTCAGAGATTGGCAAATTTGAATTTTTGATATCGCCAGATGAATGCTTGTTCATAATGAAGATTAATGTTAATGTCATTTGAGAAATACACATTTATCCCTAGCTGGGGTCAGAGATTGCATTTGAATGACCAAATTTATTAACATAAAGCTTCATATATGATGAAGAATCTCCAAGGTCATTTGATTTTTGGGGCGATATCACACTAGTCTTCAAAAGTTGAGGAGTAATACATTCAAAGGTGTTCACAATCCCTTTACCTTTCCCTTCCACAAAATCAATCTTCTTCTTAAAGGATGATTCACTCACCTCTTTAATAACAAAAAGTTCACGAAGTTAGCCTTAAACGCGCATCATTCTCCTCCAAACTGAGATTCCTCCTATTTAGATGATGACCGTCTTCTTTAATTTGTGCTCCAAATACTCCAGATTGACCAGGTGCTCCGACCGATGGCCGACGGCTACCCGCCTCCATCCAACAATGAAGGCGACCTAAAAATCAGGAAAAGGAAAATTTTGAAAAGTGAATGGGAGTTTCTCTCTCTAGCAAATTTCACTCCAAATGAAATTTTCTAGGATTACCATCTAATTTTTTAAAAGTGTTTTAGGGTTTATTTGGAAGATACTATTTTTAAGAATTTTAAGGGAGATCTGATAGTAGAAAGGACTTCGGATGAATCTTTGGAGAAAAATTATGTGATTTTTGGAGAGTCTATTCATATTATTGGAGATAATTTTGAGAGTTTTAGGGGGAAATTTGAAACTTTAAATACCTCACCTTTTGTTAGAACTTTAAAACCATTGGTAGAGGAAGTTTCTATTTTAGAGCTAAAAGCCCTTCCTAACAACGTTATTTTTTTAAAAAAAATTGCAATAGCAAATGCATTAAAAGTAAGAAAGAAAAACAAGGAACAAACTAAAACAAAGGTCACATTCCTTCTTCAATAGAGAACTTAGAGAACAAGGGATGTTATCGAAAGAAAAACTATCAAAATAAAATTTGTTATCTAAAGCCATAGTAGCACACATGTCGGCTACTCTATTCCCATCCCTATGAATATGGTTGAATATTACCTTATTGAAATCGGCTAAGAATAGAAGATTCTCCTCTATCCGATTGAGGCTTTGCCACTTCGCCTTATTCAAATAATCTTGAATGAATCTGATAACGTTGATGTTATCACCTTCTATGATGAGACCTTTATAATCAACCATCCACAGTTGCAAGTATTTCTTGATAGAATTCACTGCTGCAAGCTCAAGGTTTGCAATGTCCCAGTTATTTTCTCCCCAAAGGCCACCAATAATCTTCCTTGATCATCTCTAAAGCATCCTCCCATTCCAGCATTATAAGAAGGAAGGAGGGCAGCATCAACATCTATCTTTATCCATCCTTGCGGTGGAGGGTGCCAATTAATTTGAAAATCCTGAGGGAGGTTAGCACCCTAGCTAGAAATGAGAGGATTAGAAGATAGAAAAGCTGTAGATAACACGTTTGGTGCGGTTGCCAAAACCGTCTTAGCACTCTTCCCATGAGCTACCTCATTTCTATTTTTTCCAATTCCAAAACACAACATTGCAGTAAATAATAACAATATTAGGAGCTACCTTAGAAAGACATTTTAGCTCCATGATACAATCCTCCAGTGAGTCAAAAATTGGAACAAATATCCCCCATTCTTGAATTTTTCTCAGAATATCTTGTAAATGCTTGCACTTAGCTGAGACGTGTGTCAGATCTTCAATTTCTTTACAGTCTCTAGCACATTGATCATCATTCCTGATTTTTCTTAATTTTAAGAACTCATTAGTTGGGATAACACCTCTACTCAACCTCCACCAGAACACTTCCACCCTTGGCGTCATTTTAAGCATTTTTAACCAAATGGTAAAACTAGAATCTGCTTCACTTGCTTGCTGGTTACTGCAATGTGTCTCATACGCCCTTCCTAACTACGTTAAGTAAACCTTTTTTTATTGTAATTCAACTTTGTTTGTAATTATTTTTTGTTGGTTTGGAAAAGATCAACAAATCAAGTTGATTAGGGTTCTATGTGATTATAAAAAAGGTTTTGGATGGACTATAATTGACATTAAAGTAAGTACCCCATCTCTATGTACGTATAGAATTCTTATAAATGAAAATTGCTTGCCAAAAGTTGGCCCTTTAAGAAGATTAAACCCATCAATAAAAGAAGATATTAAAAAGTAAATACTTAAATGGTTAGATGCATGGATCAATTATCCTATTTTTTATATTGCTTAGATTATTCATATTCATTATTTCCTAAGAAGGGAAGTTGGACTGTAGTATCTAATGAACATAATAAGCTCATTCCCACTAGGATAATTACTAGTTGGAGAATTTTTATAGATATTAAAAAGTTGAATAAAATACTAGGATTTTCCCTTGCCATTTCTTGACCAAAGGTTTGATAAGTTAGTGGGACACTATTTTATTATTTTGCTGGATGGATACTTAGGGTACCACCAAATTCCTATAGCACTTGAGGACCAAGAAAAAGCTACCTTCACTAGTCCCTACGTAATTTGCTTTTAGAAGTATGCCCAATGATCCTACAACCTTTCAACGATGTATGATGTCTATTTTTCAGATTTAATAGATTAGAGCATCAAAATCTTAAAGAATGACATTTTTATTTTTGGCACTACCTTTGATTCTAGTATTGATCATTTGACCACTCTACTTAAAAGATGGGTAGAAATAAATCTTATGTTAAATTAGGAAAAGTTTTAACTTATGGTAATTGAATGTATTGTTCAAGGACATAAGATTTCCAAGAAGGGCTAGACGTAGATAACACTAAGGTCCAGGTTATATAAAAGCTACCACCTATTACTTCAGGTAATAGCATCTGGAGTTTTTTTGGACAAGTTAGGTTTTATAGGAGGTCTGTCACTGACTTTTCCAAATTTTCCAAATCATTGTCATTTACTAGAAAAGAATGTTCCATTTGTGATTGACTCTACATCTTTTAATGTCATTAAAATTTAAATTAATATTTAATACCTACACCCAATATTGTTATAGTAGATTGGTCTAATCATTTTAAAATAATGAGTGATGCATGTAATTATGTTGTTGGTTTTGTTCTTGGGAAAAGGAAAGAAAAAATTTTAGTTTATTATTATGCTAGTAGAACTTTAAATGTTGCACAATGTAAATATGCCACTACTGAAAAAAACTATAAGCTATTATCTTTACTTTGATAAATTTTTATCTTATTTTTATTTGCATGAAGGTTCATGTACATAAAGATCATTCTGTAATTAAATTTCCAATCAAAAAAAGGATGGCAAACTTATATTGTTGAGGTGAATACTTTTGTCACAATAATTTGTTGTAGAAATCCTATATATATATATATATATATATATATATATATATATATTGAGAAATGCAAATAGCATTAAAAAAAAAACTAAAGTTATTACAAAATATCAAAGGAAAAGCAGATATCACATTCCTCCTTTATTAAACTACATAAAGTAGAAGGAATGTTATCAAAACAAAATAAATCAAAGCAAAAGTGGCACACATGTCGGATATTTTATTACCTTCTCTTGAATGAATTTAACTTTGTTGAAGTCCTTGAGAAAAGATAACTGCATAGAATTTTGAATGAATTTAATCACATTCAAATTATATCCCTCAATTATTACTGCTTTGCTTTCAAACATCCAATCTTGTATAAATTCTCTTAAGGAAAGAATTGCTTCCTTCTCCAATTGATTTATGTCCCAATGAATTTTCTTTTTACCAAATGCAAGAAGAAATCTTCCTTTATGGTCCCTAATAATGCCCCCAATACTTGTAAGATTCAAATTCAATAAGGATGCATCAATATTTATCTTAATCCAATATAGAGGTGGAGGGTCCCAAATACCTTTGAACTCCATATGGAGGGAAGTACCCCAGTTGCCTAGAATTAAATATTTGGACATTGATGTATATAAAACATTAGCATCCATCACCGAAGCAGAAGAATAAGCTTTGCCATGTTTAATGTCATTCCAAAATTTACATGCAAAAAAATAGCTGTACAATATACCTTCACAATATTCACATGTTTTTTTGTCAGATTTGTTTAGTTCAGATAGGAAATTTGTCAAGGAATTAAACATAGGAATTTGGAATCCCCTTTGCCTTAATTTGTATAAGATCTCAATCATGAATTTGTAATGTAAAAAAATATGAGAGCAATCTTCCACCACTTGACAACCTCTAGCACAAAGATCATTATGACATAACCTTCTATACTTTAAAAATTCATTCATTGGTAATGCATCCCTCCTCATTCTCCACCAAAACATATCAACTCTTGGATTTAACTTCAATTTCCTTAGCCAATTAGAGAAGCCAAGATCATCATCTTCAAAATTGTTCTTGACTAATTTGTTAAAAGCCAATGTAGATAAAGTTTTTCCTGAATGCTGAAACAGGAATTCTGTTTGATCTTCGACTCCGCCGTTAATACAGCATTCCTGCACTATTAATTTGATCAGATCTTCATGAAAAAATTTGATCAGTTCCTAAACATTCCATTCACCATCTTGAAGTAAAAGCTATTGAAGCTTTACTCTTTTTAGACCCACATAATCAGCAAGCATTGGCCATTTGTTGAAGCATTTGTCCAGTAGCCAAATATCATTCATAACATCAATATTCTCTCCATTAACCACTAGCCATTTGATTAGTGGTTTAAGATGAACAGCTCCATCTAGCAAAATATTCCAAGAAGCTAACTAACCTCTTTTAAACTCCCCATTCCAAATGTTAGGACCATATTTAGATAAAATAAATTCATGAAGCAATGATAAATGATTTTAAACATACCTTCAAGCCAATCTTGCTCGAAGTGGACCCACTTTCTGTACTGCTGAATGCAAATCCATTTCCCCTATAGTTCTTGGTTTACATTGGTCCTTATAAGCTACATAATGAAGACCCCTTTTACCATTATCTTTGTGACAAATGAATTCTCTACATAACTTATCCAATTCATACAAGATTTCTTTGGGAACCATTGAGTGTGTGGATATAAATATTGATAAAGAAAGAAAAGATGATCTTATAAACACCATCTTACCAACTAGAGATAAAAATATAGTTCCCCATGAGTTACATTTATCTAAAGCATGATCAATCAAGGATTGGAAGTCATTCTTCACCATTCTTCTTTAAATAATCTTAATTCCCAAGTATTGTAATTCCTTTACCACTTTGAAGCCAAGTTGTCTTCCAATATTTCTTTTTCGAGAGGATCGAACATATTTCCTAAAGATAATATGAGATTTATCTTTGTTGATGCTTTGACCCATCTAACCACAATAATCATTAAATATTTCCTTCATAGTTTCAATCAACATAGGAAATGTTGTCCCAAACAATAACACATCATCAGCATATAACAAATGAGTGATTTTTTGAGCTCTTGGAGAAATATGAATGACCAAATCATGTCCTCTTTGTTTTATAGAATTTACTAAAAGCTGAGAGCACATAATAAAAAGATATGGTGACATAGGACAACCATGTCGAAACCCACTGTAGGCTTTAATCCATCTAGTACTCTTCCCATTCAACAAGATAGAGAATCTTACATTGACTACACATTTCATAATAAGATTGGAAATCTTATTTGGAAAGCCAAACCATTTTAGTACATTCATCAATGTCTCCCAACCCATGCTAACGTAGGCTTGCTCCATGTCCAACTTGACCGCCATCAAACCTTTCTTGTTTTTTTAGATTCTGAATTTATTGAAAATCTCATGAGCTAACAAGCAATGATCAGACATTGATCTTCCCGGAATGAAAGCAACTTGTTCTTCTGAAATAATTTTTGAAATACAACACTTCAAACTATTTACAATCATAGTAGTAGCAACCTTGTAAATAGTTTGACGAAGGCTAATTGGAAAAAAAAAATTATTAGGACTAACCAAATTTTTCTGTTTTGGAATGAGAACAATCATTGTGTCTTTCCAAGCTTTGTTCATGAAACTAGTTTTAAAAAACTCATCAATAGCATTCCATGTTGCAACTTTCACAATTTTCTAATATAATTTGAAAAAAGAAGATGCACTTCCACCAAAACCTATTGATTTGTTATCATTTTATTGAAAAATTGTTGTAGTCATTTCATCTTCTGTGAAATCTGCATTCAACAACTTTATATCTTCCAAATCAATCTTCTGATTTGCATTAACCGAAAACCATACATCTAAGTTGCAATTCCTCTCATGCCATTTATTCTTAAAAAAATTGAGGAAAATTGTTTCAATCCGGTCTACATCTTCTTCCATATTATTGTTTTCATCCTTTATTTTTCTAATAAGCTTTCCATTCCTTCTAGCCGACGCATAATCATGAAAAAATTTAGAATTTGTATCTCCCTCTTCATGCTAGCAAGCATTTTCCCTCTTATACCACCTAGTAGACAATCTACTCATTGTCACATTAAAATCATCTACTTTGGAACAAAGTAAGTTCAGCTTTTCATAACATAATCCACCTTCCAAATCTTCTTCCAATTATAGTTTTAAAATATTATTCTTCAGTTCATCCTTACTTTTGTTGAAGAAATGCAAATTGCATTTAAAAAGAAACAACTATTACAAACTAGAAAGCAAAGACAAGCCCTTTAAAATTATCATATGGGTATGCGATCTACTAAATTTCATCTTAAATCCATTGGGGTGATGGGGACACCAAATATTAAAACAACCTAAAAGATTGGTTAGTATCCCAGAGTTCCCAATAGACGAAAAATGAAACCTAGTAAAATAGCACATTTCATTACAATAATTTCAAGAAGGACATAAAACACTACAAGAAAACCATAAAAACAACAAACTACAAAAAGTAAATTAGCAACTAAAAAAGCTGTCAAAACACCAAAATGACCATCTTCAACATCCTTAGAGGTCAATGTGCTCCAATCAAGTGATAAATCCGTTGAAACTTCAAAGATTCCAATAATAATCACCATGGATGAACAAAGCAAAGTTGATGAAGCAATAACACCGACACTCAACTCAAGAAACCAATAATCGGCCTCATCCTTTCCAACATCATATGAACTGATAATCATCACCTCCTCATCACACTGACATGAGACAAACCAATAAATTTCAAATACTTCAAGTCTTTAATCATTAAGACTTAAACTTAAAAGAACAACTAAGAACCAAGATGAAAGTGCTCAGTTGGCACTAGAAAGTGCTCTAATACCACTTGAAAGTTTGTTAGGGATGTTAGGCCCCTTATGAACTGGCCCAAGGCTAATAAAGAGATAGAGAGGTGAATCAGTATTTAAAACAAACACAGTCTTAAATCAAAAACAAGATTCACCACAATCAAAACTAACGATGCATAAATTAAATGCGGAAGCAATAATAAGAAAAGAACACACCGGATTTATAGTGGTTAGGTCAAACCTTGACCTACGTCCACTCCTTGGAGGCACCCTCTAAGTATTGCATTAAATTAAGTATCTCTCCTTTAGCCCCCAAGCTAGGCGGAGAAGCCCTTACAGAATCACTTCCACCTTCCCCGTTGCGGGGGAGTCGATGGGTCCTTTGACACCAAAGAGATCTTCTTCTTTGGTGAACTTCTCTCGAGATAAGCCTTGAATCCGACGGTATTCAAGTGCGAGCTTGTCGGAGAAACCGTGTGGAACCCCCTCCACACTACCTTGAGTCCCCCCTCACAGGATCTTCTCCCTCTCTCAAATTCCACCCTTTCCTCACTCCCTTTCAAGCTCTCTCTTCAAGTTTCCCCCAGAAGAACGAAGCTACAATGGCTGTCAAAGCCACTTACGAAGTGTCATGCCAAGCTTAAATAGAAAAGCTCAAAATGAGCTCAGTAATGCACGTTGCCGATATTATCATCCAAGACGATGGTATATCGTCCTAGCCGATCAGTACAAATTAACCTCATCAGCCCAGAATGATCAAAAGAAAATTTGTTACATCGTCCTGGCCGATATCACGATCTTCCAGGCCGATTAGTTTAAAACTGATTCAATCGTCCTGATTATCGCCCTGAATTTGTGCTGTCCGATGTAGATCGTCCAGGACATTGTCCCGGCTGATCCGGCGATCGTCCCGGACGATGTGATTGTATCAATCAACCATTAATGCTTTCCAAAGATACCAGATCAATTTAGGCATAATTGATTTAGATCGGCCAGGACGATATAAATATCATCCTGGCTAATTTCCTAAAACAAAGAATTCTTAAACTGATTATGGCGGATGATTCTTTTTGAATTGAAACTATCGTCCTGGCTGATACAGGTATCGTCCAGGCCGATCCGCTAATGACGGCTGCCTTAATGAGGATGCACTAAGTAGGTTTCTATTTTTGGACAGATCGTCTAGGACAATATAAATATCGTCTCGGATAATGTTACCAAAAATAGAAATCTTTGGGAAACAACAGAACATCTTCCAAGTTTATAAATCATCCGGTTCTACACCAAATACAGCAGACTCAGGAAAGGAAAAATAGTACAAACTGACTCAAACCTAGTCTACCCAATCTTGAGCTGGTTCCAAATTGCAGTCTGATCGTGTGAACCTGAAATGTCATTACATAAGGCAGTCGTAGAGAAATAAGAATGTTTTCTATCATCAAAATCATAAACCATTGATCCGCAACACAAGAGACCAAACAAAAGTCTCCATTCCCTTTCAACCTTCAGCAATCACACCAAGATCCTCAAAGATCAAATCAGTAGAATCCATTCACTTAGTTGGGATGAAATCCCACCTAACTACATCACCTATGCGTCCAACAACAAACATCTTAGAAGAACCAAACAAAGCAAACAAATCCATAACAATAGCTCCAACCTCAAGAGGCCAAAAAATGACCTCAAACCCCACAACCTTCATTAATAAATTTTTAGAACAAAACATACCACATCTCTGAGAAGAAAATTCACACCAAAATTTCTTGAACAACCAACAATTCCATTTCAAGAATCTCTCATTTTCCAATAGTAAATCATAAATTTTATTTTCTGCTCCAAGCACCATTTCCTGATCCATGAAAAACAACCGAATTCAAACAGCAATCGCTACAAGTAAATTCAGGAATAATTCTAGCAGAACATCCCAACCACAAGCAAACTTTGGTCAAAAATTCCACCATCAGAAACAGAGGAAAAATCAGCCCCTGAGCGGAAAACTTATTCCAAGAAAACAAAAAGGCAATTTCGAGCAAATAAAAAAACTCCTTTAAAATCACCTCCAGACTTGAAATCCTACCGAAATCAATCAAGAATCTAATGGCAAAAGAGTAAAAAACACAAACACAAATAATGGCTAAATTAGTCTGACGAAGAAACAACATCTCCACCCAAATCCACTTCAAATGGGTAGCTTGTATACCAAAAAACCACCAAGGACCTCTGTCGGCCATACCAGGCCGACGGAGAACCATCAAACACCTTCGTTCAGTCAAAATTGCCAAGAACGCTGATATAGCTCTTCGCTCTTCACCGATCCTCCTGTTCTTCATTCCATCAAAATCGACAGAGAAACACCAACAAGGATCTCCATCAGCCATGTATGGCCGACGAAGAACCAACCTACGCCTTCATTCCATCAAAATCGCCAAGAACGTTTGCTCTGCTTCAGTTCATCCTTAAGCAAACATAATTTTTTGCATTTATTTTTGTTCCATAAATATAAAGCCTTCATTGTTCTAAGAATTTTTCTATTAAGGATATCTGATGCATCTCCAAAGTCATTTCTTCCCTAAGATTTTTTCACAATGCTCCAAGTAGCTAGATAGGACTTCCAAGCATCTTCAAATCTAAATAACTTGTGATGGAAACAAACTTCTTCATCAATTTTAAACACTATTTGATAATGATCATAAGCTACCCTTGCAAGATGTCTGATCATTGCCATTGGAACCAATTGTATTGTCATTGAAATAAGCAAACATCTATCAAGTCTCTCCCATATCCTAGTAGTTCCTTGTTTGTTGTTACACCAAGTAAACCTTAGTCCAACAACCCCCATATCATGAAAATCATTCTTTGCCATGAAAAACTTCATCTCCTATTGGCCCTTATGACATATTGAATCTCTTTCCACCTCTTTTATCATCCTTGGACAAAAGAAAATTAAAGTCCCCACCTACTATAGTGGGCACACTCCATCCACAATCTTCTTACGATTTTCCCAAAGCCTACTCCTAGCATGAACCTCCTTATTCCCATATAAAGTAGCAATGTTTCAAGTGCCTTTGGTGCTGGTTTGAAGAACACCAAACACCAATTGAGAAGAATGCTCTATCACATTAAAAGTTACAAAATTCCTATTCTAGAGAACAAAAATATCTCCAGAAGTTCCCTCGACAGGATGGTGAAAGAAATCCCAATCACTTCCAATAATTCTATTAACATCACTTCTATCAATACTAATAAATTTCATTTCAGATAGCCCAACAAAAAAAACAAAATTATCTTTTACAATCTCCCTGAGATAAAGAGCGGCTTCCTTCTTTTTAGTCCTCCTACAATTCCAAAACATAAAAGAAGACATTAATTGCATAAAGGGGAAGAGTCCCCACCTGTCTTCCTAACACTTCCTTCACCTCTTTGTTTTCTAGGAACTTGCTCAATCGGCCCTAAAAACTTCAGCTGGACCTTCGACTTCTGTTTGGTAGAATTTTGAATTGGAATCCCACTGTCCTCCTTCTCAAATTTGTCTTCATGCTTGAAATTCACATCCTCATTATTATTTGAAACCTGGATTGGTGCAATACCAAAATCATTGCATTTTGTAGTGTCCTCTTTGTATTTGGGTTCAGCAACCCTTCCATCTTCCTTGATCAATTATGTTGCATTATCAGAGTCATTATATACAATGTTTACTTCATTTTCTTCAGCTAGCAAATCAAAACTAATTGCTAGAAATCCTTCATGAAGCAACATGTTCCTAACTTCCTTATTCTGATGTTCAAAAATAATTACTTTTACATTGCTATCATCTGCATTCTCAACTTTACTACTATTATCAACTTGTGCATCAACTGTAGTAGTTTCATTCAAGTTTTTTGAAACGTTCAGATCATCTACTTTTCTTCTATTGACATTTGGCTTTCTCCAGTTAATATTTATTTTATTTCAGAATTTGACATGTATCTAAGGGCCATAATCTTCAGTTGGGTGGTTTACAGTTTCTTGAGCCTCATAATTTCCTCTCATTGAAACTTTTGTAGCAGCTTTAACCTTATCAATTTCAGCTAAAAGAATTGGGCATTCAGATTTTAAATGTCCAATCTTAACACAATGATAACAAAAAGAAGTAATCTTTTCATATTCCACCTTTTGGAAGAATCTTCCACCCAAACGCCCAATGGTAATTTGGATTCCAAATTAATTCTAACACATACACGAGCAAATTCCCTTTTTCTCCATTTAAATGAGTTGCCATCTAAATACATAGGGAATCCAATTTTTGATGCAATCTTTGCATTGTTAACTTCATCCCAACAATGTAATGGTAAAAGAGGCAGTCAAATCAAAACCGGTGCAGTTAAACCTTTTAATGTTAATGGTGAAAAAAATGGAGACCATTTTCCATACCTACAATATGACCACCAACATAATAAGGACCACCACTAAGAACATCTTCCATCACTTCAGCTAATTTAAAAGAGCAAAGAATCCAATCCAATCCCATTGTTGTTAAATGAAAGCTGCCAAATCTATTCCATTGTCTTTGAAGCTCCAAACTACATACCATAAATGGGATATTCTTTCCCAGAACGTTTAGAACCAAGGAGTTCTTCAACACCTGAAAATTAGCCAACTCTAATTCTGAATTCAATTTAACAGCCACTCCATTAGAAGACATCTCCATTGAATTCTTATTAAAATCAATTTTGATATACTGCGAGCAAACACTCTTATGCAAACACTCTTATTTCTTTACGACTGCCTTATCTACTAATATTTTAGGTCCACAAAATCAGACTGCAATTTGAAACCACCTCAAGATTAGGTAGACTAGGTCTGAGTCAGTTTGTACCCTTTTTTCCTTTCTTGAGTCTATTGAATTTGGTGTGGCTCCTGATACTTTGTAACTTGGAAGATTTTCTAACTGTTTCCTAGAGTTTACTGTTTTTGGTAACATCGTCCTGGATGATATTTATATCGGCCTGGATGATCAGTTCAAAAGCAGAAACCCTAATTAGGGCAACCTCATTAAGGTAGCCGTCATTAAGCATATCAGCTTGGATGATACTTGTATCAGCCAGGATGATAATCTCAATTAAGAATGAATCAGCTGCCATGATCAATTTAGGTATTTTTTATTTTAGGAAATCGGTCAAGACGATATACACATTGTCCAGGACGATCTAACTCAATTATGCCTAAATTAATCTGGTATCTTTGGAAAGCATTAAAGGCTAATTGATTCGATCACATTATCTAGGACGATCGCAGGATCATCCAGGATGATGTCTTGGATGGTTGACATAGGCCAACATCTATTCAGGGCAATGATCAGGATGATTGTAGTCAGTTTTAAACTAATCGGCCAGGACAATATTGCATTGGCCTGGACGATGTAACCAATTTTCTTCTGATCGTCCCAATTCATCCTGGGTTGTTTGAGCTTAATTTGAACTGATAGGCCTGTACGATAGTAATGTCATCTTGGACAATAGTAATATCATCCTGGACAATAATGTCGGCAACTTGCATTAATGAGCTCATTTTGAGATCTTCTATTTAAGCTTTAGCATGACACTTTTATAAGTGTCCTTGGCAGCCATTGTAGCTTCGTTCTTATGGGGGAGACTTGAAAAGAGAGCTTGAAAATGAGTGAGGAAAGGGTGGAGTTTGAGAGAAAGAAGATCATGTAAGGGGAGACTCAAGGGAGTGTGGAGGGGGTTCCACACTATTGCTCCAGCAAGCTCGCACCTGAATACCATTGGATTCAAGACTTCTCTTGAGGGAAGTTCACCAAAGAAGAAGATCTCCTTATTGTCAAAGGACCCGGTGACTCCGCCGCACCGAGGAAGGTGGAAGTGGTTTTGTAATGGCTTCTCCACTTAGTTGTGGGGGCTAAATGAGAGACACTTAGTTTATTACAATACTCAGAGGGTGCCTCCGAGGAGTGGACGTAGGTCAAGGTTTGATCGAACCACTATAAATCTGGTGTGTTCTTTCCTTTATTACTTCTGCATTTAATTTTTGCACTTTGGTTTTCATTGTGATGAATCTTAATTTGTGTTTTTAATCATATAATTTATTTTAAATATTGATTCACCTCTTTCTCTTAATTAGCCTTGGGCCAATTCATAGGGCCTAATATCCCTAACAAACTTTCTAGTGCCACCAGAGAACTTTCAAAGGATTATATTAAAAAGTTTGATTGAAGTCAAAAAGTAGGCAATATACTAGTATAAATGAAATTCCAATAAATTATATTTTTGAAGTTAAATTGTTCAAGTTTTGGGTACATGATTTCATGGGACAATTTGTGCAATCCCATTGATGCCAATATATTATTATTATTATTATTCATTATGTATCCAAATGGATTGGAGTCACAACCCTTAATGCTACTACACATATAGTACTTAAATTCCTAAAGAAAAATATTTTTTATAGATTTGGAATGCATAGAGTTTTAATCAATAATGGGGGAAGTCACTTTTGCAATAAAAGAGTTGAAGCAATATGGTATCCAGCTTTGGATTACAATAGCTTTTCATCTCCAAACTAGTGGACAAGCTGAAATAAACAATAGGGAGATTAAGAGAATTTTGGAGAAAATTGTTGGTTCTAATAGGAAAGATTAGGACATAAAGTTGGATGAAGTAATATGTGCATATAAATTTTCTTTTAAAACTCTCATTGGAATGTTTCCCTATTTCTTAGTCCTTGGAAAAGCTTGCCACCTCCCATTAGAATTAAAACATAAAGTATATTATGTGTTCAAATAGCTAAATTTTAATCTTAAGTAAATAAAAGAAAAAAGGTTAATTCAATTGAATAAATTGGAGTAGTTTAGAGGTGAAGCTTATGAAAATCCTAGATTTATAAAGAGCAAAAAAAAATGGCATGATCGTAAAATTATTAAGAAAGAATTCACCTTTGGTTAAGTGGTAATGTTATTTAGTTAAAGATTAAAATTATTTCTAGGGACATTGATCGTTTAAGAACCATTTTTGAGTTGGCTTACTCTCAAGAGAAACAATTGGTATAGTCTTGCTAAAGACTAAAAACTTAGCATTGATGGGTGGCAACATGAATTTGTTGTGTTACTGTGTATAAATTAGTTCATGTTTACAGTATAAAATTTTATCATTTTTATTACTTTTGCACTTTTTTATGTTAGTTAAATTTTTATTGATTAGATTTTCTATTTTGCTTAATAATTGAAATATGCCCCAAATATTACACTTTGATTGCTAATCTAACTAAAATGAATAATATTAATTAAAAAAAATTAAAATTTAGAAAAAGCCAAATTATATGCGCTTAATGGAATTAACAAAGAATAATAATTTATAATTTGAAAATCATAACAATCAACTAAAAATCTTACCTAAGTTAGTACTTTAATTTTGAACTTAAATACTATAACACTTAAGTTCTGACTATTGGTGAGAATTTAAAAAAAAAAGTACTTAGATTAATTTATAAAATTCATTATGAATACACTTATGAAATTAGTAAACTTGCAAAATCTTCACGTAATTCCAAATTAGGATTTCTTGAAGGAAAAACGTTAATTAAATATTCAAAATTATTATTTTAGTACTCAAATGAATTAAAGAGTAAAGAAGTGAAATGAAAGAAAATCAAAATAAAGAAAAAAATCAAAAGAAAATTGAGAACTATAACATCAAAAGTTGGTATATGAGGATACTAAATTTTTAAAAGGACCCTAATACTCAATTTTAAAGAGGAGAGTGTAATCAAGCTATTGCATATGAAGTTTTATAATTGAATTTTCAAATTAACTAATATACAACTGATTCTTAAATGATAAACTATTCAATCTAAATCAGCAAGTCAACATTACACGTATAGTAGATGAGTTCAATTTAGATATTAATGAAGGTGAATCATTAATATCATTATTCATGATTTATTAAATTAAAATTGGCATTCTTTGATCATTTAAATTCACATCTAAATGATGAAGTATTATCTAATAATTTAGTTAATTATAAATTGTAAAATTTTTATTAGAACTAATAAAGTTAATCAAAAGTGTAACCTTAATTGCACAAGGATAAGTAAGAGTTTAAGTTTGGGAAAATTTGTTAAGTGAAAATTATGTAATATTTTATTTTATTAAATTTAAGTGAATACGTTTATCTTTAGTTAATATTGTGTAAGAATTTTGCAAGGAAATAGAGAAAAATTCAAGAGTATCAAACCAGTTGTAGCACCAAAACCATCAGTGCCATGCTATCATTAATGCCCCAACGCCATATCAAGACATCATGATGTTGAAGTCTAAAAAAAATGCCATTTAATTTAATGTCTTGGTAGAACCATGGTCAGCACCACATTTCTTCACCATATTGCAGTGTTAAAAATCAGCATTGTAATGGTGGAGGATGAGAAAATCCCATTTTTTTAGTAATAAAATCCCATTTTCTAGACTGAGAAAATCCCTATTTATTTGAATTTCTATTATGGAAGGGGATGATTGATGGCAATTACCGACAATCATTCGGCCTTATTCATGCATTCCACCTAATAAATCTGTCTATAGAGCACCTCTGATAATCAAAGAAAATCATGTATCAATGAAATTTTTAGGTATTATTCAAATCGATTTTGAATGTTGGAAAGGGTAAAGAGATATTTGTTGCGAATCTGATTTCAGGGGAAAAAATTTTAATGATAAAAAAAACTTCTATTTATCTATGGCTGCCTTGCCTATTAACATTTCAGGTCTACAAGATCAAAACTATAATTTGAACCAGCTCAATATTGGGTAGACTAGGTTTGAGTCAGTTTGTAAATCCTTTACCTTTTCTTGAGTTAATTATAAATGAAAGTGGTTTCTGATGCTAAGTAAGCTTGCACACACATACTTGGGAAAATTTTTGACTGATTTTAGAGTTTTCTATTTTTACTCACATCATCCGGGATGATCCAAAAATTGTTCTGTATGATCAATTAAAAATAGAAACCCTAATTAGGGCATCCTGATTAAGGCAGCCGTCATTAAGCACATCGTCTCGGACAATGTTATCATCATCCTAGATGATATACTCAAATAAAAAAGAATCATCCATCATATCTATTTAGGTATCTTTTATTTTTGGACATCGTCTAGGATGATGTCTTGGATAATGTAGCATAATTATGCCTAAATTAATCTAGCAATTAAAGAAAGAAATTAAGGTTTGATTGTAGGATCATATCATCTTGGCTAATCACAGAATCATCCAGGGTGATCAGTTAATAAACCATAATTTTTCTTGGACGATCAAACGTCAGCCTGCATTTATTTAGAGCGATGGTCTAGACGATCTGTGATGTTTTGAACTAATCATCTCGGACGATCGTTATATCATCCAAGATGATCAGGTAAATACTTCATTGTCCAGACATCCATTCAGGATGATGATCTAGACGATCTGTGATATTTTGAACTAATCATCCCAGACGATCAAGTTACTTTTAAATCATCCAAACTCCAGAAATCTTGATTGAATATTTTATTGTATGATTATGAACTTTTTTGTATAAAATCTTCTGAATCAATTTCTGAAATATATACAAGGTTTACTCAAATTGTTACCTCTTTGCATGCCTTAGGAAGAGAACTCACTAACTATGAAAAAATGAATAAAATTTTAAGATGATTGCCTTCCTCTTTTGATGCTAAGATTATTGTTATTACTAAATCCAATGATTTGAATACCTATTCAATTGATAACTTACTTGGTCACTCATTGCTTATGAGCAAGGGGTAAATCAAAGAAATCTTGATGCATGTGAGAAAAAGAAGGAGAAAACTATGGCGTTGGAGGCCAACAACACCAACATTGATTATTCTGGGTCTGAAAGCGATGATATTGCCCTAATCACAATAAAATTCAAAAGCTTTCTAAGGAAGAAGCAAACGAATCATCAAAAGTGGAATAAAGGTAAGAGAAACAAAAATTCTAAGAGTTCAAATGATATGATCTGTTTTGAATGTAGGAAGCTAGAACACGTTAAAACTGATTGTCTTACTCTTAAGACTCATCCTATCAAGGAGAAGGGTGATGAGAAATCCAAGTTCAAAAAGGTTAAGAAGAGATTCTAAAAGGCATTCTGGGCAAAATCTGCATCAGACTCCTCTGAGACTAAAGCTGAAGAGGAGACAATAAACTTGTGCTTTATGGCAAACGATCATCTTGATCAAAGTGACCAAGAAGATGTATGTAAACTAACCTATGAGCAACTACTTGAAGTTTCTGAACAAATTCATGCATCATATAGGAAACATAAGAAATCTCATGCTAGTTTGAAATTGGAGTTTTTAAATTTATAAAAAAAGCATGAAATTTTACTTTAAGATCATTCTATAATCGATAACAATCACATGTCATTACTTGATGTGTTTGATGCATTAAACAAAACGCATATTGAATTATCTAATGCACATGATCCCGTGAAGTAATCCCATGTTGAGTTAGAAAAGGAGTTTAAAAAATTAGAAAATCTCAAGGCTTTTGAAAATAAACCAACATTGTATGCATCACACAACTTTAAAAGGAAGCATCACCACCTGAGTAGATTAGTAAATCCTTTTTCTGGTGTTAGATGTTTTTCATGTGGCATGTTAAGACACATTGCACACACTTGAACCATTTACCATAGTACACATTTGGTGTGGAGACCCAAATTTCATGATTCACAGCATAACACATATGTATTGCATTCTTCTTTCTATAAGAAGGGACCCAAACTTGTTTAGATTCCTAAATCTAACGTTTGATAATTATATAGGTGTGCTCTCACAAAAGGCCTCATGAGAGCATATGGTACCTAGACAGCGGATGCTCACAACACATGACTAGACATGCTAGCTAATTCCTTATGTTGGAGGCCAGGGCTGGAGGAAAGGTTACTCTTAGAGATAACACCATTAGGAAAGTTGTGGGTGCAGGTATAATCGAAAACTCCAAGAACCTTTTATTTGAAAATATTTTGCTTATAGATGGACTAAAACACAACTTGCTCAGCATCAGTCAGCTTTGCGATAAGGGCTTCATCATAAAATTCTTGGCAAATACTAGTACTATAAGCTTAAATAACAACATTATTTTGCAGGGAAAGCAGACCAACAATATTTACATATTTGACTTAAATAATATTGAATGTGCTGCTTTATTTTATTTAAAAACTACTATTGATGATTCATGGTTGTGGCACAGGAGGTTATGTCATACCAGTTTGAGAATCCTTAAGAGAGTGACCCAAAAAGACCTAATTAGAGGTGTCCCCAAGCTTAAGTTTTCCAAAGACCACCTTTGTTATGCCTGCTAATTAGGGAAGCAAGTTAATTTCTCTTTTCACTCCATTAAGGACATTAATACCTCTAGACCTTTAGAAGTCCTTCACATGAATTTGTTCGGACCCATTAATACTGCCAGCTTATGAGGGAAAGTCTATGAATTTGTGACTGTCAATGAAGACTCGAGGTTTACTTGGATTAGATTTTTATCATATAAGAATGAGTCTTTTGATGAGTTTAAATCCTTCTTCACTTGGATTTGGAAAAAGCTAGGTTATGAGATCTTGACCATCCATAGTGACCATGGGGAAGAATTTAAAAATGAGATATTTGGATATTTTTGTGAGGATAAGGGGATTAGTCATAACTTCTCTGCTCCTAGGACCCCTCAGCTGAATGGGGTAGCTGAAAGAAAGAATCAGACCTTTGTTGAAGTCACTAGAGTCATGCTTGTTGAGTATTTACTTTCAAAATACTTTTGGGCTGAAGCGGT
This sequence comes from Dendrobium huoshanense, assembly GCA_016618105.1. Classification (NCBI taxonomy): domain Eukaryota; kingdom Viridiplantae; phylum Streptophyta; class Magnoliopsida; order Asparagales; family Orchidaceae; genus Dendrobium; species Dendrobium huoshanense. Next base: position 47,799,153 of record CM028347.1, read on the forward strand.
AAACACAGCTTGCTATGTGTTGAATAGGGTGAATATTATAGCCAAACTTAATAAGATACCCTATGAGATCCTTAAGGGTAGGACACCTAACCTTTCCCACCTCCATGTCTTTGGCTGTAAGGAGTTCATTCTTAACAATGGGAAGTCAACATAGGAAAATTTGACCCAAAATTTAATGAAGGAGTGTTTTTAGGGTATTTAAGTATGGGGAAATCCTTTAGGGTGTTTAATAAGAGGATATTGGTGGTGGAGGAGACTACTCATGTAGTATTTGATGAATATGCTCTTAGAAATTCTAGAGTTGAGGATGAAAATGAATTTGTAGAGATTACCCAATGAGTTGAAATTTTGGAGAAGAGGGTAGAGCCCCAAAACGCTGAAGGGGTGGGTGAGATTACCCAAGGAGTAGAAAATATAGATCTGGAGGAAAGGGTTGAACCTACACACACTCTGCCTAGATATTAGAGATATTGTTGCGACTCAAGCACACGAATTTTTTATTTTTTTTATGATAACAAACATTTTTATATCTCATAGTACTTTTTATTCTATATTTGATTGTGTGTATACTAACATTTCAAGAATACCATGCAACATCAAACAAAGAACCAGAGCTCAAGATTTTGTTGAATAATGTTATATTGTAAAGGGTATGTATTTTTCATTGATGTAATTTTGATTTCTTGAGTCAAGTATTATAAGGGAGTATGCTTGCTTGGTGATCATACACATATACACTCAAGAGAGTGAGATCTATATCTAGAAGATCAAGTTTTGAACTAATCATACAGGCAATTTTAGATCGTCTAGGATGATCCTTTATGATCATGAAAAACAGCCGCCAAAAATAATTTAGGCAAGATTTTAAGATTCAATTTTTGTTCTAATCATCCTAGACGATATGGATCATCCTGGATGATCAATACAAATCATGCCAAAATTGATTATATAATTAAGGGATTAATTATGATAAAAAATTTCAATCTGATCATCCTGGATGATCTGAATATTATACAGGATGATGTTTGCCGACATACTTGATTTGCCTAAATCATTCAAGATGAAATACCATAATTTTTATTCTAATCATCCTGGATGATCCATAATATCATCTCAGATGATCTGTATAAATTTATACTGATTGTCCTGGACTATCCTAATGTGATCTGAAACTATCAGGTCAAATTCTGCACATCATACTAGACAATCATGTGATCATCCAGGATAATTTTTAGCATCGAAATAAACTTTTTAGAGTTTTTAGAAGCATTCTTTTAAAGCACATCGTACAGAATGATCCTGCGATCATCTTGGATGATTTTTACTACCAAGGTTAATTTTTAGGATTTTTCAAAGCCCTCTATTTAAGCTTTGTCAAGGTACTTGATATGTGTCTTTAGCAGCCATTGAAGTTTCATTCTTCTGGAGAAAACTTGAAGAGAGAGCTTGAAAGGGAGAGAGAAAAGCATGGAGTTTGAGAGAGGGAGAAGAACCTTAGAGGGGGTTTCAAGGGAGTGTGGAGGGGGTTCACACGGTTGCTCCGACAAGCTTGCACCTTAGTACCATCGAATTTAAGGCTCATCTTAAGGGAAGTTTTGGGAAGAAGATCTCTTTGGTGTCAGAGGACCCGGCTACTCTACCGTGCCAGCGAAGGTGGAAGTAATTTTGTAAGGTCTTTTCCGCCTAGCTGTAGGGGCTAAAGGAGCGTCACTGAGTTTAGTGTAATACTCTGAGGGCTTCGAGGATTGGACGTAAGTCAAGGTTTTACCGAACCACTATAAATTTAGTGTGTTCTTTCCTTTATTATTTTCGTACTTTATTTTTATTATGATTAACTACATGGGTGAAATCTCTGATTAATCTTTTTTTATTAATTTATTTTATTTATGTTGCAAGATATAAAAAGATTTTTCTTTTTTTTTAATAAGTTTTAAATATCCAATTCACCCGCTTCTTGGTTAGCCTTGAAACTAGTTCATAAAGGCTTAACAACCCTGATGAACTTTCAAGTGGTATCAGGCTGGGATTAATAAAATTGAGTTTTTGAAAACTTTTTAATTTCTATCCATGGCTAACTCTAATAATCGTAATATTGTGAAAGGTTATTCAATCACCAGACCACCTTTATTTAAAATTATTACATTTGATTTTTGGAAAATTTACATGTCTACTTTCTTGCAATCAATTGATTATCGAATGTGACATATGATTTTAACTGGTTATTATGTACCGTTATGTGTTATAGATGGAATTAAAACTGATATTCCTTTTAATTGATGGAGTAAGAAAGAACAAATCAATGCTCAACTGAATGTTAAATCCTTAAATTATTTTTTATGCTTTAAATTCTACATATTGTATGTTAGTATCTATGTGCACTACTAGCAAGAAAATATGGGATAAAATACACAATATATACAAAGGCACTAGTGAAATTAAGCGATCCAGATTGAATATTTTAATGCATGATTATGAATTATTTTGTATGAAATCTTATGAGATGATCTTAGATATGTATATTTGATTTATTTAAATTGTGACATCATTGCATACTTTAGGTAAAGAATTTCTAAACTTTGAAAAAGTCAATAAAATTCTATGTTGTCTACTAGATAAGTTTGATGCTAAAGTTTTGCTATTTGTGAATCAAAAATTTTGATGAATATTCTATTGATAATTTGATTGGCTCGCTCATTGCCTATGAGCAAAGTTTGGATCCAAGACATTTGGATGCAGGTGACACGTTAATATCAAAACCTGAAGACACAGAGAAAAGTGGCTTAGTTGGTGAGGAAAGCGATGACTTAACAAGCAAATTGGAAAGCCCATTAAAGCACAAGCAAAAAATAAAAAGAAAAGTAGAACAGAGATAAAAATGACAAGAATATTAAGATTTCTACTAACGTTATTTGCTTTAGATGTAGGAAAGCTAGACATATGAAAATCAATACCCTAATTTGAGAACTCTTCCTACAAAAGAATAGGGTAAATCTAAGAAAATTGCAAAAAGGGAAAACAATGAAAAGCAAAAAATCTGCTAGAAAAACTTAGCTTCTAAATCATCAGACCGAAAGTAAGATGATGTTTAAACCCTTATTTATGTGTTTATTTGTTTGTGAATGCATGTTTTTGTTCATTATTTTTTTTTCTTTGGGTTTATTTTTTTTCTTTCCTTTTTGTTACGTTAAAATTTTAGATTTGTCTTTACTTTTTTATGAAGTTTTCTCTGATCAACACACATATATCACTTTTTTTTTCCAATATACTTTAGAAAATCAAATCTTTTTTAAAGATAAATTTTTCTTAAAATAAAAATTTTATCTCCTATTTTTTCTTGAAATTTTACGTAAGTCATGGTTAACTTCTCTAAAAAAAGTCAAAAGAAGGAAACTCATGATTTTATCTCTCTTTCTCTTTTCTTAAAGAGGTTATCTTACTTTTGATTCCAATCTCCATCATATTATAAATTGAATTCTAAAATTGAATTTTTTTCATCTCCCTATAGTTTATCCATCATATAGAGATTTCATGCAAGTTGTTAAATCCACCTCATAATTTTTCTAATCAAGTAGTTTGTTTTATCAATAGAATGGGTTTGCTTTAGTTTTTAAAATTTTAGAAAGGTGGTATATTTGATTGAAAAAAAAAGTGACCAATCACGCTAGATCAAAAAATGTGCAATGATGCCAAATTGAGAAAGATACATAAAGTGTATCAAAAATTAAAAGATGCATAAAGTGTGCCAAACAACTGACAAGAGGTATAAATTGAGCCCACAAAAAATAAGCTTACCTTTCTTGTACTTCTTAAAGCTTAAGAAAATCCTTGATATTTTTGATACTTGAGCTTGAAAATCATGATTCCTGATTCACCAATTTTTGCATTAATCTTCTTTTAGATATGTTTCATGAAAAGAGTTTTGAAAAGATTATTATTCCTTTTTATAATTTCTTCCTTGATTTAGATATTAGATTAAAAATTTTTTGAGTCTTTAAAAGAACTTGAGCTTGGATTAACAATTTTTGAATTTTTAACCTTTGTGGTTATGAAAGTTCGCTAGGGATGTTAAGCCCTATAGAACTGGCCCAAGCTAACCAAGAGGGGGGTGAATTAGTAATTAAAATTTTCTTTTCTCAAAGAATGAAAATCACAAACCAAAATCACCACAGAAAAATAAAGTGTAGAAATAAAAGTGCGGAAGTAATAAAGAAAGAACACACCAGATTTATAGTGGTTCGGTCAAATCTTGACCTACGTCCACTCCTTGGAGACACCCTCCAAGTATTGCACTACAAAACATGACTCTCCTTTAGCCCCCACGGCTAGGCAGAGAAGCCCTCACAAGAACCTCCTTTTTGCCACCCTGGCAAGGTAGAGAACCTACCTCCTTTTGCTTCCTCCTGAAGCTGGCAGAGAACCACAACCAAAAGCTAACTCCTTACCTCTACCGACCCTTCCACGGATGAGAAACTCTAGATGAAGAACAAGCAGATCGATCCTTGAAGCAACCCTTATGAATCCCCTCACAAGCTTCCCCTCATAAGATCCTCTCTCTCTCACTCTCTCTCTTTCTCTCCTCAAAGTCTTCTCAGGTCAAGGCAGCAGCCAAAGGTCTTAAAAAATGTTTAACAAGAGCTCTTAAATAGAAGAGCTTCAAAGGAGCTCATTAATTGCAAGTTGCCGACAATATCGTCCAGGCCGATATAGACATCGGCCTGGCCGATCAGTACAAATCAAAGAAGATCGGACAGAGCATCGCCCTGGATGCAAAACTGGATGATTATAAATTGGCTTGATCATCTAGGCCGATCTCACGATCGTCCTGGCCGATCAGTTCAAATCAGAGGAAAATCGTCCTGACAATAGCCCTGGATATGAGCTGGCCAAAATTTATCATCCTGAAGTAACTTAAGGTTTTTGACTGGATCATCCTGGCCGATCATGTGATCGTCCAGGAAGATATGATCGTATCAATCATTCTTAATTACTCCCTTGATTTCTTGATCAATTAAGGCATAATTTGTGAATATCGTCCAGGCCAATCCTAGGATCGTCCTGGCCGATAATTTAAAAATATAGTATACCTTAATTATCTATGGCGGCAACTTCTTTCTAATTTTAGCTTATCATCCTGGCCGATACACGTATCGTCCAGGCCGATCTGTTAATGTTGACTACCTTAATTAAGAATCCTTATTTAGACTTTCTGTTTTAAGCCTGATCATCCAGGCCGATCCAAAAATTATCCTGGCCGATATGAGTAAAAATAGAAATTCTAAGTCTCTCAAGTGTGTGTGTGAAGGGTTACTTAGCATCAGTCTCTTTGACCATTATAAGTAGACTCAAGAAGTAAAAAACAAAAGTACAGACTGTCTCAACCTTAAACCTACGTAATCTTGAATTGGCTTCGTCTTGTTCGTCCAATCTTCGATTCCTGAAATGTTAGAAGCAACAAGCAGTCCAAGAGAAATATTATTTGTCAATCATCAAAATATAAGCTATGAAAATAGATTTGCAACAATCTCCTCCTTTTTTATGATGGCAAACACAAGTAGGAAAATATCCAAAAAGATTCATTAGAATTTCAAAGTTACAAACAACTTTTCCTACCACACCTTACTCCCCCTTTTGTCATCACAAAAAGAGAGTCCAAAAACAAATAATGACTAAAAAGCAAACTACAGGAAACAAACAACAGAAAGCACAGACTAAAAGAATAAGGGATCCTGATCATCAGATGGAGGTGGAGGAGGTGGCTGCTGAAAGTAACTGGCAAGCAAGGTAAACTGAGCATTAAACCAGGCGATGTCCTGGTCATGCTGCTGCTGCTGGTAAGTAAGGAAACTGTCAAAACGGGCTAGATCCTCAGTGCGGTGATGCTCATAATGGGCAATATCCTCAGAGTGTTACTGCTCCTGTGCAGCAACATAGGCGTCAAAATGGGTCTCCCATCGATCAAATCTCTCAATCAACTGATCAACCGATGAGTTTTGGTGGAGAGGAACAGGGTCAGGAAAGGGAGCGGGAGTGGGAGCCTCCTCCTCTCTAGCCCCCTGAGGTTCCTCAGGGTGGAGACGAGTACTGTGAAGGGTGCTGAAGAAATTATTTGAGTAGAAGGGAGTTGGGAGGTTTGGTGGAATAGGATACTGAAGTTGGTATTTGGATTCAAGGATATAGGTTATGATGTGTCCTAAGGCTAGATTGGGTTTCCTTTTATGGCCTGGATCACGGATTGTGGTTAAGTGATCAATGTATCGGAAAATTAGGTCTGCAGTATTAAATTCCCTATGAGCTATGATGTAGAAAGTAGTGAGTGAAAGTAGAGGGGTGATATGGATTCGATCGCCGGTTTTTGGAATTACGGATCTGCGAAGGACATATTGGATTGTCCTAGCATCTTTCACTAAAGAGCTAGTCTCTCCAACATGGTAAGGTACATTGGTCTGGCAAAGGAAATGATTTGTCGTGGACCAATCAAGATCAGGGTCAGAGGCGATTAAGTGCAGCTTATCCCCGGTGGTGGATAGCTGTAAAAGATCAACACAATCCTGATATGTGATTTCGACAGGGCGTCGATTCACAAAGGAGGTCAGGGGTGTGAAGGTAGGGTTGATGCGAAGGTTTGCATAAAATTCTTGAAGAAATTCTGAATTGAAAGGGAAATCAAGAGACAGAATGAAGCAAAGGGAGGTGTGAGCAAAAAGATCCATTACCGGGTATGAGATGTGGGCAGAATTGATGATTCTTGAGACAGTTATCCCACATTCTTTGTAACGATGGTAAGCGGCTTCATCTTCTGCTTCCCTGAAACGAGGGTCAATCCTTGCCCTCGAAGAACTCCCAGAAGTTTGTCGGACGCGTTTCCCACCAGCTATAGAGAGGACCAAGCAAAAACACAAGAGGAGAAAGGATGAAGAGTGAAAAATCATGACTGGAACGGCCTGAATTTAAAGAAACGGCCATATCGTCCTGGCCGATCGCAGAATCGTCCAGGCCGATATGGTTCAATAATTACGTACAGACCGATTGGTCAAAAAGGCAGTCCGATCATCCGGGCCGATCAGATATCGGCTAGGATGATTAGACATAGGCGATCATCCCGAAGAGTCAGTCCAGACGACTGTTGAAAAAGGAGATCATCCAGGCCGATTAGGTGTATCGTCCAGGACGATGCACAATAATTGATCGTATCGGCCGAAGTTAAAATGTTTTAAATCACTTCCACATGTATCGTCCAGGACGAACAGTGGATCGGCCCGGCCGATTGTCCAATAATGGATCATCCGGGGCTGAATTTAAAGATTTAAACGTGCTGACATGTGGATCGTCCAGGACGATCCAATGTATCGGCCAGGACGATGCACATAAAATGCATCAGCCAGATGAAATTATCCTATCGGCCAGGACTCTCATCATGATTGCAACAGAGTTCGATCAGATCATCCAGGACGATATATGATCGTCCAGGATGATGAGTTACAGCAAGCACAGAAAAGGTCAGCAGATGGATTTTGAAGAGATTTTATCCTATCGTCCAGGACGATAAAAATATCAGCCTAGGACGAAGTGACTAGAAAATGAACCCAAGGAATAGATGGTGATGATCAAGGCCCTCAAAACACAAACAAAAATAAAAACATAAGAATAAAAAATACAAGAAAAATTAAAAAAAATGAATATTTTTGAAAAAAAAAAATTTTTTTTTTTTTTTGTTTTATGGAGGCATCATATGAGAATTTCCAAAAAAATTAAACTTTTAAAGTTCCAAGAGATCGAGGAGTTTAACAAATCCCAATCAGAAGAAGGTAGAACATCTGATTCTGTTATCCCTAGATCGGACACCCTTCAGGGTACAAAATTCTTTTGGAAAACAAAGGCCTAACTCATAATAACAAAATAGGATAAGAAGATCCATTCAAGACTTGTTTACTAAGAAAATATCTCATATTTAATAAACCAAAGTAATTTTTCTCAATCATGGAAAAATGAAATTAAGTCTTTGAAAGCATCACATAATCCATGAGTTCTCTAAGTTTTAAGAGTTTTAGCAAAGAGAGGATAGCTTGCATTTAGTGGGATTATTTTATATCTCTTGTCACTTTGATTGGCTCTTTGAGCATCTTTTGATTTTTGATACACTTTTGTGTATATAGCTTTCTTTTCAATTTAGCTTCATTGGCCTCTTTCCTTTTTAACTCTTGCAAGCTAGAAACTCTTTAATATACCCTTAAAACAAACTTAGTTGTGAGTATATCCTTCAAATATTAGAGAATAGGAGCTCTCTCTCTAACATAGGGAAGAACAATCCACAACACAAAATTAAAATCATGTGATAAATGCAATGGCAAGATTTCAAAAAACTTGAAAGATATATAAGAACTTTGGTTATTATGCATAAGATAAATTAATGTAGCAAGATAAGAAAACGATCTTAATTAAAAAACCATTGGTTAAAATGAGTTTAGACTTTTGTTTAGAGAAGAAAATTATACCACTAAACAAGGTCAGAAGGAGGGAAACCATCAACGAGATTTCTCCTTTAACCGATTTAAAAAAGCTAAACACTATCTCTAAAAACTTCCAAAATCTAAAAACTTGAAAAGATCCAACATATAAAAACCAATCATAAAAGCAACATGAAAACAAATTAATCTAAAATAACAAAAAAGCTATCGCATAACAAAACAAACAAAAGAAACTTGAAACAAAAAAATGAAAACAAAGCTAACTAGAACAACACAATGCAAGCACAAAACTAGCACAAAAATGAAAACAAATAACATAAAAACTAAACATTTCAAGCAATTTATAAGGCAGCGAGTTTAAGCTATTTTTGAGCTGCCAGCCTCCTTATGTCCAGTTATCCTATGCTCCCACGAGGTCTTTGGTGAGAACATTCCTGCAAAACTCAACAACAGTCAGATTTAGGAACCCAAACAGGTTTGGGCCCCTTCTTAGAAAAAGTAAAGTGCAATGCAGATATGGTATGCTGTGAATCATGCATCTTAGGTCTCCACACCCAATGTGTACTACGGTGAACATGCAAGTGTGTGAGATGTGTCCTAGCATGTCACATGAAAAACATTTAACTCCAGGAAAGGGATTTCTTAAGTGGTTTGAGTTATTATGCCTCTTTCTAGGTTTTGACAATTCATCAAAAGTAGATGTCATCTTAGTTTTCTTACATGCTTCTAAATCATTTTGAAACTTCAAATTTGTACTTTTTAAAACTTCATTTTCAATCCTCAAATTTTTCTCTATCTCCTTAGACTTCTTAAAATCAGATTCAAGTGATGTGTGTGAGACTTTTAATGCATCATGCTTTTCAACTAACTCACAATGATTTTTATTTAACTCATCAAATTCATCAAGTAAAGTCATATGATTTGAATCAATTGTTTGATGGTCTTTCATCAAAATTTCATGCTCTTTTTGTATATTTAAAAATTCTAATTTCAAACTAGCATGTGTTTTCTTTAGTTTCCTATATGATGCATGAATTTTTTCTGAAACTTCAAGAAGTTGATCGTAGGAAAGTTCACATACCTCTTCTTGATCAGGATTGTTGTCTACCATCAAGCACAATTTTTATGTCTCATCTTCTGGTTCTGTTTCTGATGAATTCGATGCTGAATCCGCCCAAAATGCTTTTTGTACTCTCATCTTGTCCTTCCTTGGCTTAGGTTTCTCCTCACCCTTTCCTTTGCTTGGGTGATCTTTAAGCATAGGGCAATCAGTTCTCACATGTCCAGGCTTTCTGCATTTAAAACAGACAACATCAGAAGATCCTTTAACATGTTTGTGTTCCTTACCTTTTCTCCAATTTTGATGATGCTTTTGTTTCTTCTTCAGAAAGCTTTTGAATTGCCTTATGATGAAGGCAACTTTTATCACTTTCAGACCCGGAAGATTCAGAATCCAATTTGTGCGCCTTCAGTGTAATTATTTTCTCCTTTTTCTTCTCACCTGCATCAAGATTTGTTTGATTCACCCCTTGCTCGTAAGCAATGAGTGAGCCAAGTAAGTTATCAATAGAATAGGCATTCAAACCCTTAGATTCAGTGATTGTAGTGATTTTAGAATTATAAGACGAAGGCAAGCATCTCAAAATCTTGTTAACGTTTTCATAGTTTGAGAGTTCTTTTCTTAGTGCATGCAGTGAAGTAACTATCTGAGTGAATCTAGTGTACATGTCAGAAATTGATTCATGAGGGTTTCATGCAAAAAAGTTCATAGTCATGCAAGAGAATGTTCAAACGGGATTGTTTAACTTCATTAGTACCTTCATAGGTGATGCACAGTTTATCCCAAATCTCTTTACCAGTTTTACAAGTTGAGACACGCATGTAATCCTCAGATTTTAAAGCACAGAAAAAACAGTTAAAACATTTTGCATTTAATTGAGCTAGATCTCATTCATCAAAAGTCCATTCAGTAAAAGAAACTTCAGTTTTAATGCCATTAATTTCACGAGAAGATGGAGAATAAACTTCTTGAATAAGCATCCACATGCGATAATCAGTAGATTACAAAAACGTTAACATGCAGGTTTTCCAAAAATCAAAACATAGGTTATCGAACAGGGGAGGTCGGGTAATAGAATACCCTTCCGTAGTGTTAGGATTCCCAAGGTTAGCCATGGATCAAATTCAAAAAGTTTTCAAACTTAAATATTTGAATCCCGCTCTGATACCACTTGAAATTTTCCTAGGAATGTTAAGCCCTATAGAACTAGCCCAAGATAACCAAGAGGGGGGTAAATTGGTAATTAAAAATTTCTTTTTTCAAAGAATGAAAATCACAAACCAAAATCACCACAAAAAAATAAGGTGCGGAAATAAAAGTGCGGAAGTAATAAAGAAAGAACACACCGGATTTATAGTGGTTCGGTCAAACCTTGACCTACGTCCACTCCTGGGAGACACCCTCCAAGTATTGTACTGCAAAATGTAACTCTCCTTTAGCCCCCACGGCTAGGCGGAGAGGCCCTCACAAGAACCTCCTTTTTGCCACCCCGGTAAGGCAGAGAACCTACCTCCTTTTGCTTCCTCCTGAAGCTGGCAAAGAACCACAACCAAAAGCTAACTCCTTACCTCTATCGACCCTTCTACAGATGAGAAACTCTAGACGAAGAACAAGCATAGCGATCCTTGAAGCAACCCTTGTGAATCCCCTCACAAGCTCCCCCTCACAAGATCCTCTCTCTCTCTCTCCCTCTCTCTCTTTCTCTCCTCAAAGTCTTCTCAGGTCAAGGCAGCAGCCAAAGGTCTTAAAAAACATTTAATAAGAGCTCTTAAATAGAAGAGCTTCAAAGGAGCTCATTAATTGCAAGTTGCTGACAATATCGTCCAGGCCGATATGGACATCGGCCTGGCCGATTAGTACAAATCAAAAAAGATCAGCCAGAGCATCGCCCTGGATGCAAAACTGGACGATTAAAAATTGGCTTGATCGTCCAGGCCAATCTCATGATCGTCCTGGCCGATCAGTTCAAATCAGAGGAAAATCATCCTTGACAATAGCCCTGGATACGAGCTGGCCAAAATTTATTCGTCCTGAAGTAACTTAAGGTTTTTGAGTGGATCATCCTGGCCGATCATGTGATCAACCAGGATGATATGATTGTATCAATTATCCTTAATTACTCCCTTAATTTCCTGATCAATTAAGGTATAATTTGTGAATATCGTCCAGGCCGATCCTAGAATCGTCCTGGCCGATAATTTAAAAATACAGTATACCTTAATTGTCTATGGCGGCAACTTCTTTCTATTTTATGCTTATCGTCCTGGCCGATACACGTATCGTTCAGGCCGATCTGTTAATGTCGGTTGTCTTAATTAAGAATCCTTATTTAGACTTTCTATTTTAAGCTTGATCGTCCAGGCCGATCCAAAAATCGTCCTGGCCGATATGAGTAAAAATAGAAATTCTAAGTCTCTCAAGTGTGTGTGTGAAGGGTTACTTAACATCAGTCTCTTTGACCATTACAAGTAGACTCAATAAGTGAAAAACAAAAGTACAGACTGACTCAACCCTAAACCTACGCAATCCTGAATTGGCTTCGTCTTGTTCGTCCGATCTTCGATTCCTGAAACGTTAGAAGCAACAAGCAGTCCAAGAGAAATAGTGTTTGTCGATCATCAAAACATAAGCCATGAAAATAGATTTACAACAGGTTATGCGTTGTCAATACATTCTTTACTGAGTTTTTGAAAAAAAAAATCAAGAGGTAACTTTCTCATTTCAAGAATATTTGATTTATTTTCTTGACCAGATCTGGGATCATTTTATTCATTTTTTTATTATTCTAATTATTTATGCCCCTCTTTTTGATAATGTCAAAGGTGAAGAACGTACTATTGCATTTGCTTTTATTTGTTCTTTAAAAAAATAAAAATAAAAAAATTTATTTTACCCTAATTTTAAATTTTTATTCTAGTGAGGGGGAGTTTTAGAGAAAATAATTTTAGTTTGCAACTTCACGAGTAATATTTGCCATCATCAAAAAGGGGGAGATTATTGCGACTCGAGCTCAAGAGTTTTATATTTTTTATGATAACAAACATTTTTATATCTCACAGAATTTTTTATTCTATATTTATTTGCGTGTATACTAAAATTTTAGGAATACCATGCAACATCAAATAAATAATCAAAGCTCAAGATTTGGTTGAATAATATTATATTGTAAAGGGTCTGTATTTTTTATTGATATATTTTGATTTCTTGAGTCAAGTCCAATAAGGGAGTATGTTTGCTTGGTGACCATACACACACTCACTCAAGGGAGTGAGATCTAGTCCAATCCAAAAGATCAAGTTTTGAACTAATCGTACTGGATGATTTTGGATCATTCAGGATGATCCTTTATGATCTTGGAAAATAGCCGCCAATAATAATTTAGGAAATATTTTAAGATTCAATTTGGATGATTTGGATCATCCTAGATAATTAATAAAAATTATGCCTAATTTAATCATGTGATTAGGGGATTAATTATGAAAAAAAAATTCAATCTAATCATTCTGGATGATCTGTATATCATACAGGATGATGTTTGCCGACATACTTGATTTGCCTAAATAGTGCAAGATGAAATACAATAATTTTTATTCTAATCGTCCCGAATGATCCATAATATTATCCTGGATGATTTATATAAATCTGTACTGATCATCCTAGACTATCCTAATATCGTCTGGGACTATCAGGTCAAATTATGCACATCGTAATATATTATCTTATGATCATCCATGATGATTTTTTGAGGCAAAATTTAGTTTTTAGGATTTTCTGAAGCCCTCATTTTAAGCATCATATGGGACGATCCTACGATCAACCTGGATGATATTTTGAGGTGATTTTGACTTTTTAGAGTTTTTATAAGTGCTCTTTTCAGGCACATCATACAGGACGATCCTGCAATCGTCCTGGATGATTTTTGCTGCCAAGGTTAATTTTTAGGGTTTTACAAAGCCCTCTATTTAAGCTTTGTCAAGGCACTTGATATGTGTCTTTGTCATCCATTGAAGCTTCGTTCTTCTAGAGAAAACTTGAAGAGAGAGCTTGGGGGTCTTCTCCTCCTAGCTGTGGGGGCTAAAGGAGAGTCACTGAGTTTAGTGCAATACTCGGAGGGTGCCTTCTAGGAGTGGACGTAGGTCAAAGTTTTACCGAACCACTATAAAGCTGGTGTATTCTTTCCTTTATTATTTCTGCACTTTCTTTTTATTACAATTAATTGCATAGGTGAAATCTCTGATTAATCTTTTTATTATTGGTTTATTTTATTTATATTATAAGATATAAAAAGATTTTTTTTTTTATTAAAGAAGTTCTAAATATCTAATTCGCCCCCCCTCTTGGTTAGCCTCGGGACTAGTTCATAAGGGGACATCCCTAACAAACTTTCACGTGGAATCAAAACGGGATTAAAAAAATCAAGTTTTTGAAAACTTTTGAATTTCTATCCAAGGCTAACTCCGATAATCATAATATTACGGAAGATTTTTAAAAATACCAAACCTCCTTTATTTAAAAATATTATATTTAATTTTTTGAAAAATTCGCATGTCTACTTTCTTGTAATCAATTGATTATCAAATGTAGCATTTGATTTTAACTGATTATTTTGTACCGTCACGTGTTATAGATGGAATTAAAATATTTATTCCTTTAATCGATGGAGTATAGAAGAACAAACCAATGCTCAATTGAATGCTAAATCATTAACTTATTTTTTCTGTGCTTTAAATTTTAAAGATTATATGTTAGTATCCACGTGCACTACTGATAAGAAAATTTGGGTTAAATTATACAGTATATATGAAGGCACTAGTGAAATCAAGCAATCTAGATTAAATCTTTTAATGCATAATTATGAACTATTTTATATGAAACCTTATGAGACGATCTTAGACATGTATACTAGGTTTATTCAAATTATGACATCATTGTATGCTTTAGGTAAAGAGTTCTCAAACTTTGAAAAAGTTAATAAAGTTTGACGTTGTCTACTTAATAAGTTTGAACGTCTACTTAATAAGTTTGATGCTAAAGTTGTTGCTATTTATGAATCAAAAAATTTGAATGAATATTATATTGATAATTTGATTGGCTCACTCAATACCTACGAGCAAAGTTTGGGTCAAAGACTTTTGGATGCAGGTGAAATGATAGTGCTAAAAGCTAAAGACACAAAGAAAAATGGCTTAGTTGGTGAGGAAAGTGATGACTTAACAACAAAATTGAAAAGCCCACCTAAAGTACAAGCAATAATATCAACAAAAGTGGAACAAAGATTAAAATTAAAAGAATATTAAGATTTCTTCTGATGTTATATACTTTGAATGTAGGAAACCTGGACATATGAAAAATCAGTGTCCAAATTTGAGAACTCTTCCTGCAAAAGAAAAGGGTAAATCTAAGCAAATTGCAAAAAGGGCAAAGAATAAAAAGCAAAATACCTTTTGGGCAGACCTAGCTTTAGAATCATCAGACAAGGAACAAGAAGATGTTTAAGCCCTTGTTTGTGTGTTTCTTTATTCGTGTATGCATGTTTTTGTTTGTTGTTTTCTTTTTCTTTCATTTTTGTTACGTTAAAATTTTAAATTTGACTTTACTTTTTTTATGAAGTTTTCTCTAATCAATACACACATATCACTTTTTTATTTCTAATATAATTTAGAAAATCAAATCTTTTTTAAAGATCATTTTTTCTTAAAATAAAAATTTTATCTCCTATTTTTCTTGAAATTTTATATAAGTTATGGTTAACTTCTCTTAAAACAATCAAAAGAAGGAAACTCATGATTTTGTCTCTCTTTCTCTTTCTTAAATAGATTATCATACTTTTGATTCAAAATCTCCATCATATTACAAATTGAATTCTAAACTTGAATTTTTTCATCTCCCTGTATTTTATCTATCGCATAGAGATTTCTTGCAAGTTGTTGAATCCACCTCATAATTTTCTTAATTAAGTAGTTTATTTTGTCAATAGAATGGGTTTGCTTTAATTTTTAAAATTTTAAAAAGGTGGCATATTTGATTGAAAGAAAAGTGGCCAATAACGCCAAATAAAAAGATGTGCAATGACGCCAAATTAAGAAAGATACATAAAATGTATCAAAAATTAAAAGATGCGCAAAGTAGGCCAAACAGCTGATAAGAGTTATAAAATAAGCCCACCAAAAATAAGCTTACCTTTCTTGTTCTTCTTAAAGCTTAAGAAAACCTCTGATATTTTTTATACTAGAGCTTGAAAATCATGATTCCTGATTCATCAATTTTTGCATTAATCTTCTATTAGATATGCTTCATGAAAGGAGTTTTAAAAAGATTACTATTTCTTTTTCTAATTCATTCTCTAATTTAGATATTGGATTAAAAAAATTTTAAGCCTTTAAAAGAACTTGAGCTTGGATTAACAATTTTTGAATTTCTAACCTTTCTAGGTTACGCGTTGTCAATACATTCCTTACTGAGTTTTTTGGAAAAAAAAATAAGAGGTTGCTTTCTCATTTCCAGAATATTTAATTTATTTTCTTCACGAGATCAGGGATTATTTTATTCATTTTTTCATTAATTTGAATGTTTGTGCCCCTCCTTTTTTTGATAATGTCAAAGGGGAAGAACGTACTGTTGCATTTAATTTTATTTATTTTTTTAAATAAAAATAAAAAAAATTCTTTAATTTTAAATTTTTAATCTAATGAGAAAGGGTTTTAGAGAAAATACTTTTAGTTTGCAACTTCACTAGTAATATTTGTCATCATAAAAAAAGGAGAGATTATTGCGACTCGAGCTCATGAGATTTATGTTTTTGATGATAATAAATATTTTTATATCTCAAAGTATTTTTTATTCTATATTTATTTATGTGTATACAAATATTTCAGGAATACCATGCAACATCAACTAAAGAATCAGAGCTCAACATTTGGTTGAATAATGTTATATTGTAAAGGGTCTGTATTTTTATTGATTTAATTTTAATTTTTTGATTCAAATCCTGTAAGGGAGTATGCTTTCATGTATTTATCATATAATTTTTTATTCTATTTTGTGATTCATTCTTCCTTATATTATAGAGTGAGTTTTTTCTTTCTAATATCTGGAAAATATAATCACAACTGAGAATATTTAAGAATTTTAAAAAAGGGATCTATCTTGCAAAAATAAATAGATAAAAAAAGTGGCAAATGATGCCAAAATCAAAAGATGCGCAATGACACCAAATTAAAAAAAAAAAAAAGGGTACACAAAGAGTATAAAAAATCAAATGATGCGTAAAAAGAAATAATCAATTGGTAAGAGGCACAAAATGAGCCCACTAAAATCAAGCTTTTATCTCTTTTCAAAATTTTTAAATCATAGAAGAATTCATGTATCACTTGATATTTTTTAAATGCTTGATTTCAAAATTTATGATCGTGATTAATTACTTTGATATATTATTCTATAAAATATTTTTCTAGAACCAAGTTTTAAACAAATCTCTTTTTCTTATCCAATTGTTTGTCTGATTTAGATCTTTATTTTCAAAAGACGATTTTCCCTAGAGAAGTCTTATTTAGGGCTAACAAGATCTGTTGTTCTACCATTTTTCAGATTTTGACGATGTTAACTCATTGATTCTTACAAATTTTTACTTCAATCATATGGAGAATTTATCATATTCATGCTTTGATAAAAAAAAACTTTATTTTTCATTCAATTTGATGTTTTTTTTCTTTTTTGTATTTTACTTTTAGCTTTTTAGTTGATTTTAATATTTTTTGTTCTTCTCTGTTCATCTCCAAACATCCTCTATTTTTAAAATTTTTGTCACATCATCCCGGACAATATTCATATCATCCTGGACGATCGGTTCAACTCACTCTTAAAATTCCATCTGACCACTGGTATGACTCTTCTACTTCTGATCATCCTGGATGATCTGATCATCTTCTGCTTCAATTATTTTTGATCGTCTTGGACAATCCTCTTTATCCTGGAGGATGCTCTTACTCTTTGTTCAATTATTGGTAATCATTTCGTACGATCACCTATTCGTCCTGGACTATACATATGGTAATGCGTTTAAAACCTTTAAATTTGGCTGGTACGATCAATTATTGGTGATCATCCCAAACGATTCATCTATTTGTCCTGACGATACACATGGTAATGCTTTTAAACATTTTAAATTTGGCTGGTATGATCCATTATTGTGCATCATCCTGGACGATACACCTAATCGTCCCGAACGATCTATTTTTTTAACGGTCATCTGGATTGTCTCCTCGAAAGATCGCCTGTGTCTTATCATCCCGGATTATATATGATCGTCCTGGATAAAATTATCACCTTTTTGACCAATCATCCCAGACATAATTATTATACCCGATCATTCTGGATGATTCTACGATCATCCTGGACGATTAGATCATTTCTTTATAAACTGAGTCATTCAATCAATTTTTCTCACACCAATCCTTCTCAACCCTCTTTTGCTCTTACTTCCCTTCCATTTTCTTGATTATGGCCAACAAAAAATGTTCCTGCATTCCTTCTAGAAGTTCTTCAAGGGCAAATCTGGATCCTCGCTTTACGGAGGCGGCTGATCAAGTTGCCTATCAGAGGTACAAGATGGTCAGGATCACTATTTCTCGGACTGTCAACTCGCACATTATTTCATATCCTATCCTTTACCTATTTGCTCACACCACCCTCACCTTTCTCCTTACTCTCACTGTCCCTTTCAATTCAAAATTACTTTTTGAATTTTTTGCTAGCCTTCACATAAATTCCTCTTTCACTGCTCTTGAGTCCTATGTGAATCGACGTCCCGTTGAAATCACATATCAGGACTGTCAAGAGCTTTTGCAACTTTCCACTATAGGGGATAAACTCTACACCCTGTGTTCTGATCTTGACTACAACTGGGCTCTAGCCAATCACTTTTTAAGAAACATCAATGCTCACTTTCACATTGGAGTGTCTAGCAGATTAGTCAAAGATGCTAGGATAATCCAACATATCCTTCATACTTCTATTATTCCAAAAGCTGGGGATCACGTTCATATTACTCCACTCATTTCGATCACCACTTTCTATATTTTCCCATTAAGAATTTAATGTCATTGACTTGATTTTTTGATACATTGAGCATCTAACTAGTATTCATGATCCAAGACATAGGAGGAATGCCAATCTTGCCCAAGGATATATCATTGCCTATGTCCTACAATCCAAATACAACCTCCAATATCCTACACCACCAAACTTGCAGCCTGCCTTCTACTCAAATAACTCCTTTCATATTCTTCACAGTACTCATCTCCACCCAGGGCACGAGGAAGCCAAGGGAGCTGAGGAGGAGGCAGCTCCTGCAACTGTTCCTGCACCATCTCTGCTTCTCCACCACTCTCAACTAGATGAGTTGGCGATTCGACCAGTAGGAGGCACATTTTGAGTCATACATTACTGCATAGGAGCAACAACATGCGGAAGACATTGCTCAGTTTGATTCATATGTGGCTCACCAGTAGCGACAACACGACCAGGACATGGCCTGGTTTGTAGAGCAGTTCGCCGCCCTTTCCAGTTACTTTCACCCACAACCACCACCTCCTCCTCCTTCAGATGATCAGGGGTTATCTTTCTTTTAGTTTGTTTTTTTGTGATTTTTTTTTTCTTGTTTTAGTCTTCTCCTATTTTATAGTTTATGTGTTGTTTTTTTCTTTTTTCTTCCTCCTTTTTATAATGTCAAAAGGGGGAGTTACTATACTTCTTTAGTTTATACTATTGTATTAATTTATACTATTGTTGGAAAGTGGAACTATGTTTATTTCTTCTCATTATTTTCATTAAACTATTTTGAACTATTTTAATTATTTTTATATTTGTCATCATCAAAAAGGGGTATATTATTGAGAATTTAATTTCAGGGAATAAAATTTTGATGATAACAAACACTTATGTTTCTCTACGACTGCCTTGCCTACTAACATTTCAGGTCCACAAGATCAAAACTGCAATTTGAACCAACTCAAATTGGGTAGATTAGGTATGAGTCAGTTTGTAATTCCTTTGTCTTTTCTTGAGTCAATTATAAACAATGTGATTCCTGATGCTAAGTAACCTTACACATCCATACTTGGGAAAATTTCTGACTGATTTTAGAGTTTTTTTATTTTTACTCACATCATTTCGGGATAATCCAAAAATCATCCTAGATGATCAGTTAAAAATAGAAACCCTAATTAGGGCATCCTGGTTAAGGTAGCCATCATTAAGCACATCTTCTCAGACGATGTTATCATCATCCCAGATGATAGGCTCAAATCAGAAAGAATCACCAACCAGATATATTTAGGAAGCTTTTTATTTTTGGACATCATCCAGGATGATGTCCTGGATGATGTAACACAACTATACCTAAATGAATCTGGTAATTAAGAAAATTAATTAAGGTTTGATTGCATGATCACATCATCCTGGCCGAATGCATGATAGTTCGGGATGATCAGTTAACAAACCTTAATTTTTTCCTAGATGATCAAACATCGGCCTATATCTATTCAGGGGGATGCTTTGGATAATCTGTGATTTTTGAACTAATCATCCTAGACAATCGTTACATCATCCAGGACGATCAGGTATATACTTCATCGTCCAGACATCCATTCAGGGAGATGTTGTGGATGATCTATAATGTTTTGAGCTAATTGTCCTCGACGATCGTTAGATCGTCCTAGACGATCAAGTTACTTTTCAATCATTCAGACTCCCATCCAGGGTGATGGTCTAAACAATATTCATTGATTTGTACTAATCGTGCATGATAATATATTATCAATCGTGCGTGATAATATATTATCATTATGGACAATATGAACAAACTTCCTTCTGATCATCCAAAATCATCCTAGCTGATTGAGCTAATTTTATATTGATTATACAGGATGATCAGTCGATCATCCCAGACGACAATGTTAATTTGTTGTAATTAAGAGCTATTCTAAAGCTCTTCTTTATAAGTTCTCTTGTTTCACCCAAGATAGTATATATTCTTGCTATCTTGACCTGAGAGAGCATAGTGGAGAGGGAGGGAGAGGGAGAGAGAGGGAGAAAGAGAGAGAGAGAGGATATTGTGAGGGGGAGTTTGTGAGGGGTTTCACAAAGGTTGCTCCAAGCAAGGATCCAAGTCATCTTCTTCGATCGTTGTCCCTTATCCTTGGAGCTTAGAGAGAGGTCTACTTCAGTAATCGATCAAGGTTCTCTGCCTGCTTCAGGAGAAAGAAAAAGGAGTCGAGTTCTCTGCCTCACCAGTGTTGGTGGAAAGGAGGTTTTGTAAAGGCTTCTCTTTGGGGAGTGGATGTAGGTCAAGTTAATCGAACCACTAAAATCTCTGTATTCTTTACTACTGCTTTTTCTGTATTTAATTTTTGCACTATAAATTTTTTGGTGGTGAATTTTTGTTAGGATTGTGTTTTTGTTTTTTGGTCGAAATATTTTCTTAAATACCAATTCTCCCCCCTCCCCCCCCCCCCCCCCCCCCCCTCTTGGTTAGCCTTGGACTAGTTCATAAGGGCTTAACATCCCTAACAAACTTTAAAAATTTTTAGAACATCCTCATTATTCTAGTATAAAACTTAATCTTCTTGACAAATCAAATATTGTTGTTGACTTTAAAGAATGATCTAATGATTATGAGGCTCTTCTTCATATGGTCTAAAATTAAGAGTAAATATATTTTTTAGTGCTAAGTCTGTTTATGCTTTTCCTATAAATAAAGATGTTGGAAAATGTGATTCATATGCCTAAGTTTTTATCAATTCTTATGCTTCATTTAGATCTACTAACAATTCTAGGTTTCTTGCAAATAGTGATATTAAATATGTTTCATCTGATAAGAGCGATGTTCCTTTAGCTGGAATAAATGTTGATACACAAAATGCTTGTTATTTTGTGTCTGAAGAATTTAATTATAATTCATCTAGTATGGGCAATGGATCTATGTATGCATGGAGAAAACCTATTATTAAAATTATTAATTCTGATACTTCTATTAACGTCAAATGATGGTGTTGCAATAAAATTAAATGTGGATAAAGAAAAGGTGAATATCTTTAGGATTTGAAACTCTTTAGACATTAAGATGTTTGGAACCTCAATTCCTTTTTCTGTTATTAGTATAAAACTATGGATGCAATGGAATAAATTTGTTTCATTTCATATCACTAATTTAGGAATAGATTAGTTGTTTTTTTCATTTAATTCCTTACACGCAGAAGAAGTTATTATTAGTGGAGGTGCTTGGTTTGTAGGACACCATATTATTGGAATGAAAAATTGAAATCCTGATTTTTCTCCATTAATAATGAAGAGCTTTTTTTCACTAAGTTTGGATCTTTTTGCCTCATCTTCCATTATTGGGAAAAAAATAATATTGTTAGAATAGCTTTGAAGGTTGGATTACCTATGTTATTGGATGGCAATATGTTTAATTAGGGGAGAAAAGAATTTGCAAGAGTTTTTGTTTGTATTAATCTTGATTCTCAAATTTCTAATGGTATCTGGGTTGAAGTTTCCTCAAAAAGTTACTTTCAGAAAATCAAATATGAAAAAAATTCTTCATTTTATTTCAATTGTGGAAAAATATGACACTTTTAATAGTATTGCAAAAATACTTCTAAAAAACATAGTGGGAGTTAGGAACTATCTGCTGAAACTTGTTAAATATGAGTTAGGTTGTTAGACCTAAGCTTTTGTCCCAATGGCTAACCACGAGGGGGTGGGTGAATTAGTTATTTTAAAAACTTCATCTTATTTTAAATTTGAAAAATTGATGAAATTGTTTTTTAAATTATAAAAGCAATTTTTCAACCATAGATAATAACAAGCACAGAGAAAATAAAAAGCAGCGTAAAATAAAAGATATAAGATTTATAGAGGTACGGTCAAACACGACCTACATCCACTCCCTAAAGTCTCCCACTATAGGTATTGTACTATTACCACTAGTGTCTCTCCTTTTTTCCCCACAGCAAGGCCGAGAAGCCTTCACAAAAACTCTCTTCCACCACTACCCGGTGTGGCAGAGAACCATCATCCTTTTACACTCTCCAAGTGTAGGCAGAGAACCTTCAGCTATTCACACTTTCCAAGTGTAGGAAGAGAACCTTCTGCTGTTCACACTCTCTGAGTGTAAGCAGAGAACCTTCATTGTTCACTCTCCTTAAGCATTAGTAGAGAACCAGATCTTCTTGAAAGATCTTCTTACAAGAAATCTAGAAGGACAAGAGAAAAGAGTGAAGTAATCACTAATTACAAACAGAGATCCTTACCTTTGAGTAACTTAAGTGAACCCTTCATACCAGTAGCAAGAAATCTCCTTCAAACACTCTCTCTCACTCTCTCTTTAAAATTCCCTTTAGTATTCACGAAGACCAAATGACAAAAATATTTTAAGACAGTCTAAATTTTACCTTTTATAGAAAAGACACGAAAATTCATCTAAAAACTGCATTTTTCATTTTCTAACCACCCATGATCGTCCCATACGATCCAATTTTGTACGTACGAATAGTGTAAAAACTATTTATGTATAAACTTAATATGAACTAGTACAAATTTCCCTCATACCCGATCATTATCCTGTACGAAGTTGGTTTGTCCGGTACGAACAATTATTCTCAAAGTTCATTGGTACAAAAAAGTAGGATGATTTTTAAGTTTCCAGAATAGAGAAGATCGTTCTGGGATAAACCATTAATATCGTCTAGATGAATATTTCATTTTGGTAAATCCAAACCCATCGTCCCGGGATGAACGATAATTAACGTCTAGATGAACGCATCCATAGAGCATCGTCGTGGGACAAATGATAAATATCATCTAGACGAATTCATCAAGAGAGCATCATCCTAGGACAAATGATAAATATCATTTAAACGAATTCATCTAGAGAGCATCATCTTGGGATGAACGATAAATATCATCTGGACAAAATATACTTAGAAACTAACAACACATCACATCACCACTGGTATATAAAATCATAAAAAAAAGTACAGTCATCATTAGAAGGGTCCCTAATCTGGAGGAGGTGGCTGGATATAGAAATTAAAATAGCTACTCATCATAGCCATATTCGAGCTCACAGCATCAAATTTATTTCGCATCCAGCTCATGTTCTGCTGGTACTGTGCATCCTGCTGTTGTAGATGAGTCTCAATTTGATCAAAGCATGGATCAAGGTGACTCTTGAGATGATCAAAATGATGAACCAACTCTTGAAGATTTGGTCCACCAATAGGCGCAGGTGCAAGTCCTCTCTCCTCTCCTTCAGTGTCAGCACCTTCATCATGTTTTACAAAGATAGCTCGGAATGAACCATTATTGTAGTACAAAGGCTCTTTAAGATGAGACACATCAGGATGAACTAATTAATACTTCTTATCAAGAATATAAACCACAAGGTGTCCTAGAGCAACATTCTTCTTTCTCTTATGGGATACATGGCCAATTTCAGAAAGCCCATAAAGGTAGTCAAGAATGAGTTGGGCTTGATCAATGGGTTGACCAGTAATGATCAGATAAGTGATAGTGGAAAGAAGAGGAATGATATTAATTCTATCACCAGCTTTTTGAATGATGGAAGTTTTAAGCACATGCTGGATGATTCTAGCATCTTGGTGTTGAGTGTTTACTATGGGCAAATGACATTCTTGTCTAATCCCTCTAAGTACCTGGTTAATTTCAGTCTAATCAAAAGTTATAGTAGAAGTCAAAGTGTGGGCTCGTATTCTTTCAGTCCTTAAGTTTAAGAAAGCTCCCAGATCCTCCTTGGTTATTTCTACATTCTTCCCTATAACATAGGATCTAATTCTAATTTGATAAGAGTTAAAGGTCATGCTCGCTAGGAAATAATGAAATGTAAATATGTTGAAGGAGTAAATCATAGTAAGGATAAACTCAAATTGAGTAGAAGCAAAGAGCGGTAGTTTCTGATATATTGTATTATCCTGAATCAAAACTCTAGAAGGGGTCATTATCGCAGATACAAACCTAGGAAATGATTCCTCGTTTGCTTTAGATAAGAAGTTCTCATGGGTATTCTTAGAGGAAGGTCCCCTAGTCAGTTCCTTAGCGTGCCTAACCTTCTTATTTGAACTCAACATAGAAAGATCAAAGGGGAAAGAAGGTTGAAAAGGCTTTTGAAGAGAATGAAGTTAACCCTTTCAATTTAAAGAAAAATGATTTTTCAAAATTTGGTTCGTCCCGTACGATGCATGGATTTGTATGTACGAAGCAAAATTTCATATGGACAAATGAATACGGTTAAAATGAAATGACTTTTCATAATCATATGAGTTATGAGGCATCCTTTCGTACAGATTTTTTGACTAGATGATCATATAGATGTATAGGTGTTCATCCAAAATGATCGGTTATTTAAGATCATTTTTATGATATTTTGAATCGTCCCCCATTAAGAATAAAGCGTGGTTCGTATATACGAACTCCAGGTTCATACGTACTATCAGAAATAATAACGTCCTGACGATCATGATGATCATACAGACAAACTATATTAAAAACTAAAAAAACTGTACGCATTCTATTCTACCCAATCGATCAATACGCTACAGGATTCGTCCAGTATGAAATTAATTTTGTATAGAAGAAATTCACACTTTAGAAAAATCATATGATTGCTTGAAAATCATGATTTTGAATGTGAAAATGTTTAGAAAAACACACAAAAATAAAAATAGACAAACATAAAAAAGACAAAAACATTCATGCATAAAAATAGATAAAACACATAATTAAAATTACAAAACTAAAAACACAATCACAAAAATATATATCAATGTTGTAGAAATATTTAATTAGGCAATCAAATCAATCACACCAAGCCTTGTTCTTAATGTACTGAAAGTATCAAAGGCTAATGGTTTAGTAAAAATATCTGCAAGTTGATTTTCTGATGAAACATGATTGAGTTCAATTTCGCCTTTGGATACATTATCCCTTATGAAATGATGCCTGATATCTATATGTTTGGTTCTTGAATGTTCAATAGGATTTTTAGAAATACAAATGGAAATAGTGATATCAGAATAAATGGAAATAGCGCCTATTATTAATCCTAAATCAATCAACTGTTATTTCAACCAAAGTACTTGTGTCACACAGCTTCCTAAGGCTATGTATTCAGCTTCAGTAGTTGATAGGGCTACATAATTCTATTTTCTACCAAACCAATAGACTAAAAAATTTCCAATAAATTAACATATTCCAGAAGTACTCTTTCTATCAACCCTACAACCTACAAAGTCTGAATCTGAATATCCAATTATTTCAAATGAAGAGCTAACTTAGGATATCAAATTCCTAAGTTCTGAGTTCCCAAGAGATATCTTAAAATCCTTTTCACTGCTATCAAATGTGATTCTTTTAGATCTGATTGAAATCTAGCATATAATCAAACACAAAATATAATATCGCGTCGACTAATTGTCAAGTAAAGCAAAGATTCAATGATTCCCCTAAATTTTTTTTTATCAACAGATTTTCCCTTTGGGACCCTATCCAACTGAACAGAGGAACTCATGGGTGTACTAACAGGTTTAGCATTATCCATTTCATACTTTTTGAGGATATCCTTAACATATTTTGACTAACTAAGAAATGTACCTTCCTCAATTTGCTTAATGCTAAAGCCTAGAAAGTAACTCAAATCTCTCATTAGGCTAATCTAAAATTCACTACTCATTATTTTAGAAAATTCATCACAAAGATTTTTATCAATAGATTCAATAATGATGTCGTCAACATAAATTTGTACAATGAGTATATCTTCTCCCAATTTTTTTAAAAAGAGAGTTGTGTCCACACTTCATTTTTCAAAATATCTCTCAAGTATGAAGGTGCTCAATCTCTCATTCCAGCCCTAGGTGTCTATTTCAATCCATACAATGCCCTTTTTAACTTAAACACATGATTTGAGTATTTTAAATTTTCAAAACATGGAGGTTATTCTACAAATACACATTTTGTATTAACCCTTTTAAAAAGGCACTTTTATCATCCATTTGATACAACTTAAATCCTCTAAAATAAGCAAAGGCTAATAAAACCATAATTACTTCAAGTCTTACTATAGGGGTAAAAGTCTCCTCAAAATCAATCCATTCAATCTGATTATACCTTTTAGCCACTAATATAGCCTTATTTATAATGACTTCTTCTGAGTCATTCATTTTGTTCTTGAAAACCCACTTAGTTCCAACTACACTTTGATCCTTTGGCCTTGTAGTTAATTCCCAAACTTCACTTCTTACAAATTGATTTAATTCTTCTTGCATAGCCAATATCCAAAATTCATCTGAAAGTGCTTGATCAATATTTGTGGATTCTATGGTAGAAATAAATGTTGAATGATTAACTTCTTTTTTCAGTCCATGTCTAGTCCTAACACCCTCACTAGGTTCACCTATAATCAATTCTTTTGGGTGCTTTTTAGAAATCTCAAATCTCTAGGCAATGGGTTTTCTATCTTCAAATTTTTATCCAAATTTGATTTCTCAATCTTTTGGGAGTCAATTTCTATCTCATCCTCTTCAACAATTGGCTCTTTCAAAATTCTAGATTCGTTAAATACAACATGTGTGGTCTCCTTAATTACCAAAGTTCTTTTATTGAATACGTTATAATATTTTTCAACACTTAAGTATCCTAGAAAAATTCCTTCATCTGATTTTGGATCAAATTTTCCTAAGGCATATATTCCATTATTATGTATGAACACCTTACATTCAAAAATATACAAATTTGATAAATTAGGTGTTCTTCCCTTTAGTAACTCATAGGGTGTTTTATTCAAGTTTGATCTAACATTCACCCTATTCAGAACATAACATGTCGTGCTAATCGCCTTAGCCTAAAAATATTTAGGAAGTGAATATTCTGCCAACATGGCTTAAGCGGCTTCTATTAATATTTTATTTTTCCTTTCGATTATCCCATTCTGTTGAGGGTTCTAGGTACAGAAAAATTGTGATCAATCACTTTCTCCTTATAAACATCCTCAAATTTTTTATTTTCAAATTCTCCTTCATGATCACTTTGAATTATCAAAATCTCACATCCTAATTTCCTCTGAATCCAAGCCCAAAAATCTCTAAACTCCTTAAATAATTGACTCTTATGATATAGAAATCTAACCCATGTGAGTTTAGAGAAATCATCCACAATAACAAATCCGTATACCTTCCCTCCTAGACTTACAGTTCCAACTGGTCCAAAAAGATCCATATGCAAAATCTCCAATGAATTACTAGTTCTAAGATTCTTATTGGACTGAAAAGATGACTTCACCTATTTTCCTAATTGATAAGCATCACAAAGGTGGTCCTTATTATAGTCTAGTTTTGTTATATCTCTCATTAAGTTCTTTTGGATAATCCTCCTAAGGTTTTTCATGCTAGAGTGACAAAATCTCCTATCCATAGACATGACTCATTAGAAATAGTTTTTTAAACAAAAAGCAGAAGGAACTTTGATACAATTCAAATCTAGCATATAAACATTGTTTACCCGTATACCATGCAAAATATCATTACCATTCAGGCTTAATATACAGCTTGTAGGGAAAATTTAACACAATATCATTTGTCACATAGCTGACTAATACTAAAAAGATTATGTTGTAAGTCTTCTAATAACAAAACATTTTCTATAAAAATATTTTTCAAATTTCCTATCATACCTGATCCTACCACCTTCCTTGTGGAGTTATCTCCAAGTGTAACCCTTCCTCCACTCCTGACTTCCAGCGATATGAATTGTGCAAGAATCTCCAGTCATATACTTTGAGCAACCGCTGTCCAGGTATCATATGCTCTCACAAGGCCTTGTATGAGAGCAAGCTGCAAAATCATCAAATGTTAGACTTGTTTGGGTTCTCCTTTTGACAATTTTAAAATAGATGCATATATGATATGTTTAGGTTTATACATCTTCAGTTTTCACACCAAATAAGTTTTTTCTATCCAATATACAGGGATGTGCTATATGTCCAAACAATTCATAATTATAGCATTTGACTTCAGGAAATGAGTTTCTTATTAGCCATCATGCACAGATTGGTGTCTTTCTCTTCCTTTTTAATCTCTAACGAGTCTGAAGCTAAGTCCGCCAAGAAAGCTCTTTGGAATTTCTTCTTGCCCTTCTTCATAATTGATTTCTCCTCTACCTTCTACTTGCCAAGAGTGGCTTTGAGTTTTGGGTAGTTTGATTTAATGTATCCATGTTTCCTACACTCATAACAAATTATATGATTAGAAACCTTGACATTCCTATTGAATATACCTCAATTTCATTATTGGCGTCTCTTTTGCTTCTTCTTTAGAAAGCTTTTGAACTGTCTAGTCATCAAAGTTATGTCATCCTCATCCTCAGGTACAGATAGATCACTCTCCACTCCTCCACCTTTAGTGTAATATTCTTCTCCATTCGTGGCTCTCCTGCATCAATCTTTCATTGACTCACTCCTTGCTCGTAAGCAATTAGTGATTAGAGAAGATTGTCAACAGAGTAAACATTTAAGTCTTTAAATTCTGTAATCGCTGTTATTTTAGCATCATAAGTAGGTAAACAATGAAGTATATTATTAACCATTTTAGCATTTGTTAGTTTCCTACCCAATGCATGTAAAGAGGTAACTATTTATGTGAATCTTGTGTATATGTCAAAAATGGATTCATTGGGTTTCATGCAAAACAATTCATAGTCATGCAACAAGATATTAAGTATGGATTGTTTAACTTCATTAGTCCCTTCATATGTTATAAAAAGTCTATCACATATGTCATTTCCATTTTTCCAAGTAGAAATCCGCATGAAACCTTCATACTTTGAATATGAAGATTTAAGAGCACAAAAGAAACTGTTCAAACATTTAACATTAAGTTATGCTAGTTTACGTTGTTCTACAGTCCAGTTTGCAAAGGGAATTTTAACTCTTAACTCCATCAACTAATCTAGTTGATTTTGTATACCCTTCATGAACTAAGATCCACATACGATAATTTAGTGAATGTAAAAATGTTGACATGCGTGTTTTCTAAAAATAAAAAGGAATATTGTCTAATAAGGGAGGTCTAGTTATAGAGTAACATTTAGGTGTGTTTTGATTTCTAAATGTAGTAATAGTCGTTAATCAAAAAGTATTCTAAACTTAGAATTTTGAAACTAAACTCTGATACCACTTGTTGAAACTTATGAAATATGAGTTAGGTTGTTAGACCAAAGCTTTTGTCCCAATGGCTAACCAAGAGGGGGGTGAATTGGTAATTTTTAAAACTTCCTCTTTTTTTAAATTTGAAAAAATGATGAAATTGTATTTGAAATTATAAAAATAATTTTTCAACTATATATAATAATAAGCACAGAGAAAATAAAAAGCAACGAAAAATAAAAGACACAAGATTTATAGTGGTTCAGTCAAACACAACCTACATCCACTCCCTGAAGTCTCCCACTTCAGGTATTGCACTATTACAACTAGTGTCTCTCATTTTTCCCCCAAAGCAAGGGGGAGAAGCCTTCATAAAAACTCTCTTCCACCACTACTCGGTGCGATAGAGAACTGTCATCCTTTTACACTCTCCAAGTGTAGGCAGAGAATCTTCTGCTGTTCACACTCTCCAAGTATAGGCAGAGAACCTTCCGCTGTTCACACTCTCTAAGTGTAGGCAGAGAACCTTCACTATTTACTCTCCTCATGTGTCAGCAGAGAATTGAATCTTCTTGAAAGATCTTCTCACAAGAAATCTAGAAGGACATGAGAAAAAAGTGAAGTAATCACTAATTACAAATAGAGATCCTTACCTTTGAGTAACTTAAGTGAACCCTTCACACTCTGGTAGTAAGAAATCTCTTTCAAACACACTCTCTCAATCTCTCCTTCAAATTCCATTTAGTATGTACGAAGACCAAATGACAAAAAGATTTTAAGACAGTATATATTGGACCTTTTATAGAAAAGACACAAAAAACCGTCCAAAAACTACATTTTTCAATTTTTGACCATCCACGATCATCTTGTACGATCCAATTTCGTACGTATGAATAGTGTAAAAATTATTGTGTGCGAACTTAATATGAAATTGTAAGAACTTCCTTCGTACCCGATCATCATCCCGTACAAACTTGGTTCGTCCAGTACTAACAGTTATTCTCAAAGTTCATTAGTATGAAAAAGCAGGATGATTTTTAACTTTTTAGAACATAGAAGATAGTTTTTTGACAAACCATTAATATCGTCTGGATGAATAGTTCATTTTGGCAAATCTAGAGACCATCATCCTGGGACAAATGATAAATATCATTTGGATGAACGCATCTAGAAAGCATCATCCTGGGATAAACGATAAATATCGTTTGAGCGAATGCATCCAGAGAGCATCGTTCTGGGATGAATGACCAATATCATTTGGATGAACTCATCCAGAGAGCATCGTCCTGGGACGAACGATAAATATATATTGAATGAACACATCCAGAGAGCATCATACTGGTACGATCGACAAATATCATCTGGACGAACTATACTTAGAAAAAAAAAATTCTCTCTCTATTTGTTCCATTGCTCGTTCGGGAGTATAATTGAACTGTTCAGGAGTATAACTGAACAGATTGTCCCGTATGAACATGGTTCATACTGTACAATCACTTCTAAAAATTATGAATTTTAAATCTCTCCCCTGGTGTGTGTGTGTGTGCTAAGTTACTCAATTACAATCACACTCTCTCAGACTTTAAATAAAATGAGAAAATACATACTCCA
The DNA here is from genome assembly GCA_016618105.1 of Dendrobium huoshanense. NCBI lineage: Eukaryota > Viridiplantae > Streptophyta > Magnoliopsida > Asparagales > Orchidaceae > Dendrobium > Dendrobium huoshanense. Next base: position 47,830,501 of record CM028347.1, read on the forward strand.
ATATTACAAAACATTCTAAGCAGATCTTGAAATGAAGTCTTTAATAATCTGGAGTATGAATTCCCTGAAATGTTAGTACACACAAGAGCAAGTACAAATATTTCAAAATGTGTTAGGAGAAAATAATAATAAAAACAATAATATTTAGAATCATAAAAAACATATATATTGTAAGAGTGTAAAACATGCAAAGCTAAGTAGCAACTCCCTCAACACTATCTTCTGATGACATTGTTAAGGGTGTTATCTCTGATCATGCTGTTGATGTTAATCAAAGTATTCCAAAAAGAAGTGGTTTATTCTAATGGTAATAATTCTATGAATTCAAATAGCTATAGCTTTTGGATTCATGTGAATTGTTAAAGGAAAAAAATTCCACTCTAATTTCAATCAAAAGAAGGGTGGAATATTAGTTACTGAATTCTCTGTTGAGAATAGAGAGGGTAATGATAAACCTAGTACTGAAGTTATAGTGAATTCTATTCTTATGGTGAAAGTAAACCTAATGGTTGTCCTGTAAAAGCAATGGCTTCTCATGGTAATTCAATGAAAGTTTTTTATAGTAAAACCTCAATTTTAGAATTTCTAAAACCTCAAAATGTCCCTGATAATTATGTTGTTGGCATTCCTTATAAATCTAATAATGAAGTATTATTATCTGTTGTTGCTGGTGATAAAGATTTATCTAATGATAATGTTGTGGTTAAAAATATTTCACAAGAGGGGAGATTCTAGAAAATTAATATGGTCCCAACATTGAGGAAACTTTGAAAAATGTTCTTGTTAAAATATCAGATGTTATAGATGATGCTCATGCTATAGGTGTTCCAAAAATACCAAAAGTTATAGAAGATTCAATTGATCTTAGGAATGAAAAAGTATAAGTTGTTGTAAAAAAAAGTTTTAAATATTGAAGAGAATACAATGGTTGTTAAGATTTTAAATGCAACATTTATAAGTAATTCTTTAAATTCTTTTCGTGATAATGTCTATGGTTGTAATTCTCTTATTGAGGATGTTTATGTAGCTTCTAATTTGAAGGATATATTGACTCCAAAAACTAGTCAACAAAAAAATAAATTGAGGAAATAATTGAGATTACTAGGACCTATTAAAGGTAGTTCTATAATCAAAAGAGGAGATGATTATAAAGAAGAAGTTGGGGCCTCAACCCCAAAAATTTCTTAATGTCTTCAATTCCATTTTAGAATTATAAGGGAGATACAAAAAAGAAGCTTCCTATTACTTGATAATTTTGGTTGTCGATTATAGGGTTTCTTTCGTTGGTTTAATGGAAACCAGATTAAATTCCGTAGATAATAATGAAGTCAAATGAATTATTAGTATTGAATGGGATTTTTTCATTTTTCTGCTAATGGAACTTCAAGATGTATTCTTGCTCTTTAGAAAAGGAGTGTTGTTGCACTCAAATTTTTAAATTCTTCAAACCAATGTATTATTGGTAATTGAAAAAAAAGGGGGTAAAAGATTTATGTTCTCACAAGGTCTACAAGCGATGAAGGATTTTTTATTAAGAAATGATTATCACGATATATGTTCTATAGGTCAAAATTTTACATGGTGTAACAATAAAGAAGGAGGTGCTCGTATTTGGAAGAGATTATATAGAGTTTGTCTAAATTCAAAAGCTTTATTTCATATCCCTTTTGTTGTTACAAAAAATTTACCTAGAGTGGCATCTGATCTTTATCCTCTTCTCATTAATCTTAGCAATATTGTTAATTACAATAGAAAATCTATACTTGAAATCACAGCTTGAGACGGGAGAGGGAAGAGAGAGAAGCTCCACAAATTAAGGAAGGGTTTGGAAGAAGATTTTGAAAATATTTTGTTCCATTGTTGGAGATGGAAGAAGGTGGCCGGTCATCCAAGGATGACCGGAACACCAAAAATCTGCTTTCTACCACAAGTCCAATCATGTTGGATTCAAAAGGTAGATTCTCCTTCAAACGAACTTGGTCTGCTATCATTGCTGGAGCAAATGATAAGGAAGCATCTTCATCTGGAGGACGTTTTGCTGAAATTTTGAAGAAGGATCCTGTTACTTCTTCAAAATTGGATACCCTAATGTGTGGATCAAAAAACCTCACATTAAAATAAACCTTAGTGAAATACATGATGATATTGGAGATGAAAATGTAGTCATTCTTGACAAGGATAAGGAAAAGTCAAATGTTCAAATTTTGAACAATTCCCTTGTTGTTAAAATTCTTAGGAAGAACTACCCTTTTTTTAAGTGTTCTTTTGAATTAAGAAAGCAATAGTCAAAATTTGGAGGATTTCATATTACATTGCTTGGTCTAGATTGGCTCCTTTGTTCATTTCAAACTCATGAAGCCATGGAGGAAGTCCTTAATGGGGGGGCCTTGGCTTGTAGGGGGTTTTGTGGTAGGCTTAGACATTTGGTCTCCTACCTTCTCTCCTTAATCTTTGAATGGAATTTCTTCTCCAATTTGGGTTCGTCTTCCTCATTTGACATTACATTGTTGGGATGAATCCAACATCACTAGAATTGTTTCAATAATTGGAACTCCACTCTTATTTCATGGTAACATGTTTAGATGGGGGAGGAGAGAATTTGCTAGATCTTGCATCAGAGTTAATTTGAATTCTAAACTCCCTGCTGGAATTTGGGTGGAAGAGATTCATGGTAGATTTTTTCAAAAGTTTGAGTATGAAAATCTATCATCTTTTTGCTTCAAATGTGGAAAAATCGGGCATATTGATTCTGTGTGTCCCAATTCAACACAAAATCAAAATCCTATTGTCAAAGAGATCCTATAAGTTCATTGCAATCTGATAATACTTTGGGATATTTGATGCATGTGAAGTTCAAAAATAAGAGAAGATTGATTCCAGAGAAAAAGTTTTTTAAAAAGGTCTCAACCATGGATAAACCAAAAGATGGTTGTGCTATCAATAGTATTGCCATGGCAGATGTTGAAGGAGACGGGAAAACTAATTCTGCTGCTTCTGAAATTCAATTCACAGCTAAAGTTGTTCTAAAAACAAAGTAGAAGATGGAAAGAAAGTTATACAAGGAGGTGAATATCCAACCGTCCATCATGCTATTTCTGAAAAATTATAAATTCAAATCCCACAAAGGGAGGAGAATTTTCCTGCTGTACAGAATCAGAAAATTCAGATTTTAGATTCTGAATTACGGTTGGCTGATCCGTGGATGGAGATAGCAGTAACTTGAATCCATACATCAATTTGAATTCAAATTTTGAATTCAAAATTCAGGGAATTATGGAGGAAAGAGTGGAAGTAAGAGCTGAAGTTGTTAATTCAACTCAAAATGCTAAAAAACAGGATGTTATGGTTATTCCCGTGAGAGAAAACTTCTCCATTCCTTTTGTTTTTCCAGGAATCAAGGTATCAGTTAGTAATTTGAATTCAAATCCTGAATTCAAAATACCTTATAGTGTGGAAGGTAATAAGGAAGGAGGTTTTAAAGATTCAATAGATGTTGTCCCAACCGTTCCATATCAGTTTGCTGAAATTCAAGGTTCTAAGAAACCTGAATTTGAATTAAAAAATTCATATGCTCAGAAGGAAGTTTTGGAGGATATTTCTAGCATTAGTACTGATGTTATTTCAGGTACAAAAACTAAAGTCAATAACAATATTGGCTTATTAAGAGACTCTTCTCCATTGTTGGATGTTTGTTTGAATTTTAAGAGAACTTCTCTTAAAAAAGTTGCCAAGAAGTGTAAGTCCCCGGGATCAAAGCATACATTATTCAAAGAACTTCAAGCATTAGGACCGTCAAAGACCTACCTAGAAGGAAGATAACATAAAACAAAGTGAAGAACGGCTTAAAAGGTTCTTCGTCCCTTTTGCCCCATTAACATGCTTGATGATAATCCTGGTGACAACAACAAAGTGGATAGTTACTTGAAGTTGAGACAAATTATCAAAAGGTTTGGAGTAATGCCATCATCAATTTCTGACTTTGGAAGATGGAAAAAGCTTATAGAATATTTATCAAAAATATTCTTAAGTGATTTTTGGAATTCACCATTGGAATGTAATTTCCCTTTTAGATTTTGTTGCTTCTTTTTTCTTAAAATTTGTCATTTTAAACTAATTCTATTTGATTATGAGATCTTTACTAAGTCTTATTCTCTAAGTGGATGGGAACTCTGGATACTAATCAACCTTCGGGTTGTTTAATTCTTTGGTATCCCCTGCATCTCAACAGTTTCAAAATAGGAAATAGTGGGTTTCATATCATTTATATAAGTTTAAATTAGCAAATTTAAGTTCAATAAGGTTCCTTTTTAATATTAAAAAAGGAACCATTAGTTTCTTTTACCTAGTTTGTATTAGGTTGTCCTTTCATTTTTAATTAATGCAACTTTGCATTTTCTCAAAAAAAAAAAATAATAGAAAATCTATCAAATTTGATAATGTGTAGAGCTCCTATGAAGCTTCTTGGGGTGTTGTCAAAAATGCATGGAGGAAAAATGACTTTGGATCCTCTTCAGATATTCTTCAAAGAAAAGTTCATAGATCTATTAAAAACTTGCTCTATTGGAGTAAAAATAATTATAGAGCTAAACTGTCTAAAGTCTTTGTTGCAAGAACAAAATTTATTATTACAAGAAGAAGAAAGCAATCATGGATTGAATCAAGTTAAGCAACTGGAATTGAGGAAGAAAGTTCATGAGTTGAATAGCACTCTTGCAAGGCTTGCATCGTGGTAAAGACAATGTTTTAAAACTCATTGGTTGGAAGATGGAGAGCAAAATTCTCAATTTTATCATTCTTTTGCTACAGCTAGAAGAAATGGAAACATGATAAATCAAATTTCTATTTCTAATGGAGATTTTGAGATGGATCCAGAAATAATTCATTCAAGATTTATTAAATTCTTTTAAAATAAATGGAAGAAGAGACTTTGCATTATAAATAAATGGCCGATATTTCAATCTGAGCATAAGTTAAATGAGGATATAAAGAGGTTGGCTGAAGAAGATTTTAACAAAGAAGAGTTTTTTTTTCTATAATTATGAAGATGGGATAATAATAAATCCCCCTGTAATGATGGTGTTAATGCTTGCTTTTTTAAATCCTTTTGGTGTATTGTAAATATGGAAGTTTTGAATGTTGTAGAGAATTTCCTCAATTCGGGTTTAATGCCTGACATCTAGAAAGAAACTTTGGTGGTTAGTATTCCTAAACTTCCAAATACATTTGAAGTATCAATGTTTAGACAAATAAGTTTATGTCAAACAATATACAAAATTGTTGTTGGAATGATATTAAATAGATTGGAGAATTACCTTCCTTTGATTATTTCTAAACAACAAAGAGCATTTGTTCCAGGAAGATCTATTTCAAATAATTATCTTATAGCTCATGAGATATTAAATAAATTTAAATTTTTTAAAGCTAAATTGGGTTTTGTGTTAATAAAACTAGATATCAAGCAAACCTATGAAAGCATGCGTTGGGAAATGTTGAATCAGATTTTAGTTATCATGTATTAGTTTTCCTAAATTATTTATTATCATTAATAGAAGAAAAATCAATTGGATAAAGGTTGAATGTGGTTTTAGACAAGGTTTTCCACTGTCCCCTTGTCTTTTTATTCTATGTTCAGAACTACTGTCTAAATTATTTGTTAAGAAAGGTCGGGATCTTGGTATTGCTCCAAATACAGTTAAGGTTTCACACCTTCTATACATGGATGATGTACTGGCAATTGTTGAAGCCTTTCGGTTTAATGCTAAGAAGATAAATGAAATTTTAAAGGATTATTACAGCTGGGCCGGGCAAAAAATTGACCTAGATAAATCAATGGTTATTTATGGAAATACATATCTTGAAGAAGGAGAAGAAGAATAAACAAAATTCTAAGATATCATCTTATTGCTAAAATTATGTATCTAGGAGTTAAGATGGCTCTTAGAAGATTAAAAGCTATGGATTATCATAATGTTTTGGATAAGATAATGGAATGACTTAATACGGTTCTCTATCATTATCGTTGGTAGGAAAAATTTTGTTGATCAAATCATCTTTTTCTTCAATTCCTTCTTATATTATGACTCATTCCTTGATTCTAAAGGGTATTCTAGATGATATTGATAAATATTGTAGAAATTTTTTATGGCATAAATAACATGGAAAACATGGAATGCATTATATTTATTGGAATGTTCTTTGTACTCCTATTAGTCAAGGTGATCTTGGAATTTAAGGTGTTTATGAAAGAATAGGTATGTTAAGGGCTTGTATTGCTTGGAGCTTCATTCAAAATCATAATTCTTTTCTCGGTAAAATCATAGTGAAAAATATATGGCAATAAAATTTGGAGAAAAAGAAACAAAGAGGATCTCTTCTTCGGTGTGGTGCATTATTAAAGATGGTGCTCATTTTTTAAAGCCAATCATCAGATGACAAGTTTCCAATTGTGTAAGTATAAATATCACAAATGATATTTGGATTCTTGATAGAAGTTTAATTAAATGGTTTATAATGTGTAATATGTTAATTTTTATAATAAAACTGTGGCATTCCTTCTTTAAAAAAATGGTTGCAGGAATTTATCTTTATTAGAGAAGTATTTTTTCAGATGAGTTGATTTAGTTAATCATTGAAACTCTTGTAATTACTAGACAATAAGGTGATCAGCCACAACTTCGTGTTTTCAAATCAAGCAAATCTATCATGGCATTAGCTTTTGAAGCTTCAATCAATCATCATTATGAAGCAATCAAAGTTAAATGGATGAGAAAAGTAAATTTAACCTCTAAGGAAGTTTTATTCTGGTGGAGATTGCATAATAATGCTCTTCATACTAACATTTTATTGAATCATAAGAAATTGCATGATTCTGTGTTCTGTCCAAGATCATATTTTTAGGTAAAAGACAATAATCACATTTCACTTCATTGCCATAAGTTAATTGAAATATTTGCTATATTTAATAATGGGGAATTCAATTACCAAAATTTATTAGTTAATCACATTGTCTGTATGAATTGGAGAAAATTATATATTTGAATTCTATACTTACTAGAATTTATTTCTCTTCAGTCTATTATAATTGGAAAGCAATAAATAATTTCAAGCATGGAGTAAAAGTTTCGTCTCCTACTATGATTGTAGCCAATATTCTTTCTGATTTAATACAACCTCAATCTTTTCAAATTTGCTAGAATTGGGATACAAACCAGCATTATGTGTTCTCTAAAAATTAGTATCCTTCTCCTACAAACTGGTATAAGTTGAATGTTGATTCTTCTAGTATGCATAATAATTTGGCAAGTATAGCTTGTGTTCTTCAAGATCATAAAGGCGGATTCTTATTAGCCTATGGGAAGAAGGTATTTCATTGGGAAGAAATGTATAATCATTAATTTCAAAAATATTATTCAAGATTGGATGATTGATAAGAAATGTATAATCATTGAAGGAGATAATTTTCTACATTATGAAGAGTCTGCAAAATTCAATGTTGAAGACAATATAGTTGAATAAATGTTGTCATAAATTGGATTTTTCTTTTTTAGAAGTCTTTAAAAATATAGTTTTTCATTTTGTTTCTAGAGATAGTAATAGAGTGGCTTATTTTTGTTCTCATCAAGAACTCTTAGGAGATTTTATTTTGGATATTTTTGTTGAAGATGTCCATCCTTCAAGTTTTGTTGACTTGATTAGGAAGGATTGTGATAGGTTGACTATAACTTAGTAGTTTGTATATTTTCTTATTTCATTAATTTTATTTGCATACCTTTATAAAAAATAAAAATCAACATTGCATCACCGGAGTCTCGAGAAAATTGCATAATAATTCAATGTTGGAGCACAGACCTCGGAAGCACAAAAGTACCATATGACATAAGCGAGAACTGTAGCACCCAACTTTTGCAGCACCAAATTGGAGCAATTGATGAAAAGAATAAATACACTATATTAATCAACCATCATTTTAGATCAACAAATAGCCTCTTTGAGTTATCCCAGTACCACAGCAAAGAACCTTTAGCAATGTTAAGGTGCTAGTTCATATTATAAATCCATGATGCTACCTTATTGAGCACTGCGCCCCTGAGCCATTTCTGTAATAGGTATAAATAGTTTTTCAATTTTAATGTGTGAGGGTGCTGAAGTTTAAAATAGTTTTCTTGGAGGAGGGACTATATGAGAGTAAGGTACATACTTTAGAGTTGTTGGCAAACATTGTAGTGAGCAAGCAAACTTATGGAGAGGAAAGGAGCATGGAGAGCAAGTTGTAAGGGGAGATTCAATTTGGAAAAATTTCATATGAAGGATAAGTTTGGGAACCTTCATTCTGGGTGATATCTGAAGATAGTGAATAGAAGGTGGGAGAACTTTTGTGTTAATCTTGCTGCATGTATAATTTTTTTGTTTGTTTAGGAGTTCATTGGTAATGCAAGGGGCCCAGAACAACAAGGTATTAATTCGGGGGAAGTGGGTAGCATTTGATAATGTGACTATCAATAAAGTGTATGAGACCCCCCAACTTATAATTTAATAACTTTTCCACCTTTATTAACACTCTTGTAGAACCTCGGGAAATTCCTTGGGTATTGACTAGACCCTGTTCTAGTGCTAAGGGGGGGGGGGGGGGGGGGGGGGGGGGGGGATAGAAGAGCCAATGTAGATATTGTAATACCAGACATATCCATGAGGATTAGAGTTAAACAACTTAGAAAGTGATTAATCAAAGCTTAACTAATATCCTTGGAAGAAGAGAAGGTTCCCCCATTGTAGAAATAGTTTTATGACATTAATATTATTCTCCACTTTAATTTTGTTATAAAGAAATTTAAGATCATTTTCTTCATTAATTAACCACTTTTGTTTTAAACAATTTAAGAGAAGGATTAAGTCTTAGATTTAATTTGTGACAACTTTTTAAGTGTTTTCTAAACCAATTATTTAGAATAAAAATTTAAGTTTAAAAAACTTTTGTGTAATGCCAGACATATCCATGAGGATTAGAATTAAACAACTTAGAAAGTGATTAATCAAAGCTTAACTAATATCTTTGGAAGAAGAGAAGGCTCCCCTTCGTAGAAATAGTTTTATGGCATTAATATTATTCTCCACTCTGATTTTGTTATAAAGAAATTTAAGATCATTTTCTTCATTAATTAACCACTTTTGTTTTAAACAATTTAAGAGAAGGATTAAGTCTTAGATTTAATTTGTGATAACTTTTTAAGTGTTTTCTAAACCAATTATTTAGAATAAAAATTTAAGTTTAAAAAACTTTTATGTCAAAGAATTATTTTAGGAAGCACTAAAAAAAGCTCGCACAAATGAAACTTTGTGAAACAATTCCAAAAATGAGCCGTTAAAGAGAGAAATAGCTGTTAGAGAGAGAAACATCTGAATTTTTTGAATTTTCAATTCGCAGTTTTTCTGCTTTCACCATCGCCAGCTCTTGGCGATGACGGAGGACGACCGCCGATCTTTGGTCGGTGCGTCTAACATTACTGACTGTTTGAATGGACATACCAGGATAGTAGATGAATCTATCCCGCACTCTGTTGAAGACATCGTTCGTTATAGAAATCTTGCAAGACCCCTAATTATCAGAGAGGTTTGTGAATAGCCTGTGAAGAAGAATGCTGATTGTGTTGTAGGAAAAGGCAAAGGTATTATGTATCAATCTGGTGACAATACTCTGAAGAAATCTAGTGTAGATTTGATTCAGAAAAATAATGACGTGGAAGCTTCTTCATCTAATGTGAAGATTTTTGTTAATAAATTCAGTTGTTCAAATGCAATGTATGACCTGTGGCCAGAGATAAATGCAAATAACCAGAATAATATTAACAATTCTTCTCATTCAAATGATAAGCATCCTTCTGATATTTCACTGATTTGCCGGCTAAGAGTTTCATGCAAACTGTACTTGGTAAGAAGATTTCCTATGAAGATATGAAAAATTCAGAATATGGTAATAAAAATAATATTCCTAATGCTTGGAAGAAGACACAGCACATCAAAATCAACTATGATTTGAATTCTACTCCCATCACTGATGATGGGATTGTTGTTATTATGAATTCACATCTTGAAGATGTTAATTCATAAGTTTTGAGGTACTCTCTGGTTATCAGTCCTGGGAAGCAATATCCCATTCCCAACCTGCAGTAGAGAGCTCCGAAGATAATGGTCCAGATTTGAAAATTTCATCTTACAACCTTGGGCCTTGATTGGATCCTATGTTCTTTTACTCATGATGTTGTGGAAGAAGTACTAGAAGGAGGTCCTTGGTATATTTGAGGAAATATAATTGGTTTGGATAGATGGTCCCCCAATTTCTCCCCAGAATCTCTTAAAGGTCTTACAGAACCTATTTGGATTCGCTTGCCATGTTTACCTCTACACTACTGGGATGAACAGAATATTTGTAGAATTGCATCTATGATAGGAGCTCCTTTATATCTAGATGTCAATTCTTTTAAATGGGTAAAGAGAGAATATGCTCGTGTATGTGTTCGCATTGATCTTGATAAAAAATTACCAAGAGGTGTTTAGATTGAAGGAAAGCATGGTAGATCTTTCCAAAGAGTAGAATATGAGAAGATTTCTTCTCTTTGCTTTCATTGTAGTAAGATTGGTCATTTGGAGAGCAAATGTCCTTCTTCAAATACATTTGTTCCTATTTCAAATGGTGTTGAAAAAAAACTGAATCATGAAGAAGTAATTTCCAAGGGACAAGATGAATTAGGTCCTGGGATTCAAGTTAAATTCAAGAAGAATAAAGCTTTTGAGAAGTATGTTCCTAAACAGAAAGCAGCACTTCAAAATGACCCTCCAGCTTTGTTGCAGTCCATCATAGAAGAAGGTGAAATCATTGAATCTCACTGTAATTCTAAAATCCAAAATTCTGATACTGCTTTGAAGAATAATTTCAACATTCTGGATAGTTTTCAGGATGGTTGCTTAGAGAAAAACAATTCTTATTCTATTTCGGATACTACAGAGGGGAAGGGTTGCTTGCGAACTCAAGTATATCATAATGGATTACTTTCAAACTCAGGTATTCCCTATCATAAGTCCGATCTTTAAATTCAAGCTGAAATAAATAACCAGGATGTGGAAAAGGTTGAATTGTTTTATGTCAGCAAATCTGCTGAACTGGTAGCAGAAAAAGATATGGAAATTTTTGAAGTTTTTGAGAATAAAAACAAGTTCTCCTTACTGCAAAATGTGAATGAAGAGGGAAATGTGACTACTACCAAAGCTAAATCTTTGATTGTCATTGAAGAAGGATAGAAGGATTTGATTACTATAACAGATGTTTCAGGAATCAATTCTGATGTAATCCCAGATTCTGTCAACATTAAGAACAATACCAATCTATCTGTTGCTCAAAAAATTGTGTTTATTGTAGACACGGTTGACAAGATTAAAAAATATGGAGAGATTATTGAAGATGGAAATGAAGTATTTACCAATCCAGTTACAGAAAAGACTCTAGCTAATATAAAATTCAAACTTCAAAAGGAATTGAAATCTAATGTCAGTTTACCTTCAAAACTCAGGAAAGGAGAATTAATCAAAAGGAAAGGTAGTTGGTCTTTTCCCACTTCTAATCCAAAATGAGTTCACTTATTTTCTGGAATTGTAGGGGGGCAAGAAAAGCTGAAGCCTCCCGGTATTTGAAGGAGATTATAAAGGAAAATGATGCAATTTTTATGGGTCTTATTGAGACTAAAATTTCTTCTATAGATCCTTTGGAATTTAAAAGATTTATAGGAGACTTGTGGGATTTTTATTTATTTCCTGCTAGAGGTTTATCTGGTGGAATTATGATATGTTTTTTTTTTTTTTTTGAAGAAATACAAAAATTGCATTAAAATGAAAGAGTAGATAACCTAATACAAACTAGGTAAAAAAAGCTAATGATCCCTTTTTCAATAAGAAAAAGGGACCTTATTGAAACTAAATTTGTTAATTTAAATTTATTATCAATGAAATGAAATCCACTATCTCCTATTTTGAAACTATTGAGATGCAGGGGATAACAAAATTTAAGACAACCCGAGGGTTGATTAGTATCCCAGAGTTTCCATCCAGTTAGAGAATAAGAATTAGTAAAGATCCCATAATCATTTAGATAAAGTTTAAAATAACAAATTAAAAGAAAGAAAAGGATATAAAAGCTAGAAAGAAAATTACAATTCAATAATAAATTCTAAAAGTTTGGTATTAATTCGCCAAACTTTATAATCATATGCTCCATCTTCAAGTAAATCTATGGTAAGTTGTTGTCCACGGGAGAAGCTTTTTGCATTTTTAATGAGATAAAAGAGAAGAAGAACCTTTCAAACCATTCTTCTCTTTATGATCAACCATCTTTCTTCTAGGTAGTTCTTTCATCGGACCCAAAGCTTGAAGTTCTTTGAATAAAATGTGCTTTGATCCGGGGGAATTAATCTTCTTGGCAAAAAAGTCTTTGACTTTCTTAAGAAATATTTTTTTTGAAATTCAAACTAATTGCTGAATGAGGAGAAGTATCAAGGATTGTAGAAGTAATGGGATTACCATTAGCAATAGAAGCAGCCGCCAAAGTTGTTGAGGTAGATGCAATAGAAGAATCAGTTACAACCTCCTCCTGAAAACCAGAATTTTTTATCTCAAAATCTGGTTTGTGAGTTCCCAAAAATTTAGCACCTTGATTTTGATTCGGTAGCTCTAGAAACCGAAATCTGTTCATCCTTTTTTTCAGCCTCCATATTTTGATGAATATTAAAATTGCGAGCTGAGTTATTAGGAGAGAAAGCCATCTCATCAACTTTTGGATTTGAATTTAGAATAGCATTTGTTGTTACCAAATTTTCAGCTAGAATCTGTTTTTCTGAACTTTCAAAATTTGAATTTTGACAATCCAATTTTTTAGCAATTTCATTTTCAATCTCATTGGGTTCTACTAACAAACCATCATCCATATTATCCACATCAGCCAAATCTTTGAATGAGTTAGAATCCAAAATTGAATTCCGAGAACCAAGTTGATCCATGCAGAATTTCAAACTTTGGTTAACCGCCACTTCATCTCCTTACTTGAATACAGCATTTTCATCAATTTGATCTGAAACTTCCACTAGATCGGACATCAGTATGAGCTTGTTTCCATCTGCCAATATTTGTATAATTTCTTCTGGTTCAGCTAAAACAATATCTTCACTTCTAAAACCCATTTTAGATTTTTCTGCTGCTGAAAAAATCTTGGATTTCAATTGATTTCTCTTTTCTTCTTATTTTTGAATTTAACTTGCATCCAAGGACCATAAGGATTATCATTATGATTAGAGAAGGAAGGGATTTCTTCAACATTAGGACAAATTGAATAAATATGCCCTATTCTCCCACATTTGAAACAAAACAATGAAAGATTTTCGTATTCAAACTTTTGAAAAAATCTTCCAAGCAACCCTTCAACCCATGTTCCAGAAGGGAGTTTAGAGTTCAAATTAACTCAAATGCAGGCTCTAGCAAATTCTTTTCTTCCCCACCTAAACATATTACCATCTAATAGAAATGGAGTCCCAATTCTAGAGACAATTCTAGTGATATTTGATTCATCCTAGCAGTGTAGCGGTAAGTGAGGAAGATGAACCTGGATTGGAGATGAAACACCTTCAAATGAATTAGGAGAGAAGTTAGGAGACCATTTGTCTAACCCAACTGCAAAACCCCCAACAAATCATGGACCTCCATTAAGGACTTCTTCCATGGATTCATGAGATTGAAAGGAACAAAGTAACCAATCTAGACCAAGAATGGTTAAATGGAATCCTCCATATTTCTTCCATTGTTTTCTTAACTCAATGGCACATTTAGAGAAGGGTAAATCTTTCCCAAGAATTTTAACAACCAAAGATTTACTCAAAACTTGAATATTGGATTTTTCTTTATCCATATCAAGTTTAACAATGTTAACATCTTCAATCTCACAAAGATTTTTATTCCAATTAATTTTAATGTGTGGTTTTTTAATCCACACATTAGAATTTTCAAAATTTGAAGAAATAATTGGATTATTGATGTTGACATTATCCTTGTCAATCTCCTTGCCATTCTTCAAAATATCAACAAAACTACTCCTTGAAGAAGAAGCTTCTTTGTCATTTGCTCCAAAAAAAGAAACCAGAAGAGGAGATTTAGTTAACTTGAAGGAAACCAAAATTACCTCTTTACCATTACTTGAATCCGGCAATGGCTTGTGTAAAGCCACCAAACCTCCCTCTTTGATAGCAAGAGGAGATTCTAAAACACGAAGATTGTGAGGTGAGATGCGTTTGAAGGAGAATCTACTTTTTGAATCCAACATTATTGGAATCGCGGTAGATAAAAAAGATTTGGTGTTCCGGTCATCCATAGATGACCAGCCACCTGCTACCATCTCCAATCTTTGCAATCAAAATCTTCAAACTTTCTTTCCAAATCCTTCCTTTAATTGTGGAATTATGATATGTTGGAGGTCGGATTTGGCCAGTTTTTTAGTTATGGAAGCTTCAAATCAGCTAGTAGTGGGAGAATTTAACATTACAAACAAATCCTCTTGGATCATAGCCACTATTTATGGTAGCACTGATTGTTGTGAAAGAAGAATTCTTTGGAACAAATTAGAGAAATTTAAATCAACTAAACTTCCTATGGTTATGGGAGGAGACTTCAATTGCATCTTATCTCAAGATGAAAAAAAAGGAGGAAAAAAATTTTCTTTGTCTCAAGGAGCTCAAGTTTCATTCATGAGGGATTGTAATTTGCATGACACTAGATTCATTGGTCCAAATTACACTTGGTGTAACAATAAAAATGGGAAGGCCAGGATCTTAGAAAGATTAGATCGCTACATTCTTAATTGCAATGCTTTAAATCACCTGAAAATTGCGGTGGTTAAACATCTAGCACGTATTGCATCTGACCATTGTCCTGTTAGGTTAAGGATTTCTTCTCCAACTTCTCATAAAAAATTTAATCTGAGGTTTGAAGATACTTGGCTTTCTTATCCAGCTTCTCACTCGGTGGTTTGGTTTGCTTGGAATAGACCATCTGGAGGCAATACAGATATTATTTTGAACAACAAATTCAGACGTTCCTTAAAAGCCCTGTTTTTTTGGAATAAAGCCAAGCATAAAAGCTTAACCGAGTTGAAGAATAATTTAAAGAAGGATATTTTGGAGCTACAAGAAGAAGAATCATCTACTGATGGTATTTCTGATCAGAAAATTGATATGTTGAGATCCAAGGTTCGGGAATTAAATGCAACACTTGGACGTTTATGCACATGGTGGAGGCAAAGATCCAAAACACGTTGGCTCAATGATGGAGATAGTAATTCAAAATTTTTTCATGCATCTACTTCGGCTAAAAGAAACACTAATTGGATCAATCATATTAACAATGATGCAGGTTTGCTGATTGATAATCAGGATGAAATTACATAAGAGTTTTTGAATTTCTTCAAAAACAAATGGCGTAGTAGAATATGCTCCTTGGATAATTGGCCTCCTTGTTTTAAAGCCATTGATGTTGTTGATTCTATATTGCTTAACAGAGACTTTTTTAAAGAAGAATTGGAAACAGCTGTTAAAAAATTGGGTTCTAATAAAGCACCGGGTAGAGATGGAATTACATATTCATTTATCAAAGCTTATTGGCATATTATTCACAATGATATGTGGAATGCCATTAATCAATTCTTCAAGACAGGTTCTATGTGCACGTATTGGAAACATACTAATGTGGTGCTCATTCCTAAGGTAAAAAATCCTTTTTTTACCTTCTAATTTCAGACCCATTAGCCTATGTAATACAATCTACAAAATTGTGGCCAGCATGTTACTAAATAGAATGAGTAATCTATTTCCCAAGATTATTTCAGAGGTTCAATATGCTTTTGTTAAAGGGAGACTTATGTCGGATCAAATTCTTCTTGCTCAAGAACTTTTCACAAATTTAGATTTTCCAAATCTAAAAAGGGTTTTGTTTCTATTAAAGTTGATATGGAGCAAGCATATGATAGCATGTGTTGGCATACTCTCAATCAAGTGCTTCAATGGTTTGGTTTTCCAACAAAATTTGCATATCTTATTATGGAATGTATTATGAATATGAAATTCTCAATTTTGATTAATGGAAAATACTCAAATTGGATTGAGTCTAAATATGGATTTAGACAAGGATGTCCACTTTCACCTTACCTCTTTATCATGTGCTCCCAACTACTTACTGAAGAATTCTCAAGGAAAGGAAGTAGTATTGGGATGAGAATTTCTCCAAATGCTCCTTTGATATCTCACCTTATGTATGTAGATGATATAATCATCTTTTCAGAGGCTAAAAAGAAGAGCTTGAAGAAAATTTCAGCAATTCTAAAGAATTACTGCATGTGGACTGGGCAAGTTATTAATACAGGCAAGTCTTCATTACTTTTTAGTAAATCCATTTCTAGAAGTACTATTAAAAATCTTTCTAGATTGATGAACTTTAAAGTTAAGAAAGAGCTGGATTTTCTTGATACTAAGATTGTTTTAAGAAGACTAGTCAAATCAGACTTCAATTATTTAATTGACAAAGCTGTTTCCAAATTGAATTTGTGGGGAAACAAGTTCATTTCTCTAGCTGGAAAAATTGTCTTGTTAAATGCTTCCTTCCTTTCATTGCCCATTTTTGTATCTACTCTATCTCTTGTTCCTTTGAGTATTTTAAAAGAGATAGATAAGATGTGCAGAAAATTTTTATGGAATAAAAGAGATGGGAGCTTTGGTATTCATTTTGTTGCATGGGATGTTATGTGCAAACCAAAGAACAAAGGAGGTAGAGGGGTACAATCGGTGCTGGATAGAATTGGTACATTAAGAGCCAAATTGGCTCTTAATTTTATTTCAAACCCTTCTTCTTTATTGAATAAGACTCTTACTGCAAGATACGGGAATGATCTTTGGGAAGGTGGAAATAGATGTTATTCGTCATCTTCATGGAAAATTATTTTAAATGGAGCAAAATTCCTTTACCCTCTTTTAAGATGGAAGATTGTAATGGGCAAGATGTGAATACTATGAATGATGTATGACTTTTGGATAAATGCTTAAATAAGTGGCCTACTTTTACATCTATCATGGATCAACATACCTGTAATCTTTCAATTTTTATCAAAAACTGTGAATGGAATGTTGAATACTTAAAGAAGTATTTTGGTTTGCAGCTTATCCATTTAATCAGTCAAGTTCCCATCTTATTTAATATTGATTGTGATCGTTTGGAATTTATTTCTAAATGCTCGGGTAAATCAGTTGCTGCTCTAGCTTTTGAAAAAACAAGAGAACATGACTTGGATTATTTAAACTGGAATTGGACAAAAATCTCAAACTTAGACCCCAAGTTGAATTTTTTTGGTGGCGTCTTTGTACTAATGCTTTACATCCTAAATGTTTTCTTCATCATAGAGGTATAATTGAAGATAATGGTTGTCCATGACTATGTCAAAGGATGGAAGACATGGAACATATTGCTGTGAAGTGTAGAATTATCAATATCTGCAGTAAGCTGGATAGGTGAAATTTTCATTTTCCTTCTTTTAATTCATTGGAAAATTGTATAAATGAATTAAGGAAGCTATCGGTGCAGAATCCTATCATTGGGAATTTATATTGTTCTATGATTTTTTGCTGTTGGAAGAGCAGAAATAAACCAATTCATGGTGGCAATGAAGAAAGTTGTTCTTTCTTAGCAGCTAATGCATTAGAATATGCATTTGGATCATTCCGTGACAATCCAGTTTGGGATAATTGGGAAACTAATCAGCACTTAGTGGGTACAACAGCTTGGCTTCCTCCACTTCTAGGCTGGATTAAATGCAATGCTGATGCTTCTTTATCCAGTAACTATGTAGCTGGAATAGGAGGTGTCTTCAGAGATGACAAGGGAAGATTTTATGGAGCATTTGGTTTCAGCATTAATCACTGGGATATTGCTCAAGTTGAAGTACTTTCTATTCTTTCATTAAGAAAGTATGTTCAAGATTGGATGCTTGATGCTAAAGGTATTATGATTGAAGTTGATAATCATATTGTTATTCTTCTCTTTCAAAGGGCTTTTCATAATAATTCTATTTCAGAAGAATATCTAAACCCAAATGATTTAGATTTTCTTAAAGGTTTTAAGCAAGTTATTTTTTCTTTTGCTAGAAGAGAATGTAATAAGTTAGCTGATGTTTGTGCTAACTTTGCTCTATGTTACGACTTCTTTTGGAAGGATATGAATGATAGTAGTATTCCTCCTTTTCTTCATTTATTAAAGGAGGAGTTTATTTGTACTTAGTTGATTTAATAAAATTATCGCTCTTTGCATTTTCTCAAAAAAAAAAAAAAAAAAAAAAAAAAAAACTTTGTAAGAACTTTTTTATTGGTTTCTAATGCACTGATAAAGCGATGGCAACTTAGAAGGCCAGACCCCGACAACCTAAGACGAATTCCAGAAACCAGCATCTCCAGTGATGTGGGGGAGCGCAGACGGTGGACCGCCGGAGGTCACTTTAGAGACTACCATGGGTTCATTCACCGTTGAGGTGAAGTTATCTCATTCCTCTTCTCTCTTCTTGTCCGTTACCGTTCTCAGATTTGCTTCTGAAGTTTCTCTGGCTGACGAGGTTATGGGTTTTGCTTCTGTGGCAGATGTACTACAAGCACACACCAAAGACATGCCGGAACTTCGTGGAGCTCTCGAGAAGGGGTTACTATGACGACGTAAAATTCCATAGAATCATCAAGGTTCTCCTCTCTTCTTCAGTTTATTATCGAGATTTTGTTTATGTCCTGATCTGTTCGTTTCTCTTTATTTGTTCCGGAATAGGATTTTATGGTACAAGGGGGAGACCCTACTGGCACCGGGAGAGGAGGAGAATCCATATACGGGTTAGTTTCTGGTTACCAAATGCCCACAACGATGGATCTTACTTTGAAGAATAAACTTTTTCAAAAAGTACTTATTGGGTAAACTTAGAATTATCGACTCAAGATATGAAAGTTACTGCTTAATGCCTAGTGAAATCATCTAATAAGCTTGTTGAACTAATACTAATAATTGCAAAAAAAATAAAAGAGGTTATAGTAAATATCGATTGTGATTTGTGCTTCTGTAATTATTAACAGTACTAAGTTTGAGGATGAGATAAGATCTGAGCTGAAGCACACTGGTGCTGGGATAATTTCCATGGCAAATGCGGGTCCAAATACAAATGGAAGCCAGTTCTTCATCACACTAGCGCCATGCCAATCACTGGATGGTACGGGTTTTTGAATATAATCCTATCAGTTGGTATTTTCTGTTCTAAATTAGAGCTTTTGTTAAGTTTGGGAGAGGGCTTGATTGTCAAATATTGACAACCTGAATCTTTTATAGTTATAAGTTTTCTTTCACCTTTTTCATAGTTAAAATCAGTACTCCAATGACTTCTGTTATTATTATTATTATTATTATTATTATTTTTGACATGCTTTTGAAAGGCTACATTGCTGTCAAACTTTCATGGTTTCCTAGTAGTAGAGATTAACATTGTAGAGGTAGAATGTTGAGAGGATCAACATTTTCATGGTTTCATAGTAGTATGAGGACCAACATTTTCATGGTTTCCTAGTAGTATGAGAGTGCAAAAGGCACACTGGGGAGGGGTTATTTGGTTCTTTTAATTTTTTTTTTTTGAATTTTGAAAATCTTTTGCTTAAAAAATAAATCTTAAAATATACAGAACCAATTAAACAAAATAGATCAAACAACTCTAGATAAAACAAGAAGCAAATACGATTTTTTTTGTTTTTGTTTTTAAACTTTTAGAAAACAAATAAACTTTTTTGTTTTTCTTTTCTAATTTTTGTTTTGTTTTACTTTTTTGATTTCAAACTAAAGATAAACCAAAACTAATCAATAAAATTCTTTTCCACAAATATAATCACAATGAAATCAGAGTGTAGCAAATTAAATTGCAAGTGAAGTAAATCAAAGAAAAAGTAAGAATATGCAAACCAAGGTTTATAGTGATTCGATCAAATTAACCTACGTCCACTCTCTGAAGTTCCTCTTTGGATATTGTACTAAGCAATGATTTTCCATCAGTACATAACTAGACAGAGAAGCCCTTCTCCCTTACCACCTGTGGAGAATCATCTTTATAGACTCTTTACACTAGGAGAATCTCCCTCTAGCCTCCTCGGCCCAACTGAGATGTTGTCCTGCCTTTCTGCTTCCTTAGCTTGGCAGAGATGCTGATCCCTCCTCTCTCCTCCTTGGCATGACGGAGATGTCATCCCTCCTTTTAGTTCCACGCTCCAGCGGAGAAACCAATCCCGCCTTTTGCTTCCTAACCGAGTGGAGTTGCCGAAACTCTAGCCTCCTTGGCTAGGTCTTTGGCCCCAACGACTCTCCTCTCCAAGAGCTCCACAAAAAAAACACAACTAGAGGGCCCAAGGTGTTGGCTAGCCGGTGTAACCGTGTGAACCCCGTTGCACTCTCTTGACTCCATCAAGACTCTTCTCCTCTCTCAACCTCACATCCTCTCTCTTGTGATTGTGGACTCTCTCCAAGCTCTCACATAGAAAGAAAACGTCACTTAACTGCCTAAAGACTCTCTCCTCAAGGCAAGAAAGAGTTTATAAAGTGAGCTATAAAAAACCCTAATTTTCAATTAAACACCTTCTGTTTGTACAGTACGATTCTCATATTGCACAGTATGATTAGTTCAATTCTATTGATGATCGTACGATTATAAATCGTCCAATACGATTAGTTCAAATCAAATCTCAGATCGTACAGGCAAATCAAAGTTAGTCTGGAGAGATCTTGGGTGGATTATACTGTACATATTTGGATCATACATTACGATATGCAATTAGGTTAGATCTGACAATTTGATTCCTTAATATACCGATTAAATTAGGGAATATAATTAACATTTGTATAGTATGAACTTGTTTATATAGAACGATCTTTTCAATTTTCAAAATCTAAATGTCTTAGGAAATATAGATTTGAAGATTGGGTTTTATCAGAATAGCTAATCGTACAATATGATTTATGGTCATACAGTATGATGAGTTATTTTTTAAATTTAATTAAATATTTAAATCAATTTTTATTTGAATAGATTGTATAGTATGATTTGGATCGTACAATATGATTGATAGAAAATTTTAGATATTTAATTTCACTCCCTCTTATATGTGTTTGCATGATTGTTAAACCAACATACACCTAATACATAAATTGACTTATAAAAATAAAAATTACAAACTCTTTCAAACATTAATTGACTTATATATTGACATAGCATTGTCTTGAGCCGATTCTTCAGTTTTTTTGCTTGGTGTATGCTGTACCTGAGATGATTAGTATCACATAAAATAAATATCCAATATACAAAGCAATAATAATCAAATAAACATCAAATAATGTTTGTAATCATCAAAATATAAGTTCGAACTCTCGGATTGCAACATAGTAGAGATAAACTTTTTAGAGATAGATTACTGAGAAGACCAAGTATATTCTGTGTGGCATATCATGGCATATTACACGTGGAAAATATAACATTGGGTCAAGGGCCTTTTTTGGTTGCAAGTAGAAGAGACTTAAAGAAAGTACTATTTTTCTGGTATTCTATCTTTGATAGTATTTGATTGGAAGTAAAGT